>VDFB02105785.1:1639104-1710925 GCA_007258455.2 Sequoia sempervirens | reverse complement strand
ATCCTATTGAATTCCTTTCCATATCATTATGGAAAATTTGATTATTGCAACCCTAACTCTAACACTAATTAAACCTTGACCCTAACCTGATTCAACTCATATTATAACCCTAACTCTAACACTAATTGAACTATAATTGTAACCCTAGGTATTGTTTAAACCTAACCCTAATTGTATCAAAACCCTAGAGAACTCTAATTGAACCCTAACCCTAAAATAGACAATAACCCTTACCTGAATTAAACCCTAACTCCAATCCTAGCCCTAATTTAAGACTAACATTAACCCTGACCTTCATTAAACCCTTATTGAATTATAACCCTAATTGATCCCTAACCCAAATTGAATACTAATTGAATCTTAACCCTAAGTGAATAGCAACCTTAATTAAACTCCAACCATAATCCTATTTGAATTTTGACCCTAATCATAGTCTCCATATTCAACCCTAACCTTACACTGAACCCCTAACCCCAAACATGAGTTCACCTCAAGTTTAAGGTCTGGAAATAGGTTAGACTTTAATTGCACCAGTATGTGATCCACCAGGGATTAGGGTTGGGGTTGGGGTAAAGATTAAGGTTCTATGATAGAGCCTGGGGTTAGTGTTAGGGTTCAATTGGGGCAAGGGTTAGTATTAGGGTTAGGGTTATGGTTCAATTAGGGTTTCATTAATGTTAGTTTTAGAATCATAGTTATGTTTAGGGTTGGATATAAAATTAGAGTTAGGTTTGAAGTTAATTAGTGTTAGTTTTAGGGTTGGGGTTATGGCTAGACTTATAATTAATGTTAGTATTGGGATTAGATTCTATCACTTTAATAAAAATAATCTTCTATAAATTCATTCATTTTGTTTTGAAATTATATAATTTAAAATATTTTTAAATTTACCTATGTTGATATATGAGAGATATATCAAATCTAAACTCTATTATATGTTGTTAAAAAATTAAGTTGCTTATAAATAATTTTATGTATTTTTATAATTAACTTGACATTGTGTATAAAAAGGTTTAAGTTATGAATGTTATAATATAAAAAATAAATGTGTTTCAATGTTTATTTGTCAGTTTAAAGATGTGCCAATAATGTTGCAATCACTAATGATTAATTTTTTCTTGATGGTTCAAATAGATTGGTCAGTAAATTTATCTATAATAAGTAAATTTTATCATTGATTTTTCTTGATAAGTAAATCAATATTTCATAAATTTATCTATAATTCTTATTTAATTTTTCTTAATTATATTAAATTATATTTTATTAAATTGTTAAAAAAATTTAAGTTGCTTATAAATAATTTTATGTGTTTTTATAATTAACTTGATATTGTGTATAAAAGGTTTTAAGTTATGAATGTTATAATATAAAAAAATAAATTTGTTTTCAATGTTTATTTGTTAGTTTGATGTGAGAATAATGTTGCATAGTAATGATTAAATTTTTCTTGATTGGTTAAGTGATATTGTGAAATTATTTTATGTTAATTTAATGTTATGAATGCTATATAATATAAAGAAAAATATTTCTAATATATTTTTAATGCATCTTTATATTTTATAAACAAACATCTAAAATAAAAATGTAATTGTAAAAAAAAATACAACTTAATGAGTGAACATACATTTAAAGTTAAAAGTGAAATTATAAAACAAATTATAAATTTATTTTATTTTTCTTCTATAAATATAGTTTTTTTATTTGTCATCCACCTAGTAATTCCCACTTCTCCTTTTAATGAATGTTTTATTTTACAAGGGTTGATTTAGTGTTGCCGTTGATCTATTTCCTGTAGATATCAATGGTGCATGCCATCCCATGATCAGGAATTGAAGGATCACGAAATAACGGGCGGGTGCCACATGTCCTATTCGGGGGATAAAATTTGAGCTATCACTGCCCAGCTACCATTTGATTTGAGCCGTTCCCCGCCATCCCGTGATGGTGCTTGGGTTGATTGCAAAATCATAGGCTGGCGCCACGTGTCTCATCTGATGAAGCCTAAAGAGTAAAGGAAACACTAGCTGGCTTTAAATGTATTAAGGGGCAGATTACTAAAGTGTTCTTGAGACACCATCCCATGATCAGGAATTGAAGGATCACAAAATCACGGGCGGGTGCCACATGTCCTATCCTGGGGATCAAATTTGAGCTATCGCTGACCAACTACCATTTGATCTAAGTCATTCCCCACCATCCCATGATGGTGCTTGGGTTGAATGCGAAATCACGGGTGGGCACCATGTGTCTCATCTAATGAAGCCTAAAGAGTAAAGGAAACACTAGCTGGCTTTAAACGTATTAAGGGGTAGATTACTAAAGTGTTCTCAAGACACACATGTTCTAAATCGACAAATATGTTATAATCTCACTGGAAAAGCTACTCAAAGTTTAACAATATGGCTAGCGACTATGTTAAAGGAATGAGATCAACGGCGCCCACTATCCCATGATCAGGGATTACAGGGATCATGATATCATAAGCGAGTGCCACGTGCCCTTCCTAAAGGATGAAATCTATGTGACCATTGATGAGTTGTCTCTTCAAGATTGACGGTGCCCGCCATCCCGCGATTAGGAATTTTGGGATCGTGATGTCGTGGGTTCCTGCCACGTGTCTCATCCAATGAAGCCTAAGGAGTGAAGAAAGCGTTCACTAGTTTTAAATGTATTACGGGGCATATTACTAATGTGTTTGTAAGATGCACATGTTTTATTTCAACGCAGATGTTATGATTTTAATGGAAAAGTTGCTTGGTAGTTAAAGGAAAGGATAGCGACCATTTTTGAAAGAGCATGATTTATGGTAAAAAGATTGACGGTGTCTGCCATCCTGCGATAGTAAATCAAAGGATTGTGATATTGCAGGCAACCACCACGTGGCATTCCTTCACAGCATATGATATAGTGGGCCCCTTTATTGTTGTGTTGGCAATTATGTCAGCCTGTTTTGAAGATGCCCGTCGATGATTTGATCAAACTGAAGGATCAACGACTCAAATTTAAATATGTATCAAATTATGGTTGGAGCCCTTCATGCAGCCCACAAGTGAGCTTTAATGGTAGATGAGACATCTATTGTCAGGATTTGATTGACATAGAATCAATTTACTCATCTCATTTGTATCACAAAGCATCCAAGTATTTCGTGAAAATAGTTTCAGAGCCAAAGGTGAAATTACGAGCAACTGTAGCCAAAAATTGGAGTTTGTGCAAAAAAATCCATGAGTTAATTTTCTCTATTTCCCAGTCATTCTGCACTTAAATTTGGGAAGGGGGGTCTATTATGCTTGTCACTGAGTTCATTAAAATCTTTTGTTAGGGCTATTGTTTAATCATAAATTGTGAGGAATTGTGGTATTTTTACTCTGTAATTTCCTATCTCTGCTTAGTCATAGCCACTTGAAGTGTAACATTGTAGTGAGGCGCTAGTTTGTCTAAAATGGCACCAACCAAGCAACACTTTGGCTACATTGAGTATTTGAAAAGAAACTTGTACAATGATTTCCTAAATCAATTTCCATTATCAACAAATGACAGAAAGAAAGGTTTGGTGTTGATGCGAGGGAAAATCCTAGGGGAGGGGTTGGTGTGTAGTAATTACAACATTGTTGATGCTAGGGTTCCACTCACAGGCTTAGAAATGTTCAGATTATAGTATGGACAGAGGAATTTTTCTCATCCTTTTTCAAATGGATGGATGTATGACATGGGAAAGCTAGTTGTTCCAAATGTGTTCCATGATGTGGACTTACTTAGAGCAGTGGTCAAAAGATATGACCCTATCACACGTGTAATTAGAGATAATGATGGAGGGGTTCTATTATAAATTAACCAAGATGTTATCCAACAGACTTTTGATTTGATTGATCCAAGTGATGACTTGGTTCCTATTAATCTTGAAGAAATATTGAAGCAGGAGTATACAAAATTGAAATCTCTTTTTAGGGTTAAGCTATTTCCACCTTATTTGGTTAAGGCAGAGGGTTCACAATTTCACATCAGCCCTAGTGACTAGGAACCCTTCAAATTGAATTGTTTTACAAAGCCTTTCCTGGCTACTTTCTATTCACTATGTCAGATTTTGGGTTTCAGCCCTGGTGCAATAATGTCGATTGCATACATGTTCATGGGGGTGCAAATACAACACCCTAACTTCTCTGTAACATATGACTTTGCTTCTTTTTTGGTGGAGAGGATAGATGAAGGACTGTCAAAGCTGTAGAATGGTGATATTGGTACTTAATTCTTTTTGTATTCCATGTTGATGCATATGTTCTTTTTTAGGAATGCTGATTTCTTTGCTAAGAAGATTAACTTAAGACAATTAGTTAATGGAGAAAGATTGTCAGTATAGATATGGGCTACAGATTTGTCCTATAATAAGGAAAGCACCAATTATGTGCAATTTGATAATTGTTTTGCTGCAAGATTGAGGGCTAGATTGATAGTAAATGTACCTAGGATCCCTGAGAAAGTGCATGATTTCCTTAGGCCGAAGGAGAGGAAACCAGAATTGAGGGTTTTACATAACTGGGGTGACATTATCTCATATCCAGTCAGCACTGTCCTGAGAATATATGGATTTCAAGGAACCCCTCACATACTGCCATACAATGTGCCACCAAGACTAGGGTTTGCAAAAGTTATGTGGCAGATGGGGTGTATTCATGAAGATAACCTAACTAGAAAGGGTAAGGGAACATTATTCCCTAATTATACAGTAGTGTTTGACTTTACATTTTCAAAGGGAGGCTGGACACATTTTGACAAATTCTTTGTTGATTACCATTTGAGATTTGGTCCATGGCGACAACATGATCCTGAAGGTTTCTTTGCTCTTTTCAGACAAATAATAAAAGGTGGAAAATTTGCACATGAGTTCAATTTCCCTAAGGATCTGATCAGGAATTAATTTTATTTAAATAGACAGGAATTGAACAAGGAAAATTGGATAGCTTATAGTAAGCTACTGGATATTGTGCATGAAATGGATCCAATGTATGATAAATTGATGGAATTCACTCCATACCACAAGATAATTGATTTTTTAATGAAGAATTTCAAGGAGATAATGGACACCTTGACAACCAAAAAGATAAATTCAAGGCTAAGTCTGGATATGCAAGGAAAAAGTGATATGCCAATTGAAACAAGGCTAGTATGTAAACCTACAGAAAGGTGGCCCATCTATAGGAGGAAAAGGGAAGAAAATAATGAAGGCGCCTTCATGACCAGGCCCAAAATTCAAAGTACTTGGGGCTATCAAAATCATTGAATTAAAATCTTCACCAGAGCATAGTCCCCCATCACCACCACCTAAGCCAAACCCTAAGAGGCAAAGAACTGATCACCTACCTGAGGATGTCACAAATGAAATTATTGTTACTGATCAAGACATGCAGGTTGGTATGTTGTCCCCTCCTAGGTTAGCTGAATTGGTTCTATCTTATTTGGATATGAAGGGTAAGAATGTGTAGGATGCAAGAATGGAGGCTTGCAAGGAGTTCTTGGATGACAATGCATTTGTAAAGACTCCTATATTCTTGCAATTAGCATTGAGGATGAAATTTGAGGAATATCAAAATAAGCAAGGAGATAAGAGAACTAAGGCCTTACAGGTCAGATTAGGAGAATGATGAAAAAGTGAAAGCTGAACTAATGGAAGAGTTCAAAAACATCACTCCTGAAGAAAGAAGACAACTAGTGAATCAAGCTAGTGTTTTTATTTTTCCTAAATGGGACATCATAGATGCAGTGGCTTTCAATGCCATTATAAAGTCCAAGAATCATTTTCAGGATTCTGAAGAAGTTAAGACAACATTACAAAACTCTTCCTTTAGTGAAGAATATGAGACCTTGGAAATTTGGGCATTGGCTCCACAAGGAAGAAAGCCAAACATTGTTGATATTAATCCAAATTTCAAAGGAGGATTAATAATAAAGAGGGCTTTAGAGACTACAACAACTGAAGCCACTAGTTTAACTGTGAATGTGGCCAAGTTGGCCCAAAAGACTACTGAAAGGGAGGAGGCTGAAAGAAAGAGCCTAATGGAGAAGTATAACACTTTAATTGAAGAATATAATAAAATGCAACAAAGGAATGTTGAGCTACAAGCTGAAGTAGAAAGGTTCAAGTATAGACATACTGGGGAAACATCCAATGCTCTAGGAACCAACACATCACCTCCCACAGTAGGGTCAATGCCTCCTACTTCTCCAAATGTTTCTACACCAGGGTCTCCCATTCAAAATCCCACTCTTACCCCTCCTCTAGAACAAGTTGATGAAGAAATAGAGTGCTCTATTGATCCAACAAAGAGGCAGCTCATGCAGAAAATTGATCAATTATAGACATCACTAAGGGTAAAAGAGGAGGGTTTTCTTTCAAAAGAAAAATAAATTGTTACTATTGTTTTGGAGCATTTAAATGAAAAGGTGGATAATAAACTTCCCTCTATATATTTTTTGTATTCTTTGTTATTTGAAGCAATAAATAATATTAATAGGGATCAGGGGATAGTGATTCCAATAACTCAAAATTGGATGCCTAGGGCAAATGATCTAGATGTTATGAATAAAGCCTCAAGGTTTGATATAAATAGCAGGCCCAATTATTGAAGCCTACTTATATATTATTTAAATCATTTCAAGGTTTTCAGACCTTACCAGATGATCTAAGTAGGAAGATTAGGGAATTGGTAAAGAACTTCAATGATTGGGGTAACACACTGTTACCTGATATAATTGATGAGCAGGGGGAAATCAAAACACTCCAAAAATGGCATGATCAAGGAAGTAAAGTCATCAATAATCAAATTAAAATAATTTGTGATGACTCAAATTATGATTTGTTGGTAAATTGTATGGATAAGATTATTGGTACCAACTCATTTTTGGAATCTTTTCAAAGAGATGCTAATCAGGTAGCGGTAAAGTATATGCCTTATAGTACAAAGGTAAATGAGGTGATTAATTTTGACTGGCCAATTGACAAAGAATACTAGAGGTGGGTGGCTAAGTATTTGAATGATGATGAGTAAAAAGAGTGGGCTATCGATAGGTGGCAAATTAGATGTTGTGGTTAAAGCGTTTCCAGTTTTGTATGGATGAATTTCTTGGTGTGGGTTTCGCATAGTTTTTTGTTATTGCATCAACCTTCCTCCGCCGACATGATGAACAAGAATATTCTCTAGGATGATTGTTGTTGTAACGATTTTTGAACAAGAATATTTTTCAAGGTGGGGGTTGTTGTAACAAATTTTGGAATATCACCAGGTGCTCCAATTGACTGGTGACAGGTGTACTTTCTGGCCCGGTGCTTGTTTGCTCCTTCATTTTCTATTAGAAGGATTTCAAGGCCAGAAGTAAGGGTTAGCAAGTTAGATAATTTTTGTCGAGTTTAGGTGAAGTTGCAGAGCGAATTGTAAAGTCTAATGGTTTTAGAGAAATGTAATTTAGGTTTTGAGTCATTATGTAACAGGTTTTGAGTTCATAGAGATTTAATGTTGTATAATAGTACTAGCATTTGAGTTGAAATGAAAATTTGAGCTCATGTCTCTCCATTGTACATGCATATTTGAACTTTCAATGAAATAACTAAGGGTTGTTTTATCCATCTCACTGTTGTGGTGTGTATGATTCTATTTTATCTTTAATTCAAGGAACTAATCAAAATGCTTGAATGGGATTATAGGCAGATATGTGTTGTATAAGGATTTGATAAGTAGTCCTGGGTTAGAATGCATACTGATAAAATTGTAATACAATATTGTCACGAATCTTATATGTGATATATTAAATCTATTATAAACCTCTAGATGCTTATGAATTTGACTCTTGCAATGGATATATGGCAGTGATCCAAGTTGTAATTATTCGTGTAGTTCAGTATTTGTTTGTCTTTGCCTAGAGCTTGCTACAAATTGTAAATCATTGACTATCTTATACAATGGATTGTGTTTAGTTATCTCACGCTCTAGATAGTTTATATTGTCTATGAACAACCAATTCTAGTTGATATTATCTTATCGTGTTGAGCTATTAAGTGAGATCATCTGCTATTGTTAATGTTTATAATAATGGTACAAAGGTTGTAAACACATTAAGGGATCACCCTCCAGGGTCTTGCAGAGCTCGAAGTGTAGGAGGCTTTTAAAGTCCTCGTCAGTTGGTCTAGGTCCTTCGAGTTGCTTTTCGATTGGAATTGGCAATTCCATACATAGATTAGAAGACAAACCTGGTTACATTGTAAAAAGAACCAACATACATGTCAACCACTGAACAACCACCTCTACAACTAACTTTTTAATCTTTTATGATCACATGAAACATAAAACACACTAATTTCAAGGTTGTTAACATCACTATTGAATTTTTTTATTTTTTTGACTTTTCAAACATTAAAAAGTACATCATTAAATTAATTATATAATGGCATAAAAAATTAAAAAAATCATGAATTAATTATGTAACCACATAATTCTAATATAATTCTATAAAGAAATTAATATCAAATAGATAATATAATCACATAACTTATACATTTCAATGTCATTGATCTTCTTCTTCATCCAACTCTTTTTTTGTATCATCTGATCTAGATTCGACATTGTAAGGATTGGTCATATCATCATCATCATCATCGATATTAGTTTCAATAATGTCATCATCCACACGAATATCATCTTCATGAACATTAACTCCTACATCATCATGATCTAGTTCCTCCTCTTCGACATCTTTGTCAGGGACATCACCAACTAACCATTGATCCTGATCATCATCTACATCATCTTCTAGTTCTTTAGTATCTTCTTCTTCCACCACATTATACTTTATTGGCCTTCCTCTTGGATCATGTCTAGCCAAAAATGACCAACCCAGTTTACTTATAACCTCTGAGTAAAATACCTGCTCACATTGGCCCGGAAGAACATAGGGCTCATTTCTAGCTTGCTCGATCAACCTTGCATTAAACATGGTAAATTCAATATTATGTTCAATAAAAATTCTCTCAGGATCATTTTTATTCAATCATAGCATGTACCATAGGATGACGAACAAAATTAATCTGAAGGACTTAAAGTCACACTCAAGTGTATCATCCAAAATCCCATAGTATTGATTTTTTGAGACTTCTGGATGTATGTCGCTTCTAGATGAAACATTAGTCACTTGAAAGACTGTAGTTATATCAGAATCACAAGTTTTCTTCATGTAATCCAAAATTTTGATTTGAAATTTAAGACCACTGCACCACATAGCCTTGTGGTGTTTCACCTGCAATACGTCAAACATGTAAAAATTATTGCAATATCGTCAGTTGATAACTATATTTATTCTTGGCTGAATGTATGCAAAGAAAATAATCTCAAGATACATATACATCAATATACTTGAAAATAATTAAATAATATGGGTGATTAATATATTTATACGTACCTTTTTATCTCTTAAACCATATGCTAAATCAATTTCCCTTTGTGTAACATTGGAATCTCCATTACGATGAGCTTCTTTAACCAATGAAGCCACATCTTCCCATGTTAATGCACGACCATATTGTTGACATCGTTCAATCCATACCATCATCCAATCATGATTGTTGGTGATGTACAAATGTAGTGCATCCCACTCTCAACAACTGTACCAAAAAAAATTGAAATTCACAAACGACGTATAATTAGTTAAATACCACAATATATGACCTTAATTTATAATTGATGTATATTGAAGATTAAAAATTAAATAAGTACAATATACATAAAAACCATATGTAAAATGTATTCCAATTAATCTCCATGACCATCTTATAATTACCTTTCACTTTCCTCAATCTACCTTTCCCCAACAAGTACTCCCCTTCGAATTTGTTAATGGAGTTGGGATCCCAAATGCGATCTACATGGATCTTTGCTGCAAACTTGGAAGATATTCACTAATATACACCATGGTCTGGTATACCATATATCCCTCCACCATAGAACCCTCAGGATGTGCTCTTTGTCTAACCAAAGCCTTCAAAAATTTCAAGTGCCTCTCAACCATCCACATTGACCTTGTGTGTACAGGTCCACACAATTCAATCTCCTCAACTTGGTGTATAAGGTAGTGTTCTTGTGCATTGAAAAATATTGAAGGTAGACACTTTTGCATTTCACACATTACACGAGAAATTTTTCTCTTCCAATAATTTATATCTTCTTTATGCATTTCTTTAGATGACAACCATCTACAAGTGATTCAAGGTGCAAATATATTAACGAGATTTAACAAAAATATACAGTATATTACATAACAAGTAAAACAAATGGCAATTATAAGATGCATATAGCGAATTGAAAAAATATCGCTACTTACCTCATGTATTTTCCAAGATCATATATAACTTGCTTAACATTGTTGTCAAAGTTGTTTGGGAGAGATAGAGGTAGAACATACTGCAACAATTATAAAATGATCTTTTCATTATTTTTCCAAAAGTAGTAAACATAATACACTGAAAAGTACATGCATTATACAAGTGTCTATAATATACTAGAATAATTACCTTAATGAAGGTATGCCAATCATACATTTTCATCCCTGACCCAAATTCACCTTTCTTTGTTATTATATTGTTTATGTTCGCAGCAAATCCTGTGGGAAATTGAATTTTTTGTGTGACTTCTTTTATAGCATTGCTTTGCTGCTTCATTAATAACCAAGGAAGGGAACTTATATTAATTTGGTCTCCATCGCTATTTAATTGAATGACATTTTTCATTGCATGATTGGCTTCCTGAATGTCAGTACAAATTTTGACAATTTTTTCTTTGTCATGCCTTCCATCCAATATTTTCCATAACATTTCTGTTATATTCTTTCTGATATGCATTGTATCGAACAAATGCACAATTTGTAGCTACTCATAGTAGGGTAACCTACTAAATTGTCTGGGATAACTTTTCAGTCCTTGTGGAAGCCGGCCATTAATGCCTTGATGACCTTCATGAAGCATATAAGTTAAACAAATTAACAATGACAATCATTATCAATTACAACATGAGTAAACACAACACAATATAAAAATATAAATTCAAAACATATCATATATGATAGATAAACAATTTGATTCGATGTATAACCTTGATGATTAATTCTCTTATATTTCAACTTCCATAGGTCAAGTGACATTCTTCATGGTTTTGATGTAGTCTTTCCCATTGAAAAGATGTTTTTCAATAGTTTGATACTTATGATTTCTATGGAGGAAGTGCCTATACTCATCAAACACCTGCTTTCCTAAACTTGTTGAATAACGAGATTTCATCTTTGGACCACAAATTGGACATGCAAATTTTTCCTTTGTTTGAAGACCTACAAGATGATATATAATTGGATTAAATATGTCAATTTTTTTCATTATATATAATGAATAGATTATTTTAAAAACATGCATGATATCTACTTCATCAAATTAAATATTGTTAAAGTGCAGTTGAACATTATTACATACCACAAAAATGTGTTAGCCCTAGGGCATCATGAATTGTCCATACAAGCATTGCATGGAATTGAAATTGTCTTTGTCCTATTGGTCTAGAGACGTCATACATAGTGATACCATTCCATAACTTTAGTAACTCATGATAAGAGGCTCGATATATACATTCATATCTTTAACTTGGTACTTACCTAGTTGAATCAACATAAACATTACATAATTATTATAACCATTTTACTGCAATATATATAAATTAATGTACATGACTATTGAATGAAAAAAATATAAGTCATTATGCAACAAATAAGACAAATGAGATGCTACTACATTAAAGAAAATTGATGTAAAAAAATACCTGGAACAATCATTGACAACATTATGTGCTCCCTCTTTATTGACATCCATGGAGGAATTTTATTGTTGATAACAAAAATAGGCCACACTGAGTAAATAGATCGTAGCTCTCCAAATGGATTGACACTGTTCACTCCCAATGAAAGCCTAAGATTACGAGATCCTTCTTTAAAGTGTGGCCATTTTTCCTCCATGTCCCTAAATGAAAAACCATCTGTAGGAATTCAAAGAATGTCATCTCCACTTATATTCCGTGCATGGTAATCCATAAATTGCTCTAAGCTTTCACACCTAAATAATCATTGCATACATGGAATAATGAGAATATAACGAAGAACCTTGCGAGGCACCTTTTTTGTTAGTTGATCTGTTCAATATCTACAGATATGACATTTTGGGCATTCTATTGCAAATTCTCGTTGTTTATGATATATAATATGATCATTGGGACATGCATCTATTTCTTGATACTCCATTCCGATATCTTTTATAATGGCACATAAATATAGATATGAGTGAGGTAAAATATTTGATGGTGGTAACAAAAATTCATCAATCAATCTACAACAAAAAATAATTTGTTCATATAAATAATATTTAATTTACATATTTCATCCTTTATTTACTAATGATGAACTAACAACAATTAAAATAGATGAAAAAAGATGACATATATGACATACCCTAACATCCGTGAGATTGCTATCTTTGATAAACCATTCATAACCTTCAAGTTCAACATCAACAATACAGTAGAGAGAAGAGTTATTTTAGAGCCTTCATAAAGGGGCTTGTATGCCTTCTCAAGTATAGGTAAATAATGAACATCATTAAACTCATCTTGATCATCATGATCAGTTCTGCCACTAAATGTGTCATAGTTCAATGTATTCGTACCATCATCTTCAACTATGTTTTCTGGTGCATGATCATCTTCTTCCATAGGATCATTAACTTCATCTTCGATATTCATAGCTCCATGTTTGTCCGCTTACAAAACCACATTCTCTGGGCCGTGATAATCCATATCATCTACCCTAGGGCGCCCAACCTTTATAATAATGATTGACACAAATAAACCATGATCATGATCAAGTGATTATATATATATATAAAATGTTAAAATGATATAAACATTTACAAATTCAATCAATATAAACACATATAATGAACAACTTACCAATGGATGATAATCATGCCCCCTTCAATGTGACCATGTTACCTACAATGTTTCTCAGCTGTTGTGATTAAAAGTCATCTCATCTTTAAGCCCTTGCAATTATTGCAAGGACAATAACATTTCCCATCACCCTTTCTTTCAATCTAGCCCACAATCTATCAAGTGTCTTTTCTTTTTGTTCTGGACTAATATTATTTGACATGATTTTTCTTTACCAAACTTGACTATTTAGATCTTCAAAAAATATCAAACTCACACTCCCATAATTTTTATTCATAGATAGGTAACATAATCTAATAATTCTGATATTTTAGACCAAAAAAAATTGGCATGCAACCACCCCTGCAAAAAAGAAGATAGTCTGAAGTTAATGACCCCAAAAAACACTTTCAAATGTTAATTCCAAAACTTATTAAATTCTGATTTTAATATGATTTCCAACCGTTAAGACTCCTAAAATCAGAATATTGAACTTGATCACAAAATTCCTATAACAATGGAGGTAGTGAGCTAGTAAGAGCTAGTGACCCATTCCTAAGGAGCAACAAGTCGAAATCATCATTGCTAATGTCAATATGGATTTATCCTTTTAGTTAAAGATGCAATGTGTCACTTCTTATGATGAACTTATCCCTAGGGCCCTCAAGATTGAGAGATCCCTAATAAAAATAATAGAAGCATTGGCAAGAGCATGATTAGGGTACAAACCCTAGGCCTCCATAGAAACATAAACAATAACTATAGTGGATTAGTGAGGTTGCAATACCAGAAATATTGAGACATTGTAGGTAATAACAAAATCTTGCAATCTAAAGATTGTAGCCGATAACAAGCACACTATGTAGCTTAGTGACATTTGTAAATGCAATCTATGGTAAGAAGAATGACAATCACTTGAGATGTGACAGTCAAAAAGAGGCTGAGCAGTGACAAGATAATAAAGCTCAAACCTTGCATAGTAAAGTGGAAGATTTTAACAATGAGTTTTCTTACCCCCTTGCTGACCTTAAGGGTTTTTCAAATGCTTTTGGTAGTGTTAGACAAGACAAATGCAATCAGGGAATGACTGTCCAAATGAAGTAACAGTGGTAATCATAGGTTCAATGTTTCTTCTTAGCCATTAATGTATAATGGAGGTAGTGGATTGCATGTTTGAGCAGTGTTTTGAGACTCATCAAAGATGGGAGAATAGTGAATAATACCTTGTGGACTGTGAAGTAGTGTCAATAAGGTTGAAGGATCTTAAGAACTACAATACCATGATACAATGAGTCCCCTATAGTAAGTAAGTAGTCTATAGGGCATAGTTTGATTTTATAGAAGGATGGTATGAAAGGAATCTTCAAGTGATAGTGAGTGAGCTATTTAAGATTGCAGCTGAGGGTGCAATACCCAGTCTTAAAGGAAGTTAGAAAAGTAGTAAATGTGCCAGAAAATCAAATCATACACAATAAATAATTCATAATGTTATTTTCCATAATGCCTGGAGTTTGAAGACAAAAATCTCATTGTATCTTCATGATGAAATTGGTGATCTTAATGGTCAATCACTGGCAACCATGATCTTAAAACATGCTATTGTGCTTATGGAGGCAACATTTTAAGCAAGGCAGTGAGTGGTGGTTTGGAACAATGGGAGGTATGAAGGACTTGCTTTATATGCATACTATGCAGTCTAGCTTAAGACAACATTCTTAGAAGAGATTGAAGGTGGATTATGGAACTCAAGGGTTATCATGAAAAGGATTAAAGAAAAGACTGAGATCTATTTAAAAGCCACGGTCATGAAGATATTAAAGATGTCACATGCAAAACCCTAGTAGCTGGAGTAATGAATATAGTGCCAAAGAGGATAGTGTGCTAGGGGCAGATTTAGGAGATCTCCACATTATCTAATTACAGGGAAATACATCATTTATTTATTTTTTTAATTAAAAGAAATCATTCTAAACCCTATATAGGATACATTGATACTTCAAAAGCCTCTGAAGGAATTTGAGATTATGCAAATATATGTCAAGTAACATTCATAAGGTTTAGAAAATCTTGATCACTCTCTAGAATAGCACATTAAACATGGGTTGTGCTTGAATGCACTACATAATTGATATAACACAACCACTCTACATATCAACAAGAGTTATAGGCTCTTTATTGCAGCAAGAGGTAATCACTCTTCGATCATGCTATAATTACATCCTAACCTGTTAAACTTGAGACAACCTGAATGCACCCAATGATGATTGACACCTACATTATACAACCTGAATTAACTACATTATATGAGTGCATCCATTTCTATCACAACATAGCCACATTAAACTTGGGTCACACATGAATGCATCCTATATTTGTTATAGCACATCTGTGCCACATGACCAATAGAGTTATGGATCACATAATTACAGTCATAAGAATCTGTTCCTTGGTTGTGATCTTATGGTGATTCCACACAACAAAATCTGGACATGAAATTCTCAAAACCCTTAACCTCTAAAAGTGAAATCTAATGAGATGTTGCTTTAAAATATGATTTTCATACCTGGAACTACAAATTTGACTTCACAACTAAATTCTAAAAAAAGACAATGACTACCCTCAATCTGGCGATATTTTCTTGAATTTTTCTCTAATTTTTCCCAAGAAAATCATCCTTAGTTCTCCACAAACTGTCTCAAGTAGATCAAAACACTATCGCAATAAATCAGGCATGACCTCACTTTTCTTTATGTCGGCCACAATTTGTTTTTCTTTCTATTTTTCATGTTTGTCAAAAATTCGATGAAAATGATAGCCAGCATTTTGACGAGCCCCAGGTTCATTGAAATTTCAATGAATGTCGGGGATAAACTTTCAAAAATTGAAAATTACACATCAAATTTTACATATTTCATTGGATAGTTTCATCAGATTTTGTAGTCAAATGTATTGGTGTGGTGTTTTGGGTCCCTAGAGAGAGTGGCTCTTCATGGGGGCCGACACACAAAGGGGCAGCCAGGATAACCCACATAAGAGTTAGATTAAAAAGTGAAAACTTAATTAAAGAATTTAAGGGGATGGGCAGTAATAAGATTAACAAGATAAGTATGGATACCTCATCCATCGATTAGGGCTTTCACAGACTAATGGTGGACTAATAAGGTCATGGTTGGAAAGGTTGTTACCTAGTCTTCATAAGAGGTTAATGGCTCCGCTTGAGTCACCCTATGGGGCCAACACCTAGAGAGAGGCGACCAAGATAACCATAGATGGGGGTTGGCGCCTGTTTGCAAGGTAGCCAGGATAACCCATGTAGGACTATGTGATGACACTCTCCTCTAGTTGCCCTTATGCTTTATTTTCTTGCTTTCCTCTGGAAGTGGTTTATGGTTGTTTCCTTTTGATTTATTGATGATGTGTTTAATGGTTCTATGTTGTTATGTTTGGTTCTTTGGATGTTGTTGTTGTTGGTCTATGTACTCTCATGTTACTGTTATTGGAGTTTAGCCTTATTGGCATCCTTGGTCGAGGTTACTTTCTTGTCATCTCTGAGCATGAGGGGTGGTTTTTTCTAAAATCTACATGGTTGGGTGGAACGTGCTCTGCACCCCATTGGGTTCCCCATCCGTGTTTGTGTAGTACAATTCCATCCAGATGGAGCTTGAGCTAGAGTTTTCTTGTAGCCAAATGCTCATAATGTGTTTAGATATTCTATTGTATTAATGTATCATTCCCACATGTATGGTAAGTTATGATGTAAACTCATGTATATGAACCATGTAATGTACGTTGGAAATTGTTATAATGTAAAAGGTACCTTTTTAATCATTTGTGACTTATGATATTGACCTTGGTTTTATGTTATTTTGCGTGTCTATGTATATATATGTATGGACTCATTGGAGTTAGCCTTGGTTTATCTTTGGTAATTGAATTTATGTAATGACCTTGATGAATGCAAAAGTTAGTTAAGTTAATTAGCATTTATGTTTATCTTTCGTTACGGGTTAGATTTAAGTGATGTAACCTTGTGTGCCCCAAAGGACTTAGGTGTTTGAAAGTGTATCATGAAATGTAATAATGTATAATGGTACTCTATATGTTACTTAATATATTACTTTGTATTTTAAAAAAAAAAGTATGTGCATAATAGTTGTCCTTTGGGGTTTGTATGACGGGTGTTACATATTCCCTTTACAAAAAGGGCTTGTAGGAGAGCTTTAACCTTCCTCCACCATGTACTAAAGGCCAAATAATATCCACAAGCTAGCTAACTACAAATCCTTAATAAGATGGAAAAACCCAACACACAATAAAAATAAAAGAAAATGATTAAGTGATACTTCTTACATGGAGCCAAAGAACAATCCCTTTCTTAAATATAAGAATGTATCTCAATCCTTCACACATACAAGATCTTACAAGAACGTGATTGATCTCATAAGTAAATTACTACCAACCACCACCAATAATCTTTAAGAGATGGGCTTAGATACTCCCCACCACCTTTTAACTTGAATTAATAATAAGTTTATATTGTCCCTTGAACACATTCCTCTTTACTTTATAATGATTAAATAAAACATTGTCAATCCCTATATTTGCTAAGGAGTCTAGAGTTTTATTTTTCCCCAATAGCAATGCATATATGCATGATCTTATAAAAAAATTGTGACCACTTCAATGCTTCTTTTTCATAAGAACACATACCCCAATTGGGGCCTCAACCTTTGTAAAAACACTACCTTCTATTGCTAATTCATTATATCCTTTCTTATATACTAGCATTAACCCAAAAATGAGATATTCCTACTATTATTTTTGTTCATCTTTAAACCAAGATTACTCAAACCTCTAATTAGAAAAAAACTATTAGAATTATGAAGAAAATAGTCAACATCTATAGCCTGAAGATTCCCCCAAAATGTATAATCAAAATTTAATTTTGTTCCATCTTGAGGATATTTCCAACCTACAAGTATATCTATTTTTTAGTTCTCTCTATATCCATTAATAGATTGTGTTGAAGTAATTGCTTAAATTATCAACATGGATATATTATTTGTGAATATTATTATAGACTTATTTTTCTTGCAAAATTGAATTCAAAATTATACTTGAATGGAACCTTAGAAAAATTAATAGGCTGGATTTACTACTTCTATTATTGGTTGCATAACACTAGATCTTAATTATTCTTTGGATAAATTTTTATCTAAGTGATTGAAATGTTCAAATTGATTTTCAAATTGGTCACTCCATGAGTCTAACTAGAGAATAATTTTAAGAATAAAAACCTATTTTTGTTTAGTGAATCAATAAATTAGATCACCTCTTAATTGGATGAATTGTTGTAATGGAGCGTAACAAACCATAGTTTTATATAAATGATATCACATTTTTGTAGCATTTTTCCAAATAATTTGTGTGGTGTTTATATGCATTCCTATTTTGCATACATTTAAGTAAAACTAGGCATAGTAAAAAATTCTACTAAATTGATATTTCAGTGATTTTGATGTCTATCTACATACATATTTTAGAACACCTATTTTTTATATGTTCAGAAGATGATAAGAAATAATGCTAGAGCTTGGAATAAGATAAGCCAAATCTTGTTGCATTTAAAATTTCAATCAAATTGACTTTCAAAAATGCTTGAAGTATGTAGGCTAACATTTCATTATGGACTTTGTCAAATAGAGTATACATATAATATATGATTTCCATGCACATATCCACTTACTATATCTACTTACTATAGTAGTGTGAGATGTAACACCGAAACTAGAGATTCTAAGCGGATTTTGTAGATTGATATGTGTTTCCCTAGGTTGAATCCAAATCTTGATCTATATTGCTATGTCAACTACTTTAAAAAAAAAATTGTTTCTCAAAATCTTATTGACTTGTTCATTATTTTTTGGATTCCTCCTTATTAGGGTTAAAAAAAAAAGAATAATAATTATAATCATCCATTTTATTCCTTGTAACATGGGAAGGTTTTAAATTTACATTATTACACAAAAATTAAAATAATAGTTGTAACTTAATGCCTCCCTATTTGAATGTCAATTAAGAATATAATTGTAATTTATTTCTTTGATAAAAAATTGTTAATTATATAACACTCAAATCATATCCAAAATTTATAGAAATATATTCTAAGAATGAGGAGTTTCATATCACTAATGGTATTAGATTAAAGAATATGATAACATGACCACATAAAAAAGATGTTCTTACTCTCAAGGATTACTTGGGAATTTACAAATAGTTGGAGCTACCTACATCTTCCTTAAACATCTCATACACTTATATAAATATTTGTTAACAAGGTTTCTACAAGACTCTAAAAATGAAAGAGGGAAAAATGAAAACATTCCACTTTCTTACCCATAAATTTTACTAATCCTATTGTACAATGGTAGAGGCTTTGTAATAATGTGTGTTTACATAAATCATTGTGAAACATATTCATAGAAAAAAATATTTAATTATTTAAATATCAATAATATTTATGCACATAAAAGAAATACAAATTCATAACTAAATTTAATTCAAAAAGTGGTAATAAATATTTAAATTTTAAATCTATGAAAATATATAACCAAATGATAGGATAAAAGTGATGAAACAACATCTAGGATTATAAATCTATGTTAATCATAAACAACATTTATAGTTTCCTTCTAGGATGAAATAAATAATCAAGTAGAAACATTTATATATACTTGTGAGGAAATCATCTATATGTTCCTTGAACCTCTTGTATTTACTTTCTTTATGAGACTTCAAGCCCTTCATGGATAAACCACTTGTAGTAGCAATACCTTCCTCAATGGCTTTAAAGGTTAACCTTCTTACTTTTTAACCAAAATTTTAATAACATTCAATTTTGTGTAATTTATGGAGCACTATTATCATTCTAATTCAAAATAATGTAAGAAATTTATATAAATTTAAAAATTAAAAAAATCCTAAAATAATAGTTTTAAATTAATTGAAAACATGGTTGGACCTCTCTAATTTTGTGGAACTATTTTTTAAAAGCTATTTTAGTTGAATTTTATATAATAGGAAAAGGAAGCCACATATGACATTAGGACCTTCCTTGATGGTATTTAATAAAAAAAAATTAATTTCATTCATAGGTCAAGGTATTTTAAACAAAAGTTGTGTTTGGAAATCATATAATGCATAAAGACAAATAATGTCAAAATCAAGCCCTTAATTAAATTATAAATAACTTAAAATAATTTATAACATGGGCAAACACTAGAGTGAATCGCATAATCTATCATATACTTATCAATCAAATTGCATATCATGTCTATCATTCTAATGACTAGCTTCCAAATAAAATAATCCTTCTAAATAAATTAAAGTGCTCAATTATGGTTACATGTTGGGTCAATTTTACTTCTTGTAAAATAATATAATCAATAGAATCATAAGATCTTCTAAACATACAATCAATAGCTCTCTTGCTACTTGAAATTCTCTACCTTTTACATTTAAACTATTAAAATTCATAATTAACCATGGTAACACTTAATATAGTCTATTAATAAAAATATAAAGTGTTCATTTCCTTCCTCTTTTAGGAGACTTGGATCTATGTAACCAATTGTGTGCATCATTCCATCTTTCATCAATGATTGATTATTGTGCATCATTATACAAAGCTAGTCCATTATATCTAGTTGTGGAATTTGTATAGGCAACTTTTAAATTTTAAAAAATGTAAAAGTTGATTTATTTTACTATAATATCCAATAAATTTATAAAAAAAAAGAGTAATAAAATAATTATTAAATATTATCTAAATGAGTAAATATAACCATATTTTCATATGGAGGATTTTATATTATCTATAAGATTTGAGATAATAGAAATATATGTACAAAGATTAAATCAAGTCATTTTCTCATATTCTTTCATTATTTCTTTCTTTTTGTACTAGGGTTAAATATTCATCTAGGTTTGTTGTGTACTTATAAGAAACCTTTGTTTCTTAGTATCATGTTCTTGTACATTGTATGGTATCTTTCATGAGAAATATTAAGTGCATGTGTCCCTTCCTCATATCAAATTTTCTTTATGGATACGAGGAAGTTTATTTCTAATTTTTTGGTTTCTTCCTTATCAAAATATTGCTTCAATAATTTAGAAATCATATTTACAAGCTTATATCATCTCTCTCATTTTCTTCTCTTATTTGTACCTTCAATAATGACTAAATTGATTTTACATGACCACCAATGTTAAGTAATGATGCTTTCCCTTTATTACTAGTTGTAGGAAATAAATCTTAGATGCAACCTTTATCAATATTTTTTAAGTCTTTAATGGCACATTTTGTACTAGAGTCCACACATGTAAATTTAAAATTTAGAACTATTTTAGATTATGTTTTGTGTGCAATCTAGTAATTTGAATGTTTTGATTATTAAAAACTAGATTGATGTTGAATGTTTTTTTGTTAATGGTATGAAAATATTATTGATGAGTAGATGAATTATTAGAACTGTTTTAAATTTCTATTCCCTATATCTAGATATATTATTTACCAAGGTCTCATTGCTCCTTTAGGTGTAAATACATATATAACATGGAAAATGTAGATGTTCCACCTGAGCCAAAATATTTTTCTGTAAATACCACTAATGAGATTAATAAATTGAGAGACTCATTAGCATAGGGTGCAAACCCAGGGATATATTTTGAACCATGCATGTCAATATTACATAGTCTAGAAAAACTAAGAGATGAACTTGAGAGGACTAGTGCATTTTCCCCAAATAGAGTAGCTATTATTCTTTCCCACATGTGGGAAGAAGTACATGGTGATATTCCCCTTAAAAAAATATAGGATAGTGTGACCAAAGAAATGATAAAAACCACTTGTTTTCCATTCTATCAAAATGTGTGTAAGGTTAGGGGATACTAGGTCACTAGATGTGTGGATTGTGTTATGGCCTCATTGATCTACCCACTATTTCTCACAGCACATGGTCAATACCCAAACAATGACCAAATTCCATTGTATTTTGTTCAATAGTTGTATGTTGAGGTCCATTTGGGCCTCAAAGTCAACTACCTAGACATTCCACCATATGTTGGTTAGGGGCATGGTAGGATTTTTGATAGGCCCACCTATCGTTGAGTAGATAGACTAGCCCCAGTGTTTAGGGCATTGGTTGGCAAGAGGTCTCCTACTCTCACCCCAGCTCTAGCCCCCATAGTAGATGAGGTTGTCGTTGCTTCCCAAAAGGAAGCAATTGACACTATAGGTGACATTGCAGTTGCCACCACTAGGATATCTATTGATCATGTAGGTCAGTATTTGATGTCTAGACATTCCCGATCCATGCCATTTTTAGCATAGTGGACCACCATGGATCCTTATACAATGGCAAACATACCTATTCCCAAAGATCTTGAGGTACTTACAGGAGATATGGCATGCAGGATTTTGCATTGTTTGGCTGAGGACCTTCGAGGAAAATGCCTTCATTGCATCAAACTATGGGATTGGTGTAGAGCATGTTAGAGATCATTTGGCATGCAAAGGTTGTTCACTTCCAATATCCCATCACTCTCATCCCAGCACTAGTGCACATCAAGATCCACCTATAGATGATTCAACAACTACACAAACTATGGGTTTTACTGAGATGTTGATTGGTTCTGATTTGTCATTGTCGATGCCATCTCACCTACATAGTCCTCTTCACTCATCATGTATGGCACAACATGGGATAGATCAAATGGATGTAGATGTTGGTTCGTCACTTGATCGTATAGTTGATATGGTGGAGGCAACCATTTCAGAGGACTCGGGTCATTCGATATCAGATGATGTGCATGTATGTGTGCATGTGCATGTTTCAATTCTTTTTTAATTATTTTTAAATTTTAGTTTTAACTAGATATTCATGTATTGATATATATGTATATATATTTTAGGTGGACATACCTCATGTCACTCCTCGCCTTGTTCCTCCAGATTGTGTACATTGATGTGAATATGTGGATGAATCTACTACAAGTGGACATATGAGTTTTAAATATTTTTATATACACATGTACATGTACATGCATAAGTATGCATAGATCTAGATAGATATTTAAAAATATAAAAGTATAGTCTTAAAAATAACTTTCATAAAATTTATTTAATATAAATTAGATGTATTTAACACATTTTTTACACAATTTTATTTGTAGGGCTCATCACATCCATCAGAGTAGGACCGTTCTCATTCAGATGGTCATTCGACTAGGAGTCGACATTGATATTAGGCCCTGCACTAGATTTATGATCTTTACTACATGTATTTTCTTATATGATGATCTTTAGTATTTAACATTTGATGATCTTTAACTTACATTTGCTTATAAGATATATATGTACATTTTCTTATTTGATGATCTTTAGTATTCGACATTTGATGATCTCTAACTTACATTTACTTTTATGATATACATACATTTGGCTCTTTGCTTATAACATGTTACATGTTTATGCATTGAATCTATTTACATGTATGTATGTGTTTGCTTATGTTTACATGTTTATATGATATTTGTATACATTTGCTTATATTCAATATACACATATTTTCTTATTTGATGATCTCTTAGAACTTACATTTCCTTATATGATATATATTTGATCTCTAGTAGAGTTTTAGGAAATGAATGCCACTTTACAATTAGGTTCATTCATGTTGATCACAATATATATTTTGCATGCACACCCATTGAATTTTATAGTAAACAGTAAAAAATTATAAAATAAATGACTCCCAAGCTCAAGTAAACTAATGATATTTTATAAACGAGTGTATTTATAGGCCTATTTATTAACATGCACATGTTCTTCTAGTTTTAAAATTTGATAAAAATGATGAAATTAAAATCTTGATAGAACGTAAAAACAAATAAAGTGCATCACTTTGTGGTACACAAAACTCCTATTTTTTAAAAATGACTTAAGCAACATGAACCATTGAGGAGTTGAGAACAAAATATAATTATAAAGAAGAGGTAGGAACACTCCTTTTATAATTATATACCATTCTTCAAACACTTTCCCTCTAAGTTATAAATTTTTTATGTTAAATTGTTTCATAAATAATCTCTTAATCTGCACCATTATTAAATTATACGAAAATTTTATTCTTTGAAATATTAAGAAAATTCAATTCAAACTATACCTCTATTATCTTTTTGACAAGTAACAAAATTCTAAAATTACCAGATATATGTTGCATATCTATACATTAAAAAACAACAAACTCCACAATGAAATAACTTGTTTGATTACCACTTGATTCATTTAATCTAGGATCTAGTTATTCCATACACTAGAATAATTTTTTTCCCATATGCATATAAATACAAGCTTATTTTTCATTAAATTCCATATCAAATTGCAAGATTAATTCACATTTATATCACTTGGAGTTCGCATATTTTGGAGAAGATGTTTTTGAACATTTATCAAGGAGGAAAATATTGGAGAAAACTTTTTATTTTTATCAATCAAGGAAAAATTTGGAGGAGAATTTATCTAAGTTGGTAGAGGATTTGTTTTCAGACATATTTAACTTGGAGAAGAAAATGGGACAATAAAGAAAAAGAAAAAATGTGTCTCAACAAAAATTGTTAAAAGAAGAAGAAGAAAAGAGGCATGAACAAAACTTGGAAAATTATCATAGAAAGAAACAAGTTACATGCTTGTTTCTTCAATCTCTCTCTCTCAAGTGTGTGTTTAGGACTTTTATTAACACCTCAATTTGTTTTGCTTATAAATATATTTCCAATTATGAAAACCATGTTAGATTTAACTTGGAAACTTTAATACTTAAAAATAGTCATCTTGCATAGACATTACCTAAATTGCTTATCATCTATTTCCAATTTCTTTTGTTCCATGGAATTCTTAAGTTGAAGAATCTTTGATTTTTTTTTTTCAAATTCACTTAAATAACTCATAGTCTCTCACTTTCTTTGCTTGCATATAAATTCAAACAAGCAGGAAATTCTCAAGCTGAAGTTGAGCCAAATCTAGATATTGGATCAAATGAATCTGTTGAAGAACACATGGACCTTGAAGTTAGGGAGGAGACCCAAGTTCAAACAATGCTTGTTGGAGAGGGGTCAGAATCACTTCCTTCTATTGGTATGAATGAGCATATAAAACTAGCTGTTCAAAACTTCTCTCACTTATAACATCATGTCTTATCACTTTGTTTGCTTGCAGAAATAAACTTCACTTATATAGAATCATCTCTCACTTTCTTTGAAAAATATTTTGTGACATGTAGAAAGGGCTCAACAAGCAAGAAGTTCTCATGCTTAAGTCGAGCCAAATCTAGATATTGGATCAAATGAATCCACTGAATAACACATGGACATTGAAGATAGGAAGGAGGCCCAAGTTCAAACAATGCATGTTGGAGAGGGGTCAGGATCACTTCCTTCTACTAGTATGCATGAGCATATAAAACTAGTTGAAAAGGTGATGAAACAAATTTCTTATAGAAATTTAGATCATGTACTTGAAATGGATATGGAGAAGCTGAAATGTTATGCCAACTAGCCTTATAATAAGAGAAAGAGGTCAATGACTAAATATGTAAATGGAATAATATATCATCATTTCAATCATCTTGATACACTTGAAAAAACTAAATTGTTATCACTCTTACTTCTTTGTTATAAGCTGAAAGAGTCATTACAATTGTTGGGTGTAAATTCGGCATCAAATAAGAAGAAACACATGGGATTACAAAAGGATATTGTTTAAAATGTTAAAAATGGTTTAGATTCCATTGGGAAAGGATCTCGATCAGTGGATAAGGCGACTACAAGAAGGGTGATGTTGACATCTATTATACATCAAGATATAGCAAGAAAAAGAAAAATGTCTACACTTTCAACCGAAATTGGTTATAGTAGAACCACATTAATAAAATATGAGAAAAAGAGAAAGTTTTTGGATGAGAGTTCAAAAGGAAATTGGGAAATTATGTGTAGAGCTCCCTATTTTTACAGGATTGAATATGTTGTTAGGAACTTGATCTCAAGTTTTTGGCATGATTAGACTCGTCCATCATCAAATACTAGAGATGTTATGAGACACAGGATTGGGTGTGGTATTTATGAAAATCATATCAAACATTGGCTAGACATAACACAATTTGAGATGTATATGAACTTTTGTATTACATATCCTCATATAAATATTGGGCAAACAATATTTGAAAGGTTAAAGCCATATTATGTGAAGATAAAAAAGTTTTTTGAAACTTGTTGTTGTCGTTATCATATTGAATTTGATCTCTACTATTAGGTGTTTTGAAAGATGAGAGAAGAAAGTTGTGGGTTTCAAAATGCACCTCCTAAATAGGCAAGTTTGTTCATAAAGGCTATATTATGTGATCATGAAAATGAACCTCAAATAAACTGCATAAAAGGAATTTGTGAGACGTGGAGATTTGGCTAAATTTCCATCAAGAAATGAGGATACTGACCTAACAGAGACAATAAATTGCAAGAGGTAAGTAATGTTTTTAGAGAGTTTATTTGTTTCAATTTGATTAGATTGTTATTTGAATTCTCTAATGTAATGTTTCATTCATTGTGTGGTTTATTATTTATTCACATATTTTACTCACATAGGTACAAGTATGTAAAGTTGTGAACAAATTTTGGGAAAGAATCCACAAGGTTGAACTATGTAGAAGAGGAGATTCCTATTGGAAAATTTATGGAAGATTTTCAAAACTTGATGCAACCATACATGCAACATTCCTTTTTTGCTAAGTGGCAAGCACAAAAATTCCAAACATTGAGAGTTAATTTCCCACTTGGAATAGTTCTATTAGTAGTTGACTTTGTAGAAAATTACTCCTTTGTACATCAAAAGGAGATTCAATCAGAGTATTAATTTTCAAAGAAAATCACTATTATGGTTATGTGTGTTATCGACATGCATAATCAAAATTGGATGGTGTTGAGAGTACAAATGAAGAATGAGCCATAAAGAAATAATATCACTTTTATATTAGTGATGATAAAGAGCATGCCATGCTTTTTTTCCAACATTGCTTTACAATTTTTTTTGAGAATTTGAGAAGCAGGGGTGTAAAATTTGAAAAGCATTTTGTATGGTCAGATGGATGTGTAGCACAATTCAAATCTTCACGACCATTCTATGTGTAGACACGCAAAACATGCATACATGACAATCCAATAGTTTAATCAAATAACCTCCATTTCATAAATCCAGTTCATCATTACATCATTTAAATAAATCAACTAAATCCTAACATTTCATTAATTAACCTTTATCTTGCATCATCCTTTAATGAAATAAACTAAACTTTATTTAATTAAAAGCCTAAAGTCATATTTCTCCTTTCCTAATTTAAATAAATCAAATATTTAATTCAAGAAGGTCAAAATCATCCTAATCATCATTAAGCTAATCTAATCCTAATTAGCCTAACCTAACTACCCATCACATTTTCTAGATTTTTCCACTTTCATCAATAAATCAATTTATTGATTTATTAAATCCAACATTTTCCATCAACATGACATCTTTGAGGAATATTCCCTCAAGTTTGAATTCAAAATCAAGTGGACATGTACATCCAACAAATCAATTAATGTCTCTTACATGTCCCTTGCAAAGGTCAAACTAAGCATTAACTCTCAAATTCAAATTTGAAATTCCCCCCTCTTGGGCACATTTCCCAAATCTTGCACATGCATCAACCACTCACAAGTTGACAAAGTGGCCTCTTTTCATTGGCTTGTTTTTTATCCCACATTTCTCCCTCTTGATCACTCTTAGCAATTGAAAATATATAAATTAAAGGCTTCTTTCTTCATCAAATCCTCCACAACTTTATCATTTCATCTCCACAATCTTTGTATCTCATCTACAATATCATGCAAGGTCACTCTCTTCAATGGAGAACTGATTTCGTCCACTCCATATCTTAGCATTCCATATCATATTCAAATCATTTTCATCATGGAGATTAATCAAGGATTGGGAAAGGGCTTCTTTCCATAGAAGCACCAATCCACTATAAGATGTTGGTTTGATTATTAGAATGATGTTTTTCTATGTTTTTCTTGCTTTCTTTGCATTATTCTTGTGATTAGATGAATCTTATAGGGAATCTTTTGTTTGCTTTGGTTTACTAACAATGCTAAGGGATTTTGTTTTTGAGCTAATGCAGATTTAAGGTTCTACATATTGGCGCTAGAAGGAGGGTTGGATCCAATTTTGAAAGCTATTCACATTCACATTCACATGATCCAATTTTGTGCTTGCCTGATTGAAAATTGAGCTACTTTTATAATGATTTAATTTGATGGATGAAAGAGAGCTAACTATTTTATGTGAAGATGATGCATTGACCTGTATTATGATAGGCATATAAAATCATGCTTCTATTTTTTGTGTTTAGCAGATGGTCACAGTCACAATTTCCTTCTTTTTTCTATATTTAATTGACAGCTGCAATCATACAATCATTTTTTGTGGCTTGGATTAATGATAAACTCAACTTGTTTTCTAAATAATGGTGAGGAGTGGAAGTGATTGACTGTTGTGACTTACCCTCCTCTAAAAATCTCAAGTGTTTTGGGGAAATTATTGGTTACAATAGATCAAAAACCGGATAATAGTTGATAAAACTAGATTACCAGTTTCTATGAAATTTTGTACTCTAGGTGTCTGAAATCAAATATCATTATCGTCCTTCAAGTTATCACGTTGTGGATTGTATGCCTGTTTCTGCTTGGTGACACTACTTTTTTTTTAGATTTTCTTCACCTGGAATGTTTCCTACATAGTTATCACACAAATCTAACTTCTCCATAGACATTGTTAAGTGATTTTCCATCACTTCTTTATTATTTATGTTTTCCATCAGAATTTTATGATGAAAGATGTGGGTCATTTTTCCTTCAGGACCACATGGGTCAATTCCCCTACATCTTAGGAGGTAGTCCATGTGACCTCTTCCTATGCCATTGTTTCACAAGGCCATATCTATAGATAAGGGGACACAAGGTACGAAACTAGATATCCTTTGGTTCAAGAATGACTATTGATCCCTTTGATTTTTTATCATTGCCTTTGCCTTTGTTCGGTAACAATAACTCTATCCTACTTCCAGCGTGCAACTTCAAGCCATGAACTTTTCATGGCCCTTCTCGCTATCAGGAATCCAACCTAATAGCAGCAAGAGTAGGAGTAGGAGGTAGACCAGGTTCAGCTAGCTCAGTCTCTGTCTAAGTAGCTATATATTACACACTAGTTATATTATCAAATAAATGGCAGAAAGGAAACATGAGAGAAAGGGTAACAAAGCAATACCTGCACTTACCTAATCATGGCTACTGATCATGATGGAAGGTAGCCATGGCATAAGAGGTATGATGATCTCAACATTCAAGCAAGCTATGCATCTGTCAACAAAATTGAATAGCTTTCCCTCCATATAATAGTAGGGGCCACCCACCCATGGGATAGCAACACCAACTCATAGGGAAGAATAGGAAGTGAGTTGGGAAATTTATCTTTACACCTACCAATGGCATTTTCTTTAAAATGCCTAAAGCTTCTGCCATCTCCTTGGGCATTCTGTCACACAGTTCCTGTGTCTTGTTTATGTTCCCACCACTTGTAGTTGCCTGAAAGTTTCTAAAATGCCTCTTCATTAAAGTTTATGATGCATATTCAATAAATCCATTCTGTGCATATCCTGTAGGAATTGTATCCCATGAGATCATGTTTTTTGTGAGTCTAAGAGAAGGCTAGTCTAAGTTTTTTGGGTGCCACTCTACACTTGCCACTTGCATTATTTTAAATTTACTTGCATATGATGCTTGCTTGAGACTATTTGTCAATTGTTGCTCCACCTGATATCTCACAAAACTATCATTTCATCCTCTATAATAGTAAGAGCATTTAATACATACACTAGTGTAATGGCCACAAAGTCATGAGGAACAAAGCGAGTTGCACAGTGTTTCAAATAGTAGATTGAGTTAATAAAGGCGGTGAATATGTTCATCATATTCTGGCCAGGAGCATTCAGTCCAAAAGTCAATGTGCATGTAACGCCCGTCGTGCAAACCCCAGAGAACACACACATAATGCGAATAATTTTTTTTTTAAATAATAAAAGTAACATGTACAACATTAAACCATAAACACATCGCCTAACACATAACATAAACACACTTGGTTCTCTGGGGCACGCGAGGTTACATTGCAATCACAAAACAAAATAAAGATAACGAAAACAACTTAACCATTTAATTTATAAAAACCATATACAAAGATACAACTGATAGCCATGATGCGAGCATGACAACATCGCATAATTACATCCATGATAAATCTTTTAACATGTTCCAATTCAAACCTAACTATTACATCATTGAAATAATATTACATTACAATCTTCTTTGATACAAGAATTACATTGAATTTCCCAACATGGGGATTGATACAAAATAATGAACATGAAGTACAACTGATCACTGGAACATCTGCACTGCGGAAAGCTGAGATGACAAGACGCTGATGGGGAACCCAACGGGTGCGGAGCACGTTCCACCCAACCATGTGAATTACGAAGTAACTCACCCCCCGTGCTCAGAGGTGACGAGGAAGTGAACCCGACCATGAATGTCAAACCGACTCAACAACATGATACAGAACAAGTACAACTCAAATATGCAATGCACAACCATCGACGTACTCAAATCACATAACAAGTTAAACTAAGAACTCATCACGATAACATGAAGTAATATCACTGAACAATCACGAATCAAATTCACAAGAAATCAAAGATACATCACAAAGAGATAACATCCAGAGGCAACAATAAAAAAACACAAGGGTGTCAAGTGGAGAGTGTCATCGCATAGCTCTCATGGGATTTCCTGGCCCTTCCTCCAACTGAGGCGCCGGCACCCATCTATGGATATCCTGGCCCTTCCTCCTGACTGAGGCGCCGGCACCATAGGGTAGCTGATGCGGAGCCAATAGTCTCTCATGAGGACGAAACTATGACTATGCCGACCACGGCCTTCCCAGTCTATCATCAGTCTAAGGTAGCCCTAATGCATAGCCGAGGAATCCAAAGTTTTATTATCTTGTGCGATTAAACTACCCATCCCCTTAAATCTATTGTTTAGGTTATCACTTGTTTACTACTCTTCGAGGGTTATCCTGGCCCTTCCTCATCCGAGGCGCCGGCGCCCACGAAGAGCCACTTTCCCTACTATGACCCCCAACATAACTCAAAACAGGCAAGGGTTGGACTAACACATATGAATCATAAAACCAAAATCCAATACACGAGGCATTTAAACATCTCGCAACTGCACATAGGCAACAAACTTGCAAACCCGTCCAACCCTTCCTAACATAACCCAATAGCGCTCAAAAGCATAAGCAAGGTAACTACACTTTAAAAAACAAGCCTCTGGAACAAGGTTAAACTACGATAAGGTTCCCACATCGACAACAAATGCAATAAAACAACCTATAACATACAAGGAAACTCACATCGCATTTAGCCAAATTGCACATTTACGTTCGATCCCAATCCTAAGTAAGTAACAAAAGTGATAGTCTCAATAAAATCCATAGTTACAATCAAAAACCAACTTTGTCTAAAAATTTAATTAATTCAGCACATTCATTAAACTATTTCCATTTGAATTCTAAAGGTAGAATTTCCTAAATATGAACAAGATGAAAAACTTAAAATCCAAGATGAAATTACATCCGCATAATGTAATAAATTAACATTTAAATTTTAAATAATCTTAGTTTCATTTAATATACATAATATTAAATAAAAAGATTATAATTACAATAAAATAATATTGGGAACTAAATATAATTTTATTTATCTTTATTTCATTTTATTATAATGCATTATAATTATTTTCTAATAGTATTAAAAAAAAACCTATTGAAATATATATATATATATATATATAATAATAAATAATAATAATAATAAAAAAAACAAACTAAAAATTTAAAACCCCCGAACGCCATTAAACAAGGCCGTAGCCTGACTGCCCGCGGCCTTATCACTGCCGCAGGCGGTACGCAGCCTTACGGCTGCTGTACACAGCGGCCTTAAAGGCCGCTGTACACAGCAGTCCGTAAGGACTGCTGTACACAGCCCGGCCACAGCGACAGGGGCGGGGTACGGCCCAGCCGTCCCCCCCAACCCCTTTTCTTTACAACGATTTAAATAAATAAAAACTTTTACATATATTTTTTTGATAATAATTTTTTTTAAAAGGAAAAAAAATCAGTTTATATAAACAAACACGAATTCCGTCCGTCTGGTACAGACCCGGAATTCGAACGGCCAATACGGCCAATATAAAATAAAAATTAGATTTAAAAGAATAACCTTGCATAAGAATCTATCAATTTGTAAATATGTATATATATATGTATATATATATATACGAAAATTTGTATATATATATATACATATATCTAAAATATAATCATTTAAAAATTATAGAGGATTAATTCTTTCAATCACAGGCACAGCAACCAGTAGGATATAATAAATATATATATATATATATATATATATATATATATATATTATTTTCATAAATATAAAAACAACCAGAGACAGAATAAAGAAACGGATTTTCTTAAATGTTATGAAAATAGAGCAATTACAAATCAAAAGCACAGATCCATTGTGTATTAAAATACTGAGAAAACCCCAAAATTTTATTTTCTTCAATAACTAAATCATCTTGTTCTAAAATCCTATTTTGATAGATTGTATGTTTCAGAAGATCAGGGTTCTTGATTTGACAAAATTTCGGACAGTATAGTTGCTATGAATTTTCTTTGTTTTTCTAGTCTAATAATCTGCTCTTGTTATCAATTCAACAGAAGTTTTCTACAATCACAAAAATTATTTTTAATAACATTTATTTCTTCTTTTCAGAACAAACAGAAGGGTATGAGAAGAGAACAACGAGAGGAACCTGGAGTCCAATGCAAATTTGAAGATGTCTGCTTGACTCTGATGCTTTCGAATCCGATTCCAATCCTAGTCCAGAACGAAATCCACCTTCACTTGAGCACTTCAACTTTCTGTTCTTCTGTGTGTGTGTGAGAACTCTCAAGAATTCATAATTAAATAAAATATATTCCTCATCTCTCCAAAGCTCTCCCAAAAATCCCAGATAAAAAGAAAAATCAATCTTTAAAACAAGCTTTCTTTTCAACCCTCAAACCCTATTGGCTCACACTGTCTTTTTAATTCTTTTATTTGTTTTTATTACTTTAATTCCCATTTTTCAACTTTTCTTGCACCACACATTATATATTTAATTTAAATAAATATTCACATAATTATCCACCACCAAATTTAATTAATTAAAATAATTTAAGCAGATTTATAATTTAATTATTATTTAATTGAAATGTAAGATTTTCAAAAATAATTAAATTATTTAAATATTTAAATACCATTTACTCCAACATTAAAATAAATAATTATTTCAATCATAAAGACTAGTCATAACTGTAAATGCCCTCATAAAATAAACTAAGACAAAACCCATAACACAACAGACAATAACGACAATAACACACATCGACTATACCAACAAATGAGACAACCTGACATCATGGGACGGGAGGACTTCATTGTCACCTCTGTATCAACATTTATCCGTTGGGTTATTTGGTGCTCGCCCTGTCCTGCCGAAGCAGGTGGAATCGAGACTTATACCTGCAATCCTGCATACAAACGAAGTTGTGTACATGTGCATATAAACATATATATATCAAAACATTAAATCCAGTTACTACATTGTGAGAAGGAATTGCAACATAACAGGGCACTCGCGAACGAGTGATGCTATATTGTCCTTCGTCACACCTATTCTAACAATTATAGCATAATCAAAGAATTACATTTCTAAATAACAATCATCACATTACATATTAAATTAAATCATTGCATCATATCACAATTCATAAAATTAACAGATATAATCAACCATAATGTCATATAAAGTAGTCATATCCAAAATGAAATAACATCGTCTAGCATCTAAACTAACCATATCAAACAATAGCAGTATCATCATAGTATCTGAATAACCACATCAAATAATAACAGTATCATCATAGTATCTGAGCATCAAACAAAACATAACACTACTGAGTCCATCTAGCAACCAGGAGGGTTATTACATCCTCCCCCCCTTAAATACGGCTTACTCCTGTAAGCCAGAAAACAAGTATGGGTAGGATTCTCGCATACGGGAAGCATCCTCCCAAGTCGCTGAAGCCTCATCATTAGGATCCCACTGGACCCTCACCTGCTCAATATCCCTGCCTCTGAGTACGAGCCTCCTGTGCTGCACCACGGCCACGGGCTCTAGAGCTAGTTGCCCGTCCTCGACCTGTAGAGCATTCCAATCAAGAACATGAGTAACATCCGGAAAGTAAGGCCTAAGAACAGATACATGAAAGACATCGTGAATCCGCGACAGACTAGGTGGCAAAGCTAGGCGATAGGCAACAGGACCAATACGCTCCAACACCTCAAACGGACCCACGAAACGGGGTGCAAGCTTAGAACCCTTTCCATAACGAATAGGGCTCTTCCGAGGACGAACTCTGAGGAACACCCTATCTCCTATAGCAAATTGTCGATCAACCCTGTGTGCATCAGCAAATTTCTTCTGCCTATCTTGAGCTGCTACTAGATGCTCTCGGATGCGAGCTACCTGTTGCTCCATGTCACGAAGCATCTCAGGTCCAAGAAGAACCCTGTCCTCTAATCGATCCCAACTCAAAGGGGTACGACAAGGACGACCATACAAAGCCTGAAATGGAGCCATGCCAATCGAACTGTGATAGCCATTATTGTACGCAAACTCAACCAAATGTAGGTAGTCTTCCCAATGAGACTGCTGGTCCATGACATACATACGAAGCATATCCTCAAGCACCTGATTAACTCTCTCAGTCTGACCATCTGTCTCAGGATGGTAGGCAGAACTAAAATTCAACTTAGTCCCTAAGGACCGCTGAAGGGATGTCCATAATGCAGAAGTGAATACCGGATCTCTGTCAGAAATAATCCTGCGCGGTATCCCATGTAGTCTAACAATGTCTTCCATGAACACCCTAGCCACCACTGAAGCAGTATATGAAGATCGAATAGGAGAGAAATGGGCTACCTTGGTCAACCTGTCAACAGTGACCATGATAGCGTGGTGTCGCCTGGAAGACATGGGCAACCCGACTATAAAGTCCATGGAAATGATGTCCCACTTCCACTCTGGAACAAGATGCGGCTGCAACAAGCCTGCCGGATGATGATGCTCGGCCTTCACTCTCTGACACTCGAGACACCTAGCCACAAAATCAGCAATGTCACGCTTCAATCCTGCCCAAAAATATAGTGCACGAAGATCAGCGTACATCTTCTTAACTCCTGGGTGTGCTGAATAAGGAGCTCTATGAGCTTCCGTCAGAATAAGGGTACGAAGACCCTCTGCAGGAGGTACATACATACGGCCTGTATAGCGCAAAACACCATCCGAATCCAAAGAATACCCTGCAAATTTACCTTCTAAGGCTCTACCCAACTCAATCTCTGCCTTCACTGCTTGATACCAAACATCAGAAGGAAGAGCTGCAACAATCTGACTCCTCAAATCAACCTCAAGAGTCAAAGCGGATAGCTCATGCCTACATCTACTCAAAGCATCTGCTACAACATTCTCCTTACCCTAAATATACTTCACCTCAAAGTCGTACTCACACAAAAATTCCATCCACCTTCTCTGTCTTGCATTCAAGTTCGGCTGCGTGAAGATGTACTGTAGACTACGGTGGTCTGTATGCAACTCGAACCGATGCCCAAGGAGAAAATGTCTCCACCTCACCAAGGCATGCACAACTGCGGCTAACTCCAAATTGTGAGTGGGGTAATTAAGTTCATGGTCCTTCAGTTTCCGTGACTCGTAAGCAATCACTCGACCTTCCTGCATCAACACAGCCCCTAAACCTTCCAAAGAAGCATCTGTACACACCACAAAATCACCTGCCGGATCAGGAACTGCCAAGATTGGAGCACTAGTCAACTTATCCTTCAGAGTCTGGAAAGCTAACTGACATTGATCGGACCAAAGAAATTTCTTTCCCTTCCTCTGCAAAGAGGTGATAGGATGAGCCAACCTAGAAAACCCCTGAACAAACCGCCTATAATAACCTGCAAGTCCCATGAAGCTGCGAATCTCTGAGACATTGGTGGGTGCGGGCCAATCCACAATGGCCTGAATCTTTGCAGGATCAACTGAAATTCCCTCACCGGAAATCACATGGCCCAAATACTGAACTTCAGTCTTATAAAAGTCACACTTTTTGAGATTAGCAAACAACTGATTATCCCTTAAACACTGCAATACCTGCTTTAGATGTTCTTCATGTTCCTCCATCGACCTAGAATAGATCAGGATGTCATCGAGAAACACTAGAACGAATTTATCCAAGTATGTACGGAAGACTCCATTCATTAGACTCATAAAGACTGAAGGTGCATTCGTTAACCCGAACGGCATCACAGTGAACTCGTAATGTCCGTATCGAGTTCGAAATGCTGTTTTGTGAATATCTGCATCTGCAATCCTCAACTGGTGGTATCCCGATTTGAGATCAATTTTAGAGAACACCTTTGCCCCTTTTATCTGATCGAAGAGATCGTCAATCCTGGGCAATGGATATCGGTTCTTCACTGTTACCTTATTCAACTGTCTGTAGTCAATACACAAGCGAAGAGAACCATCCTTCTTTTTCACAAATATCACAGGTGCTCCCCAAGGAGAAACACTTGGGCGGATAAAGCCCTTGGCCAACAATTCTTCCAACTGAAGACGGAGTTCCTGTAGTTCCTGTGTTGTCATCCGATATGGAGCTCGAGATATGGGCTCGGCTCCAGGTACCAGATCAATCCAGAAATCCACATCTCGCTTAGGCGGCATACCAGGAATCTCCTCTGGAAACACATCAGAAAAACCCTTAAGAAGGGGGTAATCATCCAATGACAACCCCTGACTATCCTCAGATTCCAAGTCACTCACAGATACTGCAAATAGCTGACAACCCTGTCGGAAGTGCCTTTTGAGCTGCATGGCAGAGATCATACGTAATGAGATGGGCCTCTGAATACCCAAGATCTCCACCTCCTTACCAGAGTCATCAGTGCACCTTACTGCCTTTCGACGACAGTCAATCATAGCACGATGTGCACTCAACCAATCCATGCCTAAGACAATATCATAAGAACCGAGTGGCAGAATTCTGAGGTCCACCTTGGTTGACATTTCACCTATACCCAAATTACAATCCTGCACAAGTTCTCTACCACAACCCTGGACCCTGATGCTAGTTCAACATGCCATTTTACGCCTTGACTAATTGCCACCAAACCACATCGCTCAACAACTAAAGGTGATATAAAGGAATCAGAAGCACCCGAATCAAAAAGTATAGAAATGCTAGAATTATTCAACACACCTGATGCCTCAACCACTGTGTTCTGATGGACTGCCTGACGATTATCCACTGAAGCAAACACACGATGAGATCTCCCTGCATCACCTACTGTCGGCTCTGATGCTGCTGGCCTCTGATTAAATCCGGAGGTGTTCTTCTGAGGACACATCCTAGCAATATGCCCCGGCTGTCCACAAGAGAAACACCCAGTGCCTCTGCCAAAACCTCTGCCCCCTGATGGAGCATTTGACTGCTGAAAACTCCCACGAGTCGGTGCTGACTGGAAGCTAGGTGCAGGCTGTACAAAACGTTCCTGTCGAACCCGGTTCCTGCTCCGATCTCTGCGAAACTGAGAATTGCCACCCTGTTGAGATTGATTGTATTTCTGTTTTGACTGCTGCTGCTGAGGCTGCTGCTGCTGATAACCCCCTTTCGAGGGTGGGTACCTGTTCCTGGAAGATCCTGCTCCCTGTGACTGCCCTCCATGAGCAACATAACCAGGTGCGGGTGTGCTACCAATCTGTACTCCGATGTGACCACCCAAAGCCATGGCCAAATTCTCCTCCACTAAGCGAGCCTTCTCCACTGCCATCTCCATCGTCTTCGGCTCGAAGACTCGTACACCACCACTGATGCGGGCATTTAAGCCCCGAACAAAATGCTGCACTAACATGCCCTCATCGTGGCTAATCCCTGCATACTGCTTCAACTCATAGAAGCGCCTCTCATACTGCTCCACTGACATAGACAACTGCTTGAGATCGTGAAACTCGTCAGCCCTGCGTTGCCTCCAATGGTCTGAGAGGAAACGAGCTCTGAACCTGTCTAGGAACAACTCCCAAGTAACCATACTGAGATCAAGATGCAGTTTCTGTTCCTCAAGGCGCCACCAAGTAGACGCGAAGCCTCGCAAGTGCATAACTGCGCACCGAGCCTTGGTATTGCTACCGTAGGGGTGCATGGCGAAGCAACGGTCTAAGTCAATTAACCAGGTCTCAGCCTCAAGACCTCCTCCAGAACCATCAAAAGTAGGAGGGTGTGCCCTCATCAAATCCCTCATATGGCCTGCTACGACTGCATCCGGAACCACATCTGTATCCCTGCGCCTCGGAGACCTCTCTCTCTCCCTCTCCACCTGGTGTACCTCATCTGGCCTGGGTCCCAATCGGTCAAGAATCTCTCCAAGTATATGCTGTAACTGACCGTCTAGACCTGGCGGTACTGGATTCTGGTTACCTGATGGAACACTATGATGCTCAGAGCCATGGGAACTAGGAACTGAAGGACTTCGCCGGTTTGCTCCACGTCCAGCACCACGGCCTCTTCCACGACCACGTCCTCTACCTCGAGGCATAGTTCTGCGCCACAAGATAAAGTACGACATGAGCACAAGAGTTGCACAAACGGTAACCTAATGGACTACACTACCCAAAGACCCTAGCGTTTGCAACCTTGGCTCTGATACCAAGTTGTAACGCCCGTCGTGCAAACCCCAGAGAACACACACATAAAGCGAACAATTTTTTTTTTTTTTTAATAATAAAAGTAACATGTACAACATTAAACCATAAACACATTGCCTAACACATAACATAAACACACTTGGTTCTCTGGGGCACGCGAGGTTACATTGCAATCACAAAACAAAACAAAGATAACGAAAACAACTTAACCATTTAATTTATAAAAACCATATACAAAGATACAACTGATAGCCATGATGCGAGTATGACAACATCGCATAATTACATCCATGATAAATCTTTTAACATGTTCCAATTCAAACCTAACTATTACATCATTGAAATAATATTACATTACAATCTTCTTTGATACAAGAATTACATTGAATTTCCCAACATGGGGATTGATACAAAATAATGAACATGAAGTACAACTGATCACTGGAACATCTGCACTGCGGAAAGCTGAGATGACAAGACGCTGATGGGGAACCCAACGGGTGCGGAGCACGTTCCACCCAACCATGTGAATTACGAAGTAACTCACCCCCCGTGCTCAGAGGTGACGAGGAAGTGAACCCGACCATGGATGTCAACCGACTCAACAACATGATACAGAACAAGTATAACTCAAATATGCAATGCACAACCATCGACGTACTCAAATCACATAACAAGTTAAACTAAGAACTCATCACGATAACATGAAGTAATATCACTGAACAATCACGAATCAAATTCACAAGAAATCAAAGATACATCACAAAGAGATAACATCCAGAGGCAACAATAAAAAAACACAAGGGTGTCAAGTGGAGAGTGTCATCGCATAGCTCTCATGGGATTTCCTGGCCCTTCCTCCAACTGAGGCGCCGACACCCATCTATGGATATCCTGGCCCTTCCTCCTGACTGAGGCGCCGGCACCATAGGGTAGCTGATGCGGAGCCAATAGTCTCTCATGAGGACGAAAATATGACTATGCCGACCACGGCCTTCCCAGTCTATCATCAGTCTAAGGTAGCCCTAATGCATAGCCGAGGAATCCAAAGTTTTATTATCTTGTGTGATTAAACTACCCATCCCCTTAAATCTATTGTTTAGGTTATCACTTGTTTACTACTCTTCGAGGGTTATCCTGGCCCTTCCTCATCCGAGGCGCCGGCGCCCACGAAGAGCCACTCTCCCTACTATGACCCCCAACATAACTCAAAATAGGCAAGGGTTGGACTAACACATATGAATCATAAAACCAAAATCCAATACACGAGGCATTTAAACATCTCGCAACTGCACATAGGCAACAAACTTGCAAACCCGTCCAACCCTTCCTAACATAACCCAATAGCGCTCAAAAGCATAAGCAAGGTAACTACACTTTAAAACACAAGCCTCTGGAACAAGGTTAAACTACGATAAGGTTCCCACATCGACAACAAATGCAATAAAACAACCTATAACATACAAGGAAACTCACATCGCATTTAGCCAAATTGCACATTTACGTTCGATCCCAATCCTAAGTAAGTAACAAAAGTGATAGTCTCAATAAAATCCATAGTTACAATCAAAAACCAACTTTGTCTAAAAATTTAATTAATTCAGCACATTCATTAAACTATTTCCATTTGAATTCTAAAGGTAGAATTTCCTAAATATGAACAAGATGAAAAACTTAAAATCCAAGATGAAATTACATCCGCATAATGTAATAAATTAACATTTAAATTTTAAATAATCTTAGTTTCATTTAATATACATAATATTAAATAAAAAGATTATAATTACAATAAAATAATATTGGGAACTAAATATAATTTTATTTAATTTTTTTAATTTATATTATTATTATATATTAAAATAAAAAAAAAATATTGAAATATATATATATATATATATATATATATATATAATAATAAATAATAATAATAAAAAAAAAACTAAAAATTTAAAACCCCCGAACGCCATTAAACAAGGTCAGAGTCTGACCGCTCAAGTCTTTATCATCACAGAAGGGTAGCCACGGCTAATGTACACATTGAGACAAATTTGAAGGTTACTGCATACGTAAGGCCAACTGTATGCCATTGGGACATGGTACGCCCAAACGGCCCCCAACCCCTTTTCTTTACAACGATTTAAATAAATAAAAACTTTTACATATATTTTTTTTGATAATAATTTTTTCAAAAGGAAAAAAAAAATCAGTTTATATAAACAAACACGAATTCCGTCCGTCTGGTACAGACCCGGAATTCGAACGGCCAATACGGCCAATATAAAATAAAAATTAGATTTAAAAGAATAACCTTGCATAAGAATCTATCAATTTGTAAATATGTATATATATATGTATATATATATATATACGAAAATTTGTATATATATATATACATATATCTAAAATATAATCATTTAAAAATTATAGAGGATTAATTCTTTCAATCACAGGCACAGCAACCAGTAGGATATAATAAATATTATATATATATATAATATATATATATATATTATTTTCATAAATATAAAAACAACCAGAGACAGAATAAAGAAACGGATTTTCTTAAATGTTATGAAAATAGAGCAATTACAAATCAAAAGCACAGATCCATTGTGTATTAAAATACTGAGAAAACCCCAAAATTTTATTTTCTTCAATAACTAAATCATCTTGTTCTAAAATCCTATTTTGATAGATTGTATGTTTCAGAAGATCAGGGTTCTTGATTTGACAAAATTTCGGACAGTATAGTTGCTATGAATTTTCTTTGTTTTTCTAGTCTAATAATCTGCTCTTGTTATCAATTCAACAGAAGTTTTCTACAATCACAAAAATTATTTTTAATAACATTTATTTCTTCTTTTCAGAACAAACAGAAGGGTATGAGAAGAGAACAACGAGAGGAACCTGGAGTCCAATGCAAATTTGAAGATGTCTGCTTGACTCTGATGCTTTCGAATCCGATTCCAATCCTAGTCCAGAACGAAATCCACCTTCACTTGAGCACTTCAACTTTCTGTTCTTCTGTGTGTGTGTGAGAACTCTCAAGAATTCATAATTAAATAAAATATATTCCTCATCTCTCCAAAGCTCTCCCAAAAATCCCAGATAAAAAGAAAAATCAATCTTTAAAACAAGCTTTCTTTTCAACCCTCAAACCCTATTGGCTCACACTGTCTTTTTAATTCTTTTATTTGTTTTTATTACTTTAATTCCCATTTTTCAACTTTTCTTGCACCACACATTATATATTTAATTTAAATAAATATTCACATAATTATCCACCACCAAATTTAATTAATTAAAATAATTTAAGCAGATTTATAATTTAATTATTATTTAATTGAAATGTAAGATTTTCAAAAATAATTAAATTATTTAAATATTTAAATACCATTTACTCCAACATTAAAATAAATAATTATTTCAATCATAAAGACTAGTCATAACTGTAAATGCCCTCATAAAATAAACTAAGACAAAACCCATAACACAACAGACAATAACGACAATAACACACATCGACTATACCAACAAATGAGACAACCTGACATCATGGGACGGGAGGACTTCATTGTCACCTCTGTATCAACATTTATCCGTTGGGTTATTTGGTGCTCGCCCTGTCCTGCCGAAGCAGGTGGAATCGAGACTTATACCTGCAATCCTGCATACAAACGAAGTTGTGTACATGTGCATATAAACATATATATATCAAAACATTAAATCCAGTTACTACATTGTGAGAAGGAATTGCAACATAACAGGGCACTCGCGAACGAGTGATGCTATATTGTCCTTCGTTACACCTATTCTAACAATTATAGCATAATCAAAGAATTACATTTCTAAATAACAATCATCACATTACATATTAAATTAAATCATTGCATCATATCACAATTCATAAAATTAATAGATATACTCAACCATAATGTCATATAAAGTAGTCATATCCAAAATGAAATAACATCGTCTAGCATCTAAACTAACCATATCAAACAATAGCAGTATCATCATAGTATCTGAATAACCACATCAAATAGTAACAGTATCATCATAGTATCTGAGCATCAAACAAAACATAACACTACTGAGTCCATCTAGCAACCAGGAGGGTTATTACAGTGCATGTTCTTGTATTTCTACATTGTGTACATGTGTCTATGACAATTATCATCAAAAAACTTTTTTGGCGCAATTGTTCACCTGTCACCAAAGCTTCTTGCACAAATTTTTCACCTATGAGTAGCATTTTCTTAAAAAAATTTAATGCCTTTTCAGCATGAGACCATGTCTTTGAGGCAATTTGTCAAAACAGTTCGAGTTCCTTTGTTTAGGCTTCCATGTCTTTTTATGCACGTCTATGGAATTTACCATTGTGTCTTAAGGATAATATGGTTGCATCAAAATTAGAGGAAGACCCTATGCACACATAAACAGAATTCAAAATGGACTTGAGCATTTTGATTAAATAAAGTCTATTTCCCTGTCACAAAATAGCAGTAGTAGATTATGTGGGTACCTGTGAAGGTCAATTCAATAATAAATGCCACGAATCTTGTGTCCTAGCTAGGAAGATTATGTCCTAGCTTGTCAGGAACTTGAAACTTATTAGTAGCCTGCTCAACATTTTGAATTCGCTGTTACACACAATAAAGCAAGTGTTGCTACACTTTTCACATGTGTTTAACTAGTATTGCTTTTTGCATTGATTGGTGTTGGTGCTATATTTTATATCTTTATGTCTTGTGAGCTGTGCTATCAGAATTTGACTTACTTTCTAGATTTTATATAGATTGTGCCATCATAAAATCTATTGTGCTTGCTGGTAGCATTGAAGTGCATGTAAGTGGTGATAGTAAGTTGCCTTGTACTTAAGATGTTCTTTTGTGGAGATGGAACAATAGATTTTGTCCATAGAGATAAGACACATACAACAACTAAAGAAGAAACTTGCATAGCATCAATCATCAATGTGTTTTAAATTTTGGATTTAATTTGAGAATAACATATGTTCAAAACTACAAAAGTGTTTTAATCTAACTTTTAGTGCTTAAAACATTGTTTGTTTTTAACAAACTTTACATGATAGGAGTAATTTTATTTTTTTTTGGTGATAATGTATTGTTTTCATTGATTCATTATTTCTAATAACTTTGTAATGTTTATAGGTTAAAGTAAACATTGGAATCAAGCGAAGGAAAGTGAGATTGGAGATTGAAGAAAATTGGACATTAAAATTCAAAATTCACAAAAGCATTTTTTGAATGCTTATTGAAATAGCCTAGAGCCTCCATTTACTACCTTAATTTTCTGTTTTGTGCCAACTCATCTTTGGTTTTAAAAAAAATGAACATTTCAAAATGCTTGGAGAGTTTTGTCGTATGCTTTAATTTTCTATTTTAGGCTAACTCATATTTCATTTGGTGCTTTAAAATGAATTCATCATTGCTTTGAGGCTTAAAATGAACATGTGTTTTTCGTGTTTCGTAATCTCTTATTCAAAGTAATCTCATCTAAAAGGGCGTATGCACTTCTCTCACACTTCACAGTGATCTTGAGAACCAGAAGTATTTTTGATGACATTAAGTTGCATAAAAGATTCCCTCCACACTTCGATTTGGGTTTAAAATTGAACAAGATCCTGTGTGAGTGTGAGTGGGGGCATTATCACATATATTCTCTCTCTTTGTTGCCATCAAAGATTGATCGAGTTATGGATTTTGTCTTTATTCACTTTTGTTTATCCTAGAGGGCCTGCCTTGGGGAAAAAGTACTCACCCAAGGGAATGACTCAACCGGTAACACTCTAAAGCCAAGAGTATTTCCAACTGGGATATAAATGTGGATATTGGAAGAAATGCCAATATCATGCGGTTGATTCTAATGAGATGGATCTGAAAGGGGACTCTCACCATATGGGTCAATCTCCATGAACGAAAAGTATAAAATAGAACCCTTGTTTTGTAGTGACCAATTGATCCATTGAGCGAGTTTATCAAAGTGGTGCATTGGAACTTAGATTCCAAGAAGTTACTTGCCATGTCCGATCTTGGTCGAAATATAGAGGTTAAGACTTAATTCTTAACATAACTTTATATTTTTTCCTTGGTTGCATGTAAAATCATCTCTTCTACGAAGGGCACGAGGCAAGCCCACTAAGAAAAATGTACCAATTGAGCTAGGACGTCATATTGCTTGTGGTTTGAAAACACAGTGCTTTAATCGAAAACATTGAAAACCAACATTCAACATGAGCATTAAATCTCAAACCCTTTAGGAGAAGCAAATATCCTTGAACAAATTCACATGTTATTGCTTGCCATTGGGGTTCATATCCTTAGAGGCTTCTAAGCATTTGGATTTCATCTCAATTTTCTCCTACTAAGGTCAACATTAGGAAACCTTTTCCTTGATTTTCTCGATTTCAGCATAATGCACTTTGTGGGATGAAAGAGAATTAGGACATTGGACATTTAGTTGAAAACCTAATCAAGAAGTGTTTGTGATAAAAAGAATCCATTAAACAAAGATTGAATCAATTGGACCCCACACATGTGCTTGGAATCTTTTGGTCATATGGTCTTCATGCAAACATTGGTCTTTTGATTTTGAATTACTTTTAGAGATAGGCATGTTCTTCACTATCTTGGTCTTAACAAATCCTTCTTAGGTTTATTTAGGATCAAAATTAGACACTTCATCCAAATCCAAAACACGTATCAAAATCCATTCCACCAAACAACTTTAGATCTTTGGAAACATCGTTCTAAGACTTGGGTAGATCATCAAAATCAAAATCACCTTGTTTAGTTAGGAGTATGGGAATGCATCCTTTCTCATACCTCTAGTTGAATTAGCAATCCTTTGAACAAGTTCATCCTAAGATCACATCTAACATCTTAGGGTTTACAAGTTCACTATCCAAATCAAACCAACCAAAATCAAACCCTAAGTCTAGCATTGATCCAAAGTCCCTAAACATTCAACACTCATATCATTTACACCTTTCATCCTTCATCTCATCATTGGTCTTAAGAACCTTAGAGGTCACTTTTGCAACAAAGGTCAAAACACAAGGAGAACATGTAATACAAACTTGATCCATACATCATGAGTAATCCAAGTCAACTAAGCTATCAAAGCCTTACAATGTCGATTGATTACCAACACTCACATCTATACAAATCATACATGGGATCATTACCTTTGACAAATGTCAATAGTACAACAAATGTGAGTATACCTAGATCAAAGTTTGGGACACCTTTCCCAATGGTAGATTTAAATCCAAGTCCAAACTTGCAAATCCACCAACCGAACAATCAATGCATGAGCCTTCAAACGAACAACGTCATCCCACCAAATCCCTACATGCTAAATGAGAATGTACCAAATACAAGTTTTTGAAACATGAATCCAAAAAACTTTGGGATAAATATGTTTGCAAACCATACGAATATTGTTCAAAATCCAAACAAGATGTTAACGACCCCAAAACAAGGCAATGTGATTCCAAACATCAACAATGTTCAATTTCAACCTATCATGCCAAATCAAAACAATGACCAAAATCAATTTGTCCATTATCCCATTCAAAAATCACAAGTATGCATCCCAAATCTACATGAACAAAAACCAAATCAACTATATCAAGGGAGTCAAGATCAAAATCAAGAAAAAATTTGATGAGATCAAATTGCTACACTTACCAAAATACTTGAGTCATTGCGCCAAGAGACATCTCCACCACCATTACCCATATCAACATCATTTCTTGGTTTAGGGCTTCCCCCTTTACCTAGCACCAATCATTCCATCCAAATCAATCCACCTAACACCAATCAAGCCATCACATCAAATCCTTTGAATATACCATCGACATCACACCACCAGATGGTATCTAATCAAATGACAACATCAATCCTGAGAAATCAAAACATGGTCTCCCAAGGACCTATCACCTTGGTCATTCTGACCATTCCTATCACCTCGATCACTCAAACCACCCCTATTGTACCCATCATACCTCGACCCCTCACTACCATGATCGCTCGAAGCGTATCTCAACCACTTGTCACTACATCCAACACGATTTCGAATACACCACCACTACCACCAAAACCAAGTGCAATAAGTCAATATTGTAGCATTGCACTAAAAGCACATCAAGCCTACCAACAAACACTTCAACAATATTAGGCGGCTCCACAAGCCACTCAAGCTACCCAAGCTGCCCAAGCCTCTCAAGCTACCAACAAACACAAGCACAAATATGAAAAATGATAATTATTGGGGATACCGATGAACATTCAACCACTGGTGATAGCATTGACAATCTCCCCACCATAATTGTTGAAAACAATGATTAAGATCTGTCCATTGATGAGCACCTTGAAGATGCTTCCACTCCATCTGATGAACAACTCACCATACATCAAGAGCCACTCTTTAGTGATATATTTCAAGGAGTGTTAGGATTATTTGATCCTATCAACATAATGCACGATCCATTGACCAATGATCATATTAAAAATGTCTCTACATCACCTTATGAGTTAGAGGACATATCTCAATAATTTATTCCAAAGCATGATCAAAATCTTTCACCAAGGTCTAGTGATGGTCCCTTCCAAGACATGTTGACCCCCTTTGACCTCATGGTTACAGATACTGAGGGAATCCTCAACTTGACACTTGATCCAAGTCCACTCAAAGACCAAGAGGATATTGAACTGGACTTACCATGTCTAATGATGACATCCAAGAACCCTTTGTAAACAATCCATCCTTTGAAACTAACCCATGTCAAGAACTTGATCCAAAGCATGTCGAAAGCAACTTCAAAATCATTCAAGATCAAGAATTTGTATCTTCAAGATACTACAATAATCTAATGGAAACTCTCTTATCTATGCAAGATGATCATATTTATATAGCACATACTCCTCCATCTACCCATGAGATGCTTTCTTTGGATGGACACATATATGATCTTCATTCAAAATAGGATTCTTTTACTCTAGACATTATTACACAAAAATAGCAAATTATTAATTCCTATAGTCAAAATGAGTTACCAACATTAGGATCAGATATATCCCAAATTCAAACTGAGGACATCAGGTATGCGGATATCCAACATTATCCGCTCAAGGAATCAAGTCAGACAGAACAATATAATTTAGAGTTAGTGGAGCAGCAAATTGAAACGTCACCTACGGTGGTCATTTATCAGAGAATGCATTCTAAACAAGAGCTCTTAGAACATGCAGGATCAAAGCGTGAAGGTATTACTTCCACAATATTGGGGGCAACTTCATCTCAAGAAAATGTCAACATAGGGAGCATGAAAAATCCTTATGATGAAATTGATGTCAATACTACAACCAGTCACATCATGAATCTTCATCCACCCATCACCCCATCCATGAATTGGGACCAACGTCAAAAGAAAGATTTGAATCAAAGTACAAAGAATGTTATCAAAGCAAAAGAAGCTGAGAAGCATAATGGACAAATCAAATACAAATGGATACCAAAGAATACAGAGAAAGATTATCCCTATCAAACTCCATCAATCAAAGAAACTATGGGGAAAAATAAAAAAGGGAAAAGTATCCATCAAGGATTTTCATAAAAGAAAAAGCATGCTTTTCAAGCAATATACAAAGTGTATTAAACAGTTGGTCCTAATTCCACACACACCTTCGTATCCACCTATCATTGCTCATCTTCCCAAGTTTGGAGAGTCAAATGTTCCAAACTATCAACCAATCCATCTTTTATCCTTAAATACACTCTGTCCATGCCTCCACACATAATATCCAATTCTCACATTGACCATGTGTTGGCAACGACCCTTCATCATAAGGATTCAAAAGGCACTCTATCGTGATGTGCACACAAAGACAAAGTTAACTTTGGTATCAACAAAGCAAATCAAGAATCTCAAAAGTTGTATTCAAGTGCACATATCTTAGCAAAGTAGCTTCTTCAGGCAAGATACTGATGGAACATTATGACAGAAGCATCTACATCAACACCTTGTGATTCAGCGTGAGCTTAAAACCTTTCAGAATAATAAAAAAAATAAAATAAAATAAAATAAAATAAAATGAAAATCCAAAAATAATCAGAAAAAGGATTGAAAATAGTAAAGAAAAAATCACCCTCTAGTAAAAATCGCAGGGGTGGCACTTTGGGCAAGACCATGATGAAAACTTGGCAAACAAGCGTCATGTGTAGAATCGAGCATCTACGTGTGCCACTTCAGGTGAAAGCATTCCATCCCATCCGTAATAAATCGAGCATTCCATCCATCTCAGCCATACTAAATTCATTCATCCATGAACCATTTATCCAATCCCTTTTCATCCATTTGCATCCATAGTCCAAGTTATCTTGATCTTGATGAAATTTTGGGGCACACTTTTCACTCGCTTATGGTAAACATCTTAACATGGGCCATTTTAATTGATCTTATCCTATGTAGCATTATCTAAGCCATGAAGCATTATCCAAATGAGCATTCTTTATTTGAACACCTTATCTTATCGCAAGATAATCCTTGGCATCCTTTGCGTGCTTACCATATCCATCCATCCATACACCTATCCAAGAATCCACCCATAACATTCCATACATTGCTAGACACTAGGGGTATATATTTACATCTTGCTTCGAGAATAAAACTTGATCTATATTCTCCAACTTATGTGGTGATCCAAACATTGGAAAACGTGAAACCAAATTGGTCAAAACATTTGTGATCCAAAAACCAAATCACTAGCCCATGGCATATTTTGACAAGAAGATGTTCCTTATCAAGCTTCATCTTTCATCGAACATCAATCAAAATAATCAATATCAATCACATCTAATGCACCCTTCAAACATCACATCAAATCATTCAAACAACTTTTGTTCCAAATCAAGATTTATTATCCTAATCAAGATTTATTATCCTGATCGATCAAATCCAATCAATCTGTCATTAATCCCATCCTTGTGTTGCTTAACACTATCCATGCATTGTTGTGCATCCTCAACAATGTTATCATCATCAATCTTGATCAATCAATCTTGGCATTGTTGTGCATTCTCAACAATGTTATCATCATCAATCTTGATCAATCAATCCTTGCATTGTTGTGTATCCTCAACAATGTTATCATCATCAATCCATCAACTTGATTGATTGACCTTTGTTTGGTCTTCAAAAAATCCCAAACAGGGCACTGATATCACCACACATGTCCATATCTAAATCGTCAAAATCATGCAAAAATCCAAAAACATTAGAAAATTAAAAAAAATCCAAAAACATCCAAAACATTGAAAATTTCAAAAACACTCAAAAAATTAGAAAAATATCAAAAACATGGAATTCGAACTACATCGTCTCGAGCTTAAACGTAGGAAAGGCTAATCTTTGATCAGCCCCCAAGACATCAAAATCCAAAAACATTCAAAAACATCAAAATCCAAAACATCCAAAAATAGAAAATCCAAAAACATTGAAAAATAAAAAATACCAAAAACAACCTCAAAACATTCCAAAATGTCAAAACATCCAAATATTTGAAAAAAAATCCATCCACCTCGTCTCTCTTTCACCCACAATAATCAATCATCCATAATAAACTGATCATCACCTTCATCCTTTGGCAACGCAAACAAAAACAATCATAGCAGTCAGCAAAAGCAAGCTTCAATCGTAAAATCAAAATCAAAACAACAAACATTTAAAACAAAATCAAACTCTTGATCATTTTCAAACATGTCAATCAACATTATATCAATAGCCTATCAATCAACTTATCAAACCATCATCATCCTATACAATGCATGTCCTAGGATATATCGTTCCGACAATGGACATCATTTTAGATATCACTTTGGATTCTTATCCTATCAAAACAAAATCCCTTTGGCTAGAGGTATGAAGAACATTGGCTTGTTTGCGTACTTGATGTTTTCATTTGATTTATCTTATTGCTCTCATTCCAAGGACCTCTTGATGATATTCAAACGAAGGATTTAGAGAGATAGGAATGGGGCAACGATCATTATCCTTTTGTCTACTGTGCTTGTTGGATGTTCTTGTAAAATAACTTGGTGAAAACTTTCTTTGTTAGGTACGTCCTAGCAAGGTTTCTGTATGTCAAGTGTGAACAAGAATACTCCTATCTGTTTGACGAGTTTAAGTCCATTGCACTAGGTACAACACCATCCTGGTTCTTTATACCTTGATGCATCGTATCTATGTGTATTATCAAACATAAGGTAAGTAGCCCTTTTAAAATCCCAATCCTTGATAAGCAAATCATCATCTATCATCATCATCATCTCTAATAAAGTCTCATCAGATCATGAACTTGTGGGATCCTCTTGTCATCATCTCATTTCCACACTAACATTATCATCACCATTGCATCCATCTTGAATCCACAAACCATCAACATCATGCATATCATCTAACATGCATGTTCATCATCATAATATAGATCTGTTAGTCTAAGCATCTGCATAAATCATACATTTACATAATCATAGCATATCGCATCATCCATCTCATCCATCATCACATCATATCATCATTTAAGTTGTTTAGGATAATATAGATCTGTTATTCTAAGCATCTTAAAACCATCTCATTTGCATCATCATCCATAACCATCCATTTTGAACCTCTTTATCGAGATATTGACCCTCAAATTGAATCTTTTCACTTGATCTCTTGAGGGGGCAATGTACTAGTGTACTTTCCACTGGGGCATCCAAAAAATCAGAATTTTTTTGAATTTTGATCACGACAAGTTTATTCTTTCAACCAACGCAACAATTACATTGCTTCAAAGAGGGGAAAAATGTAGACATGCATACATGACAATCCAATAGTTTAATCAAATAACCCCCATTTCATAAATCCAGTTCATCATTACATCATTTAAATAAATCAATTAAATCATAACATTTCATTAATTAACCTTTATCTTGCATCATCCTTTAATTAAATAAACTAAACTTTATTTAATTAAAAGCCTAAAGTCATATTTCTCCTTTTCTGATTTAAATAAATCAAATATTTAAGTCAAGAAGGTCAAAATCATCTTAATCATCATTAAGCTAATCTAATCCTAATTAGCCTAACCTAACTACCCATCACATTCTCTAGATTTTTCCATTTGCATCAATAAATCAATTTATTGATTTATTAAATCCAACATTTTCCATCAACATGGCATCTTTGAGGAATATTCCCTCAAGTTTGAATTCAAAATCAAGTGGACATGTACATCCAACAAATCAATTAATGTCTCTTACATGTCCCTTGCAAAGGTCAAACTAAGCATTAACTCTCAAATTCAAATTTGAAATTTCCCCCTCTTGGGCACATTTTCGAAATCTTACACATGCATCAACCACTCACAAGTTGACAAGAGGCCTCTTTTCATTGGCTTGTTTTTTATCCCACATTGCTCCCTCTTGATCACTCTTAGAAATTGAAAATCTATAAATCAAAGGCTTCTTTCTTCATCAAATCCTCCACAACTTTATCATTTCATCTCCACAATCTTTGTATCTCATCTACAATATCATGCAAGGTCACTCTCTTCAATGGAGAACTGATTTTGTCCACTCCATATATTAGCATTCCATATCATATTCAAATCATTTTCATCATGGAGCTTAATCAAGGATTGGGAAAGGGCTTCTTTCCATAGAAGCACCAATCCACTATAAGATGTTGGTTTGATTATTAGAATGATGTTTTTCTATGTTTTGCTTGCTTTCTTTGCATTATTCTTGTGATTAGATGAATCTTATAGGGAATCTTTTGTTTGCTTTGGTTTACTAACAATGCTAAGGGCTTTTGTTTTTGAGCTAATGCAGATTTAAGGTTCTACACTATGCACTTTGTAGATATCATAAAATCTACAAAATACCACATGTTTGGAGTTTTTTTGAGAGTGGAGATGGGAAGGGTGAGCATGATGGAGGAGGAGCTTGCATCAAATGAGCTTTAAGAAAGCATCAAATGAGTTATCCAAAATATCATATAAACAATGCACATGATGTTGTTGAATGCTGCAAGCAACACTTTGCATCAAATGTGATCAACACATCTTCCAGAAAAAACTAACACATTCCACATAGGGTGTTTTGTGAGATATCGGGTATGTATAAATTACATTTTCAAAAATTTGAATTTATTTAAATTTAAAAATTATATATATATACATGTTTGTTCACATAAGTTTGTTGTTGTACATATATCTAGGTGTGGACAAAAGATCAATGCATGGATGCAAGAGGGTAGAAAAAACAAGATCTTTGCATTGTGTTAAGAGTTCAAATAGTCGCCATGGATGGACATTACACACAAGGGATTACTCTCTTTTTTTTGCATTGAATGCATTGCAGGAAACTCTGATCATGCATGCAACAACCAATAACTTGGATATGTTGGTAAATGGGATATGGTGCCACTAGTTTTCTCAAAAACATATGATGAAAATGAGGAAGAAAGATTTGAAGACATTCCTTTGATTTCAATTCATTGTGACCATATTTCAGGATTGGTTAGAAAAGTTACATGTGTAAGTTTTCAATAATTTAAATATTATATATATCTAGTTAATGATCTTTAAAGTCTAGAGACATTTCTAATTTTTTTTAGAAAAAATTATGTAAATTTGGTGTACAGGAGATGTTTTTGCAGTCATAGCAGAGCCTGGAAACATCAAAGGTGTTAGCTATTATTTATTGCATTACACAGAAGAGAGGAATAAGCTAACACAACCAAAAACAAGTGATGGAATGTTATTTCCCATAGGTGAGTTTGAATTTAAAATTATATATACATTGTGTTCACATGTGTGCATTACATTATAAACATTAAATATATATTGTACAAACCTTGAGCACGAAAATGTTGTACACGTTCATACGTCTTACCAAGTAGGTTCATGTTTACGATGTAGGTTTTGTTGTAGTGCAAGGGACATATCTAAAACAAGTCAAAGTTGTTCAGCACACACTAGTACACAAACAACAATATATGACTAAATAAACTACTAAAAATTGCATATAAATGACTAATTTTGGTCACGTGACCATTAGTAGTTTATTGCCGGTCATTTATAACGCGACCAAATTTATGACTAAACTATTTTAGTCATTTATTTAGTCATTGATTTGGTCATTGATTTGGTCATTGATTTAGTCATTAATTTAGTCATTGATTTAGTTGTTAATTTAGTCATTGATTGTTATTAACTGGTCATTTATTTAGTCATGGTAGTGATTTACTTAGTCATTAATTGTTGTTAACTGGTCATTTATTTAGTCAAGATAGTTATTTATTTAGTCATATATTTAGTCATTAATTTAGTCATATATTTAGTCATTACTTTAGTCATATATTTAGTGATTATTTTAGTCATTACTTTAGTCATATATATAGTTATTTAGTCATTTAGTCATATTTAGCCATTAATTTAATCATTACTTTAGTCATATAGTTAGTCATTTTATTTACTGGTTTCCATTAATTGGTAGTAAATATAATCACAAAATAAACAAGAGTTGCATGTAGCCAGAGTCCCTGCCGTAGAAATTAAGCTTTAGAATACAAGTTGGTAATGCAGCGTCAAAAATTAATAGTGCATATTTGTAGAATAAAGCATTCATCTGTAAAACCATGTTTTAGTTGTAAACATTGGTGAAGCTTTCTCAACCAATCAAATTGGAGATAATTTATTTTTGATTTTTAGCACATTTTACTATTTTACTTCTATTATAAGTTGTATTCCAAGAGTTTTTCAGTGGGATTGTTAATCTTGTAGACTTTTTGATTCCTCTATGTCTACTCTAATTCAAGCAGAGGTGCTTTCCCTCTTTGCTTAGTATTTTTGAATAGTAATTTTGCTGTAGTTTGACTTTCTAATCTAGTAGAATGAAAGTGCAAATGAAAATCAATATTCTGATGCAAAACTTGAAGTTGAAATGAAATTACGAACATTGGTGAAGCTTTCTCAATCAATTAGATTGGAGATAATTTATTTTTAAAATATTTTTTGTTTAAAAATGTGCATGTGAATTTTGCAAAACATGTTGCCTTTTGTATATACATTGAAAATCCATAAACCATGTCTACAACTTCATTGGATTCATAACAAGCACTTCATTAAGGATTCAAATTGATTTCTTAACTTAGATGGCTAGAATAGGAAGGCTGGGCATGCTAACAATTTTAATGTCTCAAAAATCCTCCTGTTGCATTGTGGAAGCATAGTGATGGGAAATAAAGATAGTTGTGTATCTAATTTGATTTGGAACTTGTATGTATAGTTTGTTCCTGGTGGTATGGGAAACTAGTTTCAAAAACACAAAAGAACATGTATATCAGCTTAATGCAAACTCCACTACAAATGATTGAATACAATGAGATTTGACAAAAATCAGAATTAAAACTTACCATGACAATAGGGAAGGCTCATTTAAGCCATTATATATACTATTGATAATGTTATCATTTGTTATAGTATCAATTTGAGATCCAAGAATGTAAGGATTTATTAGAATTCCTTGCAAGAACAACAAGACAGATCTTGGATTGATGTAAACAAGGCACTTTTTAGAAGATTGATAAACTAGAACAACATTAGCAATATCCATTTGGTGCAATAAGGAAAAGCAGTGATAATAACATGTAATTTATTTTTTTGAATTGACATATTTTTGAATGCAATCTTATACAAAATTGAGGATGTGAAAACAATAGTCTTTGCCTGCAAGGATGCACTATAGCTATAGCATCTACTAAATTAGTAACTAGAAATGGGAAAATGTCTTATGTCATGGTTAAGTTATTAGCACAAAGCTAAAGCAAAGAGGCTATTTTATAGTATGATGAACTTCAAACTGAAAAAGATCACGCATACCCATTTGAGAACACTTGTATCATCATTTTCTATCACTTGTGAGCATGAACTATAAGGGTGTAGATCTGCATAGGTACATGATTGAAGTAGTATAATAACTATAATCAATTTTTTTTGTTTGTCAAATTACTTAAAATCCAACAAATATATTTCATTGTCAAAATAAATCACAAGTCTAATATGTATGACAAACTTCAAACTAAAAAAGATGAAGCATACTTGTTTGAGAATAGTAGTTTCCTCATTTGCTTCTACTTGTGAGCATGAAGAGCCAGGGTGCAGATCTACATAGGTACAGGATAGCAAGGAATTCATACAAAGAATAAGATTGGAGTTACATATTACAATTTGATATAAAAACTACTGGCATCTTGGAAACAGCTTACAAGCATAACCATATAAAGAAAAGAATCCTACCAACTGCAGTAAAACTGAAAATGATTCGTATTGACACATAAAAGCAATGTTATAAAGTGTTGTCCATATAGTTTACTGTGCCAACAAGGGTTACTTACAAAAACATCTATTTTGACAAATAGTTTACTTGAGGAAGCCAAATTTGTGCTACAGATCTAAGGTTCTACCAGAGGTTGGCAACTACCCCCATGTTGTTGCAAAGAATTTGCAGGACCATGGAACTATGGAATTTTGCTACTTGTTTGATCATGTACTTGAAAGACAGAAACTGTTTAAACACTGCCATAAATATTTACAAATAAAGTGTGAGCATGCTTCTTAAAATTAAAAATAGTAACAACAAAAAACACAAAACTATCACAAAGACTACAAACTACTTGTTCTAATTTCAAAAACTGGTAGTATGAGTCTTAACTTCAGTGTAACTAGTCTCAATTATATAAAGATTAAAAGTGTGAAAAGGGAACAAAGAATGTGCATTGCTCAACCTTTCTAAAAAGCTATGCAAGTGCAACTCAATCTTCTAAAGATGGGAAACAAATTATATACCTCTTCATCAGCTAAATTTGATGGTATCCCAATGATGTAGACAAGGTTCTGCTGAATGACTTGAACATTACTATATTAGAAAAGATCTAAAGAGCAATATCGTTATGTGTTGATTAACAAAGTTTATTTAACAAGTAAATTTCAGAAGTCAGATAAATATCAAAAGGAAATTGCATTATCAATGAACAAAACATTGTAAGACCTAATGGTTTTAACTTGTTACCTGTTTTCGAACTTCATTTGATATCTAAAGTTGGGCATATGGTAGAATACTTAGGGCTTTTTTCCATTGAGTTGTGATGTCTTCAAATTGTTTTGCAACTTTATTCCTTTCTAGAATCTTGCAAGAATGCATAAGTGTCAGTTCAAGCAAAATTAAATTATTTGTAGGCAATGTGAATTATATTCCTATGCATCATTAAGATGGGAAGTAATTCAATACTATATTGATGTAAAAATATTAAAAATTGATTCTAAAAACTGTTTACTGTGAAATTGGAGCTCTGTGATTCATGATGATAACACCAAGAATTCTTAGCTTCAATTGTTTATATTTGTTGTTTCAGTACATTTTGGATGACATCATGTAATACATCATTAAAATAAAAACTAATTTGAAACTGTGTATAAGAACTTAAGAACTATGTACCATCTTCTATAAAAACAAAATCGTACATATTGAATTTGCATTAGCACCAATGACATTTAATGTGTAAGAGCTATGATATTCAACATACTCAAATAAGTAAATCTTCATATAGGTATCCATTAGTTCAGAAAGTTGTAAATGCAATAATGGATACTACAATGAGCTTACCTTAGCTTTGATGTTAGTGTGTGGAATAAAGATAAGGAAGACTGCACTGTCCTGCGAACTGAAGGATGGAGCCTACTCTTGGAGATGGCTATCGAGCCTTATGGCATTGTCCTGGTAATGGAAAGAGTCAAATGAGAGTTTCTATTATCCATTTAGGAATACCCCTAAACATGGAAATAATAATTATGATTATTGCTACACAGAAAGCACATAGTAAAAAATATGCAAGAGTATTCAAAGTTTTAAAATGTTTATCATAAAAACACTATAACAAAAAAACAAGGACTGCCATTAATTTCATATAGAAAACCTTGTTGTATCTATCTCGTAATGTAGAAAGGGAATAATATGGTCATGAACTGCATTGAACAGTAGCTTGCTCATTTGCTGCCACTTATGATCATGAACAGCTAGGGTGCAGATCTGCATGGGCTGAGAATTAGAATCAGAATTGCACTAAGGGAACATATTTTAATACATGTTTAATATGAACATCAAAATGAAAAAAATGGATCATACCCATTTGAGAACAGTTGCATCTTTATCTGCTATCAATTATGAGCACGAAAATACAAGGTCTAGATCATTGGTGCCAGTTGTGTGCATCAATGGTTGAAGTTCAAACATGCATAAGTGGATGACAAATTGAAGATTAAATTGGTGTAGCAACAATGTACTATTTACAGAATGAATGTTATTTCACAATTAATTCATTTGTGCAAGACAAATGCTGAAAGCTTGTTAGAGGTCTACAATAACATACAGTTTCGACTATTAGGATATTGCTATGTTCAGTAAAATTCATCCAAGCATCGTAAAGGGACCAAATCTGAAGCAAAATGGCTGATAAGATATACAAGTGAAAGTTTCGAGCTTCCATTTTTTTGATATAACTATGTATAAAAGGGAGGACAAGATAGTGAATTTTGAACATATTCCTTGTGTTTATACTCTGCACCAAGCTAGAAGCTGTTGTGTACTGAGCCACATTGGAAAATTAGCAAAAAAAAATCAGTTAAATGTTACAATTAAGTTATTATCATGGACATGAATGCTGAAGGTTGTCTAGAGGTTGACAGTAACATACCTATTTGAGAACAACTATCTAGTCATTTGTAGCAGTACAATCATGTGACAAATTTATAGGAGAATCACTTGCAACCATCAAGAGCCAAAGCAAAGATCTGCATAAGTGGATGACTAGAAATATAAGTAATGTAGTTGAAGCATCATCAACATGAAGAGAAATTAATGTAACAATTGTTTTGTACTTACACAAATTCAGCATTGATTTGGTGTAGTGAGGAGAAGTAATGATAATAGCATGTTATAGGAAAAATTATTATAATAAATAGTTGCACTTGGGAAAATTTATACTAGGTTTTGTAAATGATTGTATAGTACCATTACAGTAGGTGTCAAAGGCATCAATTGACATGTAGCAGTAAATTAAAATTGTATTGACTACAATTGGAAGTGAAGGCATATTGCAAAATGGTCTGTCCAATATGTATCTAGTATAGTGAAGTTCAAAAGAGAAGTTTCAATATTGTGTACCCAAAAGTGGTCCAATAAAGTCCCTGCGTGCATTTTTGGCTTGTCGACAAGCAATGATAGTTTATGTTGTTGCATAAATTCAAGGAGGAGTGCTTGTGTTTTTGTAGATTGTAACATGTCAATGTTGAAGTCTCCAACAATAATCAATTTGGAATTTGATGGCAATGAGCTAATAGTGTTTTGTATTAGATTAAATATGTCATGAATGGGTGCATTTGGTCTGCAATATATACTTGTAATGTGCAGAGCAATGCCTAGATGCAATAGGTCAATGGTTATTGATTCTAGATACTTTGTTGAAAAAGTGTCAATGTTTTGCAATGAAACTATTTTTTTGTAGCATGTTAATAGACCATGAATACTTAGTGCAGGATAGCAATAGAATATATCATTAAGGAATTTAACATGATCAAGCACATTGTGTTTGGTTTCTTGGAAGCAAAGGATAGTTGCTTGAAGAAAATCAAGGTCATGGGATATTTCTTATGCGTGTAATGCAAAGCTACATGTATTCAAAGAGAATATGCTAAAATGAATTGAAGAAATAGATGCAAGGGTGTGTTGTAGTTTCCATTGTGCTAAGGTTGTGAGGCATTGCATCTCGATATCGACTTTTTCTAGAACTTTGAAATTTTGATGTTGCAGTTCATGCATTAGATACAATGATTCAATGTTTCTTACTCATGATAGAGTAGTGTAAACAAGACCATGTTGATAGACTTTACAAGGTTCAAAAGCAAGTGCATCCATTGTGAGGCCTTGTGCTCTATGAATAGTTCATGCATAGGCTAGTTGCAAAGGGAACTGAGCTCGAGTGACTATTTTTGTAGCTGTTTTGACTTTTCTAACAACTCTTGTTATAGGTGTCCAAGAAGGAAAAATACAATTTTTGTATAGACTTTGCATTCTTTGTCGATGTGATTTTCCAACATTAACCCTTCCCATGTGTACTTTTGTAGTTGTTTAGAGAGGAAATTCCTTGCAATATGCAAATTGCCTGCTATACTGGCCATTGTTATTCTTAGCTTAGGTGAGCAATAATTTTAAGGTGGAATTATCTGATGCTAGAATATCCAATATAATTAATTAAAATGTAGAAGGGAGCACAATCATGTGAGAAAATCAGCAAGGTGAGTGCTCACTGATATACTAGTTTATATGGGTGACTACTGGTATACTGTCTATTTTGTTGCCCATCGCTTTAATTATGTTGATCATTGACTCAGTAATGAATTATAATTTAATTTCGTTCTTCTTTTATACCTCTAGGGCTCTAATTTTAAATCTAGCCTCTTATAGTGAATTCAACTGGTACTCATTATGGACCCTACACATTGAGTTATGTGTTTGTATAATTGTCTTTGTAGAGATCATTTGAGGACTAATAATGCAGGAACAATAGGTCACAAGGAAAATATAGAGGTAAAGGAGGTAAGGATAGTGAAGTTGCATGATAGTATTGCTGTAGGGACTATTGAGTGTCATGTGGCTATGAATAAGGATGAGAAACAAGTTGAGTTTGTAGGTATAGGGGTACATAAGCCTGCTATAATAATGATGGAGCCATTGGATGGAGTAAACAATAAAGGACAGAAAAAATAGGGTATTAAGGACAGTTGCATGCATGTGCATGGAAAAGAAAAGGAACAAATTCAAAGAGTTATTAACAACAGCTTGTTTATAGGTGTAGAAAATGGTAGGCACTCAAATGTTGGGTAGAGGAAAGATAAAGGACTGATGACAGGGGTAGAAATATAAAGTGCACAACAAGGCAGACCTAAGCAAAGATATGAGATTGAGTTGAAGGTAGTTCATGGTGTTGGTTTTCCTAATACTTTTTTGTGTGCAGGTACAAGTGAAAGGAAGCAAGTAAATGTTGAGCCAAAAATAGATAAAGAGCAGACCTCAGGACTGAAAATATAAACACAATCATATGCAAATGTCAACACATTTTCCAATACAGGACAGTTTGGTATGGTAAAATGTAATAGGTTGATTTTAGGAGGGTCATGAGTAATTTAAAGTGTTTTGAGTCTTTTTATTCTAAATAAGGTCAGTTAAGACCATTTATGTTGAAATTAGGCGAGTTGGAGTTTTGGGGAGTCAAGTTGTTCAAGATTGCACAAAACAGATGCAATTATTTAAGATGTAATTTTGAGGGAATAGGAGGGGTCAGTGTTTAAAAGGTAGTTAGAAACATTGGGAGGTTGGAGAACCAAATTATAATTTCTCTATAAAGCCTTAAATGGCTCGAAGGAAATGTTTGGTTGATTAATTTGAAGAAAAATTCAAACAAAACACAACATTCTTTGCATATTCTTGTGTTTGGTCTTTGTTTCTTCTGTATGGACTTGTATAGATTTGGGAAGCCTTGAAATTCATTGGATGTTATACTAACTTGTTCTAAGTACCTTTAGAACTTATTTTGATTACTTTTCATTCATTTTAAAAGGAGATCTCATAAGTTTTCAATGACAGCCTGTTAATAACAGTGAATTCCCTTTTTGAAGGAAACAATGATAAAATAGTCATCCCACCTATTATATACATCTGTGTTTCAGTGGGATGACATAGCCAATGGTAGAATATTTGTCTAAATGGCTTGATAGGGGTTAGAGTCGAGTCCTTTTGGTACAAAGTGAAGCCCTAGGACTGGTAAAAGGGTTTCTTCAATGTAAATGATGGCACCAAAGTAGAGTTTTGATAAATATGTGAAGGAGTTGACCTTCTGATGAATTTGTGAGGGAGACGAATGATAGTGAGTAGGGCATTTAAAGGGAGCTCGCATTTGTAGTAGAGGAGAAAGAGGAGTGAGGGTTTTGAGGTTCTTCGTAAATAGTGAGGGTTTCTTTTATTATACTCTAGAGAGAGTTTAAGTGTTTTAAGGGTTTTAGTTGGTTTTCAGATTTTATTCCTTTCATTTTTGGTTTAGTATTTCTGGCTCCTTTTTCAAGAAGCTTAATCTGCCAACAATTGTTTCTCTTGCCATCAAAATATTGAAACCCTAAGCCAACAAAACATGTAAGAAAACTAAAAAATTAAAGGACAAAACTCATAACAATGCTTTTTAATCTCATATTTGATAAAAAACTATATCCAAAGTTCAAACAATTTCAGAAAGGGAAACACAATGAGTCAGTGTATCATAGAATAAAGTCAGTCTAATTTTCTCCAAGAGATTGATACTACTTGCATTCAGAATACTACAATCAATATGTGCCTTGCCAGGTATTCCTAAAATCACTCTGAATATAAAAACAAACAGAATCTCGAAAATAGGGAAAAAACAACCAAATAGATGAACCAACATCCAAATAATAAATTCTAGGCTATCAGACAAGCCAGTTGCAGCCATTAATAAAACCTACCATATATCAGAATATTAACAAAGCAAGTTGAATGCCAAAAAAAAATAAAATGAAAAAACATGCAGCTATATAATAAGAACATTATAAATATGACATTTTATAACTCAAAAAACATATTTATCATCATACTAGCAGAACCAGAAAGAGGAGGAGGTACAATTTTGTTAGAAAGCATTTGATATTCTTCCTGATCAAAAGCAGTCCTATCATTCAATGGTCAGTTGACTTGATCATAACCATTTCTTTCATCCAAAGTATTTTTTCCTTTTGACCATGTATCTGGGAATTGTCCACTATAAATCAAGGACTTTGACAAATGACTTGATTCTCTAGAAGATCCATCTTGTCTTGCAAATGAGAACCTTGACTGCCCACTATTTTTCAATTTCCTTAAGCTTGATATATCCTTCGGGAAACCATTAACCCTATCTTTCTCACCCAGCAGTGCTTTGGTAACAACATCATGGGGACTAGTTATTGAATCATCCTCCCAAATGTCAATCTTCAAAGAAAGAATATTTGAGATAAGATTGTCCTCCCCAATGTTTGTACCACTCTTACGCCTAATGTGGGTTTTATCATTTTCATGCCTTTCTAGGTATTGTGATCTTATTGGTATAGAATGACCTTTAGAAATTTGCTCGCTAGCTGGCACATTGACCTTTATAATTCTATCTTCTGTAATGCCTGAATCTTGAAATGAAGGTATCAAAATAGAACCCTCAGATCTTGCTCTAGAAAAATCAGATTTCCCATCAACCATGCCAATTTTGTAACTGTTGCCATTAAGAATGTCCAAATTTGAAGCCTCTAATGGTGAGACTGTGCTTAGGTCATCTTTTGATAAGGTTGTTTTTGCACTACATGCTTCAGCTACAGTAGTGGATTTCCATGAATAAAAAGGCCTTTTATTAGTCTCTAAGGAAGATCCATGTTTTAATTTTCTTCCTATTTCTGAAAACATATGTGCAACTGATCCTGAACATTGTTCTTCAGGATTAGTTGAAGTGGACAGATCTTCAATCTCTAAGACACAAACTTCCTTCACTGATTCAACAATAAATTTTTTGTTAAGTTTGTTGCTATCACTCTATAACAAATTTCTAGAGACTGTTGCTACATCCAGTGGAAGCTTGCTGGCATTGAAACTACTGTGAAAATATCTGGAGCTTTCATTTAATGTTGAGGTACTTAAATCATCAAAATTGTTATGAAAATTTATAGAACCATCTTGACAAAGCTTTCTAGTCATATGAACAAATGATACAGATACATATTCCAAATTCTCTGTACCATCATTCTATATATGTGAACTGCCTAGAAGGGCTGAATTTTGTAACGAGTTATCAGATGTCCTTTCAAGAACTTCATGAACTCCATGATTTTGTTGCGAATGACTCTCACTAAGCCCCATTTTAGGGATAGCTTCCCTGATATGTTTTTCTGAAGTTGACATGACAACTGAAGAATCTGCAACAACACCATTTTTCAAACTTGTTCTTGTTTGGTGGTTCTTCATATTTTGTTTAGAATTCATGGAACATGGTGAACGTTGACTTGTTTGTGACCCATTACTACTGAAAACAACCAAATATGGTTGGACATGATCAGAATGCAACAAAGGGGTAGTTGCTGCTGCTGCTACCATAGCAGCTGATGTGGGTAAATTTGAAGGTGGAGAAATTGACAATGTATGAAAGGAACTTGATTTAAGCTTTGTGGAAACTGGAATAACTGGTGCTTTTGAGGGTAATTTCTTCCTCTATGTAACATGCAATCCCCTACAAATATTTCCTTATATTAGCAACCAAAAATTTATTGCTTCATATTAATCATAAATCATAACAATTACTACTAGATTGCATGAATTATTCACTAGGTAAGCACTGTAACACTTTATACCATACCAGGAAGCAGTAGCTAGTAGGGCAATAGCTTTTCCAGTAGATCCATTAGCAACTGTAGTCTTGGCCTAACCTCCAACATTCTAAATTAAGATAGCAAGGAAATCATAAAAGGAATAAGATTAGAGTTACATATTACACTTTGATATAAAAAGCCCTGGCATCCTGGAAACAACTTACAAGCATAACCATATAAAGGAAAGAATCCTACCAACTGCAGTAAAATTGAAAATGATTCATGTTGACACATAAAATCAATGTTATAAAGTAATGTCCATATAGTTTACTGAGCCAATAAGGGTTACTTATAGAAACAACTATTTTAACAGAAAGTTTACTTGAGGAAACCAAGTTTGTGCTACAGATCTCAGGTTCTGGCAGAGCTAGGCAACTACCCCCACACAGCTGCAATGAATTTGTAGGACCATGGAATTGTGGAATTTTGTTTCTTGTGTGATCATGTGTCGAAACAAAAAACAAAATAGGTAACCTTACTATACTTTAGTGAGACTAATAATTACTTAAATAAAAGAAAATTGTTTTTATTAAACAAGGCAACTGACACAATCCCCCGAGAAAATAAATTCCATCTCAAAAACAAATAGCATACTATCTTTTGGTACTTCTATGGCATGGAAGTATGCTAATAAAGAGTACAATGTATTGTTATTAGTTCCTATGAACCAAGATCTATGATATTTGCAGATTAAACTAGTAATTTGGAAAAATAATGGTGAGCATTAAAAAGACTCTACAGTGAAACTGTAGCCAACTAATCCAGGCAACATGTGCTTCATATATTTCTTCAAAAAATGTTAAATAACCCAAAAGATTGGAGCTTTACTTTTAGTGATCCAAAATTACTCCAAAAGTGCAGGGCTATAGAAGAGCAAGAGCTAAAAAGGAATGATCAAAGATACCTTGTGCATGTAGATACCATCTCCTCTTTTGTGAAACTATCTTCTTGAGTACCTATATCATGCAGGTATAAGCAATCTGGATTGTTGCAAGGCTAAACATAGAAATCAAAACATGTTCACAAAGTGTAAAAAAATATTATTACATGCAGATGATATGTAAACAAGTTATTTTAAAGTAAAACACAGCTATAAATAAAACATATTAAATATCCTATGATGACAAACAAACATCATGAGGTTGGTATTCAAATCAAAATGGATAAGAAAATAACTCTCAGTAAGGGAATACATCCAAGACATATATACCACAGTTCGTATTAACAAACATGTAGCCTCCCTTACCATATTTTTCAACCATGCATGTTAGTACTTTGTAGTACCAAAACAAGCTCTGCATATGTAACATCCAAAGAAAACATCATCAAGCATCAAATATATGCTGAATTCATATGAAAATATTTTTGAAGCACCTCTGCAGATCTATACCATGAAAAAGACTTACTTTAAAGGTCTACCATCTAATACATATCGATTTACAACCTGAATACAATGAATAGATTCTTCCTCTTTTGTATAGGTAATATATCTGAGACATAAAATAGAAGAAACAATTGTCTGATGATAACCCAGAATCACATTAAACATGAGCCTATTGATGATATCTTAGATATCTAATCAAATTCTATGAATATCAGAAGTACTTACAGTTCAGTTTCTAACTTTCTAGTTCATAAATTTAAAACATAAAATTTATGTTCATAGCTCCACCAATAGACTGATGAAAGCATAATGGTAGGGGAATTTTTGTTAGATGTTATAGTTGGATATGCTCTGGTAGACATGTATGCAAGATGTGGAATCATAGAAAAAACACCTGAATTGTTTGACAGAATGCCTCAAAGAGATGTCATCTCATGGAATGAAATGATTGATTGCAGAATGTGTACAAAATGTATTTTGTAATGAACCTCTCAAAATCTTTGAATTAATGAAGCACTCTGGAACACATCCTAACATTCTACTTTTAATGGAATCAGGGAGATTATTTAACTCCCCTTATAGCTCCACCAATAGACTGATGAAAGCATAATGGTAGGGGAATTTTTGTCAGATGTTATAGTTGGATATGCTTTGGTAGACATGTATGCAAGATGTGGAATCATAGAAAAAACACCTGAATTGTTTGACAAAATTCCTCAAAGAGATGTCATCTCATGGAATGAAATGATTGATTGTAGAATGTGTACAAAATAGATTTTGTAAGGAACCTCTCAAAATATTTGAATTAATGAAGCACTATGGAACACATCCTAACATTCTACTTTCAATGGAATCAAGGAGATTACTTAATCTTTTACACCCTTCTATGTTCAAGTGTTGCAACTGTGACAAGTTGCCAAAGAATCAAGGAGGCTATTTAAATCTATAGACCCTACCATGTTCAAGTGATGCAATTGTGACAAGTTGCCAATGGAATCAAGAAGGTTATTTAAACATTCACACCCTTCTATGTTTAATGTTGTAGTTGTGACAAGTTGCCAATGGAATTAAGGAGGCTATTTAAACCATGACAATATTTTAGTTTTGAATGTTGCTGCTGCAATAGATCGTCAATAGAATCAAGGAGGTTATTTAAACCTCTAAAACTTCCTATTATATTCAATTGTTGCAACTGTGAGAGGTTGACAATGGAATTGGGGAGGTTATTTAAACCTCTGTAACTTTCTATTTTCAAGTGTTGTAGATGTGAGAGGTTGCCAATGGAATCAAGAATGTTATTTAAACCTCTACGGTCTTCTATGTTCAAGTGTTGTAGCTATGAGAGGTTGCCAATGGAATCAAGAAGGTTATTTAAACCTCTGAAATCTTCTATATTCAAGTGATGCAGTTGTGATAGGTTGCCAATAGAATCAAGGGGGTTATTTAAACTTTTACACATTTCTATGTTCAAGCGCTACAACTGTGATAGGTTGCCAATGGAATGAGGGAGGTTATTTAAATTTATACACCCTACCATGTTCAAGTGCTGCAGTTGTGACAGGTTACCAATGGAATCAAGAAGATTATTTAAATGTTCACACCCTTCTATGTTCAAGGTTCTAGCTATGACAGGTTGCCAATGGAATCAAGTAGGTTATTTAAACCATGACAATATTTTAGTTTTGAAGCTGCAACTGCAATAGATTGTCAATAGAATCAAGAAGTTATTTAAACCTTTGAAACTTCCTATTATGTTCAAGTGCTACATTTGTGATAGGTTGACAATGGAATTAGGGAGGTTATTTAAAACTCTACAACTTACTATTTTCAAGTACTGCAGATGTGACAAGTTGCCAGTGGAATAAGGAAGGTTATTTAAACCTCTACAATCTTCTATGATCAAGTGTTGTGGCTACGACAGGTTGCCAATAGAATCAAGGAGGTTATTTAAACTTTTACATGCTTCTATGCTCAAGTGCTACAGTTGTGACAGCTTGTCAATGGAATCAGGGAGCTTATTTAAACCTCCACACTCTATTATATTCAAATGTTGCAGCTATGACAGGTTGTCAATGGAATCAATTTCAGCTATGAACATCCATCAAACCATAAAGAATAAAGGAATTTTCTTAGATGTTGTAGTTGCAACTGCCCTAGTAGACATGTATGCAAAATGTGGAAGCATAGACGAGGCATGTAAACTGTTTGACAGAATACCTAAAATAGATGCCATCTCATGGAATACGATGATTGTGGGATATGCACAAAATGGATTTGCTGAAAAATGCTTTAGAAACTTTCAAGCAAATGCAATTAGTAGGTATGAAGACAAATTCCACAACCTATGCTAGCATCCTCCCTACCTGTGCCAAAATGGGAGCTTTGGAGCAGGGTTTGAACATCCATCAAAGCATAATAGATGGGGAATTTTTGTTAGATACTATGCTTGGAGTTTGAAGAAGCAACATTGGTAAAGGTTGTAAGAGAGTTCCTGGAGCATGAGAAGACCTATTGGAAGGTTTTTGAAGCATTGGTAAGAGTGCTAGGAGTCTGGAGCACCCATTTTCAATAAACCCCCATGAAACTTGGAGGGTTTTTGTGGGTGTCATGTTGGAGAATAGTTCATCAAGTGGAAGATTAAAAGTCAATTTTTTTCCTTTAAAAATGCTTTTGTATGCATTGTAACTTTGTGGGTGATTGAGGAGAAGAGTTGGAATGAATAAATATCTATTTCTTACATAATTTCTTTAAAATTCACTATTTTCTAGTTGGTGTATGGAGTAGTACAGGCTTGTATGGATGTTTAATTGCTTGTAAGTGATAGAGAAAACAATCACCTTCTTGTTGCACTTTGTTGCATGCAGATTGGTTCCATTTTGAGTAAGTTATAGTGATTTTCCATTAAACTATTGAAAACCCCTGTTAGGGTAAACAAGGATACTATAAATTATGTTTCCCTTGTTTTGTCCATTGAAATTGGCTAATAATTGGTGGATACAATATTGGTAACATCTTATTTGATAGTTTTGAAGATTTAGACCGACTGAACAAGATTTTTGTATGAAAAAAGTGAAGGTATTGTCTAAAAATTTGTAGATTGACTGGTAAAAATAGAGTTTGTGCAGGTTAACATCTAGGGTTTGACAAAATATTTGTGAATATGGTCTTTTGGTGTTTTAGTAAGCTTGGGTAGACTCAAATACATGAGATCTAAGTGTTTGTTGGGTGAATTTTAGACATGAGCTATCAAAGCAATAAACCCTAGGCCTGTTATTGTTGCAAGGGACTGGTGAAATTAGAACACAAAGATAATTTTATGAATTCTAACTATGTTTGGTAAGACCTTCTTGAGTTATATTCCTTTAAAAAGTTGATTGGGTGGAAGAGGGTCCAATTCTTGACTTGGTTTGGTATAGTGTTAACTATGAGATCTTGGTAATTCATTGTCCTATTAAGACAATCATGTTGTGGAGTCAGAAATAGGTGATTTGAATACTAGGTTGTTGAAATTTCATGGATAAATTCTTGAGGTTGATCTAAGGCGCTTGTACAGATGTATTTACACATGATTGAAGTAAAAAGAATGCTTAATAGGATTGAGAACCTTGTGTTGGATATTTATGAAATCTTGAAGACCTAAAGTGTTGATCTATAATAGTCTCCTATGTAAGTTTATGAAAATTGAAAAGTTTGGGTTGAAGGAAGGATTTGGGCCAGACGTTGGAAGATTTCTAAGGTGATTTGGAGAGTCAATAAATGGTTTATGCATTAGTCTTTGTTTTGGTGAATTGAAAACAAGGATTTGCGAGTTCTCATTTGGTAGGATAGTCAAGGATGTTTTGAGTATTGTTAATTGAGATTGTATGAGTGTGTTTTTTCCTTTGTATATTGCATCATTTAAGAACAAAAAGTGTAAATATTGGTTGGAAACTATGTGTTACTCAAAAAGGGATAAGCTCTATATTCTCTTACCAGGAAACTACTTTGTAGTAGCAATTCCATGCACCAAGGCTATATGGATGTTGTTGAATGGTGTAGCATGCACAGTCATATCCATTTTTGGGTCCATTGTATTGTATGAAAACTCTGTATGCACCACAACAAAAGAAAATATTAACTTGAAATCACAGATATTCAATTGATTTGGGTAAAAATGTAATTATGTCAAATCAATGGCATCATATGAACTTAAAATTTGTACTTAAAACCTCAAAATTACAGTCCAAGTAAACCTAAAGTACCCTAAGTTTGAATGGATATTGTCAAGGCAAAATTGCAATCTTACGTGCACCCAATGAACAAAGTTCATCTTGCTTTACTTGACAAAAATGGTTGTGGCCCAATTTGAAGCTATGATTTATGATGTCCAATGCTTCCCAATATCTCTTTAATGATGCCAATGCCTTACATATTTGTAATAAATAACTATAGAAAGGTTATGACTGGATTCTTCTTGGCAATTTATTTTGAAAGATGGTATCGAAAAAATAGCCAATGTCGTAGCTACTCACAATACATAAAATGTTAGATCTTCTAGTCTATTACAATGAGCATCCAATGTCATTATACTCTTTCTTGATGACCTTGTTTCTTTTAAGGTGAAGAAACACTTTTCAGGTTCATTCAAATTTAAATTCAAACCTTTGAAACTTCCTATTATTTTCAAGTGCTACATTTGTGATAGGTTGAAAATGAAATAAGTGAGATTATTTAAAACTCTACAACTTACTATTTTTCAAGTACTACATATGTGACAGGTTGTCATTGAATAAGGAAGGTTATTTAAATCTCTACAATCTTCTATGATCAATTGTTGTGGCTGCGATAGGTTGCCAATAGAATCAAGGAGGTTATTTAAAATTTTACACCCTTCTATGCTCAAGTGTTGCAACTGTGACAGCTTGCCAATGGAATCAGGGAGCTTATTTAAACCTCCACACTCTATTATATTCAAGTGTTGCAGCTATGATAGGTTTTCAATGGAATCAATTTCAGCTAAGTTATATGCAACCTAGAAGCATGAATTAGGATTAGAATATCACGTAACATCATATAAACAACAAAACCACCATAAAATTGAATGTCATTTAAAGCATGCATGATAAATATTCATTTTTGAAACTTGAATTATGGTAGCTTGATATACAGAGTCTATTGATGCCAAGGTTCAATTTGTATTATTTTGAAAAAAGTAGCCAATTGAGTAGAGTTAGCAGCATTCTTTAGAAATCATAAGAATTTGTTTAGTACACTAGCTATTTTGATGTCTTCTTGCAGTCTCAAACATTATTTTGTATCATTGTTACATTGGTCTTGAGAGTGGTAGCTTAATATAGCTCCATAATACAAAATCTAGTTTACCTGTGTAGTGTAACAGTTGCATAGGCAGATTGAAAGAACCAAAGGGTGACTGCACAATTGAAGTGTATAAACAAATTTTTTTTGTAATATCAAGGATACTTTTCGAATCTTCCATGCATTGCTAATCTAAAAGGAAAGTTATTTTACCTAATTTGTATGCAAACATGCTTTTGACATTGTCAAAAAGAGAAAAACTTCCCTAATGATGCAAAGGCATGGCCAAGCAGTTCTAACTCTCCACATGAGAGAAGAGAGATGTTGGAGAGTAAATCAAGTCAATGAGAACAAAAGTGTAATGTGTTTTTCTTTTAGTTTGTAGGATTCCTCTATTTCTCTACAGATGTGTGATAAATTCTTAGTGCAATGATGCAGAACAATTTTTGAAAAAAGAAAGTTGTGTCACA
>VDFB02105785.1:1618562-1639004 GCA_007258455.2 Sequoia sempervirens | reverse complement strand
CTAGCTTTTTCCGTGATCTCTATTCCTATTGGCTCACACAATCTTTTTATTCTTTTATTTGTTTTATTGCTTTTATTTCTGTTTTTGCAACTTTTCTTGCACATCACATTACATATTTATTTTAAATAAATTATTCTCATAATTATCCACCACCAAATAAATGATTAAAATAATTAAGTCACATTTAATATTTAATTATTATTTAATTGCAATATATGATTTTTCCAAAATAATTAAATCATTTAAATATTCTAATATAATTTAAATCTAACATTAAAACAACTAATTACTTCCATCATCAAAATCGATTACACCACAACAAATAAAGTACCAACATTAATCAAGAGACGACAATTACAAAACACAAACCACAGTGACGACAATTTACAAAAATGAACAATACCAATCAACGAGACGACCTGACATCATGGGACGGGAGGACTTCATCGTCACCTCTGTTTCAACATTTAACCGTTGGGCTATAGGTGCTCGCCCTATCCTGCCGAAGCAGGTGGAATCGAGACTTGTACCTGCAATCCTGCATACAAACGAAGTTGTGTACATGTACATATATACATAACATCAAAGCATTAAATCAAAATACTGCATTGTGAGAAGGAATCGCAACATAACAGGGCACTCGCGAACGAGTGATGGTATATTGTCCTTCGTCACACCTATTCTAACAATTATAACATAATCAATGAATTACATTTCTAACTAACAATCATCTCATAACATATTAAATTAAATCACTGCATCATATCATAATTATGAAAATCAACTGATATAACCAACCATAATGTCATATAAAATAATCATGTCCATAATGAAATAACAACATCATCAAACATCTAACTAGCCAAATCAAACAATAATAGTATCATCATAGTATCTGAGTAGTAAAACAAAACATAACACTACTGAGTCCAACTAGCAACCAGGAGGGTTATTACATCCTCGCCCCCTTAAATCCGGCTTACTCCTGTAAGCCAGAAAACAAGTATGGGTAGGATTCTCTCATACGGGAAGCATCCTCCCAAGTCGCTGAAGCGTCATCATTAGGATCCCACTGGACCCTCACCTGCTCAATATCCACGCCTCACGATGCGAGGCCTCACATCTTTTCCGGCCCACGGGCTCTAGAGCTAAATTGCCGTCTCGACACGTAGATGTTCAGAAATCAGAACATGAGTAACATCGAGGAAAGTAAAGGCCTAGAGCGAGATACACATGAAAACATCGATGAATCCATGAGACTAAGAATTGCTTAATGCGGGCGTGCAAACAGGACCAATACGCTCTAACACCTCGAACGGACCCACGAAACGGGGTGCAAGCTTAGAACCCTTTCCATAATGAATAGGGCTCTTCCGAGGACGAACTCTGAGAAACACTCGATCTCCAACTGCAAATTGTCGATCTACTCTATGAGCATCAGCAAATTTCTTCTGCCTGTCTTGAGCTGCTACCAGATGCTCTCGGATGCGAGCTACCTGTTGCTCCATGTCACGAAGCATCTCAGGTCCAAGAAGAACCCTGTCCTCTAATCGATCCCAACTCAAAGGGGTACGACAAGGATGACCATACAAAGCCTGAAATGGAGCCATGCCAATCGAACTGTGATAGCCATTATTGTAGGCAAACTCAACCAAATGTAGGTAGTCTTCCCAACGAGACTGCTGGTCCATGATATACATACGAAGCATATCCTCAAGCACCTGATTAACTCTCTCAGTCTGACCATCTGTCTCAGGATGGTAGGCAGAACTAAAATTCAACTTAGTCCCTAAGGACCGCTGAAGGGATGTCCATAATGCAGAAGTGAACACCAGATCTCTGTCAGAAATAATCCTGCGCGGTATCCCATGTAGTCTAACAATATCCTCCATCAACACCCTAGCCACCACTGAAGCAGTATATGAAGATCGAATAGGAGAGAAATGGGCTACCTTGGTCAACCTGTCAACAGTGACCATGATAGCGTCGTGTCACCTGGAAGACATAGGCAACCCGACTATAAAATCCATAGAAATGATGTCCCACTTCCACTCTGGGACAAGATGCGGCTGCAACAAGCCTCCCGGATGATGATGCTCGGCCTTCACTCTCTGACACTCGAGACACTTAGCCACAAAATTTGCAATGTATCGCTTCAATCCTGCCCAAAAATATAATGCACGAAGATCAGCGTACATTTTCTTAACTCCTGGGTGTGCCGAATAAGGAGCTCTATGAGCTTCCGTCAAAATAAGGGTACGAAGACCCTCTACAGGAGGTACATACATACGGCCTGCATAGCGCAAAATACCATCCGAATCCAAAGAGTACCCTACAAATTTACCTTCTAAGGCTCTACCCGACTCAATCTCTGCCTTCACTGCCTGATACCAATCATCAGAAGAAAGAGCTGCAACAATCTGACTCCTCAAATCCACCTCAAGAGTCATAGCGGATAACTCATGCCTGCGTCTGCTCAAGGCATCTGCTACAACATTCTCCTTACCCTGAATATACTTCACCTCAAAGTCGTACTCACACAAAAATTCCATCCACCTTCTCTGTCTTGCATTCAAGTTCGGCTGCGTGAAGATGTACTGTAGACTACGGTGATCTGTATGCAACTCGAACCGATGCCCAAGGAGAAAATGTCTCCACCTCACCAAGGCATGCACAACTGCGGCTAACTCCAAATCGTGAGTGGGGTAATTAAGTTCATGGTCCTTCAGTTTCCGTGACTCATAAGCAATCACTCGACCTTCCTGCATCAACACAGCCCCTAAACCTTCCAAAGAAGCATCTGTACAGACAACAAAATCACCTGACGGATCAGGAACTGCTAAGATAGGAGCACTAGTCAACTTATCCTTCAGAGTCTGGAAAGCTAACTGACACTGCTCAGACCAAAGAAATTTCTTTCCCTTCCTCTGCAAAGAGGTGATAGGATGAGCCAACCTAGAAAACCCCTGAACAAACCACCTATAATATCCTGCAAGTCCCATGAAGCTGCGAATCTCTGAGACATTTGTGGGTGCGGGCCAATCCACAATGGCCTGAATCTTTGCAGGATCAACTGAAATTCCCTCTCCAGAAATCACATGGCCCAAATACTGAACTTCAGTCTTATAAAAGTCACACTTTTTGAGATTAGCAAACAACTGATTATCCCTCAAGCACTGTAATACCTGCTTTAGATGTTCTTCATGTTCCTCCATCGACCTAGAATAGATCAGGATGTCATCGAGAAACACTAGAACGAATTTATCCAAGTATGTACGGAAGACTCCATTCATTAGACTCATAAAATTTGAAGTGCATTCGTTAACCGAATGGCATCCACGGTGAACTTCGTAATGTCCATGCCGGAGTTGAATCTTGATTTAATGAATATCGCATACGCAATCCTCAAAGTAGTGGTATCGTTGGGATCTATCTTAGAGAACACCTTTATCGTTGAAGATCGTCAATTACAGGCAATGGATATGATTCTTCAACATTTACCTTATTCATTGCTGTGGATTAATACCTGGCGAAGAACCATCCTTTTTTTATAAATATTACGGGTGTACGGAGAAACGCAGGCGGATAAAGCCCTTAGTAGCAATTCTTCAAGCGAAGGCGGAGTTCCATAATTCTGCGTTGTCATCGATGGGCTTCGAGATATTGGCTCGGCTCCAGGTACCAGATCAATCCAGAAATCCACATCTCGCTTTGGCGGCATACCGGGAATCTCCTCTGGAAACACATCAGAAAAGTCCTTAAGAAGGGGGTAATCATCCAATGACAACCCCTGACTATCCTCAGATTCCAAGTCACTCACAGATACTGCAAATAGCTGACAACCCTGTCGGAAGTGCCTTTTGAGCTGCATGGCAGAGATCATACGTAATGAGATGGGCCTCTGAGTACCCAAGATCTCCACCTCCTTACCAGAGTCATCAGTGCACCTTACTGCCTTTCGACGACAGTCAATCATAGCACGATGTGCACTCAACCAATCCATGCCTAAGACAATATCATAAGAACCGAGTGGCAGAATTCTGAGGTCCACCTTGGTTGACATTTCACCTATACCCAAATTACAATCCTGCACAAGTTCTTCTACCACAACCCTGGACCCTGATGCTAGTTCAACATGCCATTTTACGCCTTGACTAATTGCCACCAAACCACATCGCTCAACAACTAAAGGTGATATAAAGGAATCAGAAGCACCCGAATCAAAAAGTATAGAAATGCTAGAATTATTCAACACACCTGATGCCTCAACCACTGTGTTCTGATGGACTGCCTGACGATTATCCACTGAAGCAAACACACGATGAGATCTCCCTGCATCACCTACTGTCGGCTCTGATGCTGCTGGCCTCTGATTAAATCCAGAAGTGTTCTTCTGAGGACACATCCTAGCAATATGCCGGCTGTCCACGAAGCGCGATGCCTGCGCCCAAAACCTCGCCCTGATGGAGCGTTTGGTGCTGGCCTCCCGCAGTGGTCTTCGGAATGGAAGTCGCGGTACAAAAGCAATTCTGTCGAACCGGTTCACGCTTTCCGATCTCTGCGAAGGCGAGAATTTCCACCCTACTGAGATTGATTGTTCTTCTATTTTGACTGCTGTTGTTGAGGCTGCTGCTGCTGATAACCCCCTTTTGAGGGTGGGTACCTATTCCTGGAAGACCCTGCTCCCTGTGACTGCCCTCCATGAGCAACATAACCAGGTGTGGGCGTGCTACCAATCTGCACTCCGATGTGACCATCCAAAGCCATGGCCAAATTCTCCCACTAAGCGAGCCTTCTCCGCTGCCATCTCCATCGTCTTCGGCTCGAAGACTCGTACACCACCACTGATGCGGGCATTCAAGCCTCGAACAAAATGCTGCACTAACATGCCCTCATCGTGGCTAATCCCTGCATACTGCTTCAACTCATAGAAGCGCCTCTCATACTGCTCCACTGACATAGACAACTGCTTGAGATCGTGAAACTCGTCAGCCCTGCATTGCCTCCAGTGATCTGAGAGGAAACGAGCTCTGAACCTGTCTAGGAACAACTCCCAAGTAACCATACTGAGATCAAGATGCAGTTTCTGTTCCTCAAGGTGCCACCAAGTAGACGCGAAGCCTCGCAAGTGCATAACTGCGCACCGAGCCTTGGTATTGCTACCGTAGGGGTGCATGGCGAAGCAACGATCTAAGTCAATTAACCAGGTCTCAGCCTCGAGACCTCCTCCAGAACCATCAAAAGTAGGAGGGTGTGCCCTCATCAAATCCCTCATGTGGCCTGCTACGACTGCATCCGGAACCACATCTGTATCCCTGCGCCTCGGAGATCTCTCTCTCTCCCTCTCCACCTGGTGTACCTCATCTGGCCTGGGTCCCAATCGGTCAAGAATCTCTCCAAGTATATGCTGTAACTGACCGTCTAGACCTGGCGGTACTGGATTCTGGTTACCTGATGGAACACTATGAAGGCTCTGCTGTTCCTCATGCTCAGAGCCATGGGAACTAGGAACTGAGGGACTTCGCCGGTTTGCTCCACGTCCGGCACCACGGCCTCTTCCACGACCACGTCCTCTACCTCGAGGCATAGTTCTGCGCCACAAGATAAAGTACGACATGAGCACAAGAGTTGCACAAACGGTAACCTAATGGACTACACTACCCAAAGACCCTAGTGTTTGCAACCTTGGCTCTGATACCAAGTTGTAACGCCCGTCGTGCAAACCCCAGAGAACACACACATAATGAGAATAATTTTATTTTTTAATATTAAAAGTAACATGTACAACATTAAACCATAAACACATCGCCTAACACATAACATAAACACACTTGGTTCACTGGGGCACGCGAGGTTACATTGCAATCACAAAACAAAATAAAGATAACGAAAACAACTTAACCATTTAATTTATAAAAACCATATACAAAGATACAACTGATAGCCATGATGCGAGTATGACAACATCGCATAATTACATCCATGATAAATCTTTTAACATGTTCCAATTCAAACCTAACTATTACATCATTGAAATAATATTACATTACAATCTTCTTTGATACAAGAATTACATTGAATTTCCCAACATGGGGATTGATACAAAATAATGAACATGAAGTACAACTGATCACTAGAACATCTGCACTGCGGAAAGCTGAGATGTCAAGACGCTGATGGGGAACCCAACGGGTGCGGAGCACGTTCCACCCAACCATGTGAATTACGAAGTAACTCACCCCCGTGCTCAGAGGTGACGAGGAAGTGAACCCGACCATGGATGTCAACCGACTCAACAACATGATACAGAACAAGTATAACTCAAATATGCAATGCACAACCATCGACGTAATCAACTCACATAACAAGTTAAACTAAGAACTCAACACGATAACATGAAGTAATATCACTGAACAATCACGAATCAAATTCACAAGAAATCAAAGATACATCACAAAGAGATAACATCCAGAGGCAACAATAAAAAAACACAAGGGTGTCAAGTGGAGAGTGTCATCGCATAGCTCTCATGGGATTTCCTGGCCCTTCCTCCAACTGAGGCGCCGACACCCATCTATGGATATCCTGGCCCTTCCTCCTGACTGAGGCGCCGGCACCATAGGGTAGCTGATGCGGAGCCAATAGTCTCTCATGAGGACGAAAATATGACTATGCCGACCACGGCCTTCCCAGTCTATCATCAGTCTAAGGTAGCCCTAATGCATAGCCGAGGAATCCAAAGTTTTATTATCTTGTGTGATTAAACTACCCATCCCCTTAAATCTATTGTTTAGGTTATCACTTGTTTACTACTCTTCGAGGGTTATCCTGGCCCTTCCTCATCCGAGGCGCCGGCGCCCACGAAGAGCCACTCTCCCTACTATGACCCCCAACATAACTCAAAATAGGCAAGGGTTGGACTAACACATATGAATCATAAAACCAAAATCCAATACACGAGGCATTTAAACATCTCGCAACTGCACATAGGCAACAAACTTGCAAACCCGTCCAACCCTTCCTAACATAACCCAATAGCGCTCAAAAGCATAAGCAAGGTAACTACACTTTAAAACACAAGCCTCTGGAACAAGGTTAAACTACGATAAGGTTCCCACATCGACAACAAATGCAATAAAACAACCTATAACATACAAGGAAACTCACATCGCATTTAGCCAAATTGCACATTTACGTTCGATCCCAATCCTAAGTAAGTAACAAAAGTGATAGTCTCAATAAAATCCATAGTTACAATCAAAAACCAACTTTGTCTAAAAATTTAATTAATTCAGCACATTCATTAAACTATTTCCATTTGAATTCTAAAGGTAGAATTTCCTAAATATGAACAAGATGAAAAACTTAAAATCCAAGATGAAATTACATCCGCATAATGTAATAAATTAACATTTAAATTTTAAATAATCTTAGTTTCATTTAATATACATAATATTAAATAAAAAGATTATAATTACAATAAAATAATATTGGGAACTAAATATAATTTTATTTATCTTTATTTCATTTTATTATAATGCATTATAATTATTTTCTAATAGTATTAAAAAAAAACCTATTGAAATATATATATATATATATATATAATAATAAATAATAATAATAATAAAAAAAACAAACTAAAAATTTAAAACCGGGCATCATTAATGAGGCCGTGGCATTTGTGACCTTATCCTTTGCCTTGGTACTGGCGACTATGCGAACAACATTACAATGGCTGACATAAAGGCCCATTTTATTACCTTGGCGCGATCCGTAAATTTGGCCTACTATCTGTTTCCGACCAGCTGACAGTAGTCATTGACCGTCCCCAACCCCTTTCTTTAGCGATTTTAAATAAATAGAAACTTTTTACATATATTTTTTACGATAATAATTTTTTTTAAAAGGAAAAAAAATCAGTTTATATAAACAAACACGAATTCCGTCCATCTGGTACAGACCCAGAATTCGAACGGCCAATACGGCCAATATAAAATAAAAATTAGATTTAAAAGAATAACCTTGCATAAGAATCTATCAATTTGTAAATATGTATATATATATGTATATATATATATATACGAAAATTTGTATATATATATATACATATATCTAAAATATAATCATTTAAAAATTATAGAGGATTAATTCTTTCAATCACAGGCACAGCAACCAGTAGGATATAATAAATATTATATATATATATAATATATATATATATATTATTTTCATAAATATAAAAACAACCAGAGACAGAATAAAGAAACGGATTTTCTTAAATGTTATGAAAATAGAGCAATTACAAATCAAAAGCACAGATCCATTGTGTATTAAAATACTGAGAAAACCCCAAAATTTTATTTTCTTCAATAACTAAATCATCTTGTTCTAAAATCCTATTTTGATAGATTGTATGTTTCAGAAGATCAGGGTTCTTGATTTGACAAAATTTCGGACAGTATAGTTGCTATGAATTTTCTTTGTTTTTCTAGTCTAATAATCTGCTCTTGTTATCAATTCAACAGAAGTTTTCTACAATCACAAAAATTATTTTTAATAACATTTATTTCTTCTTTTCAGAACAAACAGAAGGGTATGAGAAGAGAACAACGAGAGGAACCTGGAGTCCAATGCAAATTTGAAGATGTCTGCTTGACTCTGATGCTTTCGAATCCGATTCCAATCCTAGTCCAGAACGAAATCCACCTTCACTTGAGCACTTCAACTTTCTGTTCTTCTGTGTGTGTGTGAGAACTCTCAAGAATTCATAATTAAATAAAATATATTCCTCATCTCTCCAAAGCTCTCCCAAAAATCCCAGATAAAAAGAAAAATCAATCTTTAAAACAAGCTTTCTTTTCAACCCTCAAACCCTATTGGCTCACACTGTCTTTTTAATTCTTTTATTTGTTTTTATTACTTTAATTCCCATTTTTCAACTTTTCTTGCACCACACATTATATATTTAATTTAAATAAATATTCACATAATTATCCACCACCAAATTTAATTAATTAAAATAATTTAAGCAGATTTATAATTTAATTATTATTTAATTGAAATGTAAGATTTTCAAAAATAATTAAATTATTTAAATATTTAAATACCATTTACTCCAACGTTAAAATAAATAATTATTTCAATCATAAAGACTAGTCATAACTGTAAATGCCCTCATAAAATAAACTAAGACAAAACCCATAACACAACAGACAATAACGACAATAACACACATCGACTATACCAACAAATGAGACAACCTGACATCATGGGACGGGAGGACTTCATTGTCACCTCTGTATCAACATTTATCCGTTGGGTTATTTGGTGCTCGCCCTGTCCTGCCGAAGCAGGTGGAATCGAGACTTATACCTGCAATCCTGCATACAAACGAAGTTGTGTACATGTGCATATAAACATATATATATCAAAACATTAAATCCAGTTACTACATTGTGAGAAGGAATTGCAACATAACAGGGCACTCGCGAACGAGTGATGCTATATTGTCCTTCGTTACACCTATTCTAACAATTATAGCATAATCAAAGAATTACATTTCTAAATAACAATCATCACATTACATATTAAATTAAATCATTGCATCATATCACAATTCATAAAATTAATAGATATACTCAACCATAATGTCATATAAAGTAGTCATATCCAAAATGAAATAACATCGTCTAGCATCTAAACTAACCATATCAAACAATAGCAGTATCATCATAGTATCTGAATAACCACATCAAATAGTAACAGTATCATCATAGTATCTGAGCATCAAACAAAACATAACACTACTGAGTCCATCTAGCAACCAGGAGGGTTATTACAGTGCATGTTCTTGTATTTCTACATTGTGTACATGTGTCTATGACAATTATCATCAAAAAACTTTTTTGGCGCAATTGTTCACCTGTCACCAAAGCTTCTTGCACAAATTTTTCACCTATGAGTAGCATTTTCTTAAAAAAATTTAATGCCTTTTCAGCATGAGACCATGTCTTTGAGGCAATTTGTCAAAACAGTTCGAGTTCCTTTGTTTAGGCTTCCATGTCTTTTTATGCACGTCTATGGAATTTACCATTGTGTCTTAAGGATAATATGGTTGCATCAAAATTAGAGGAAGACCCTATGCACACATAAACAGAATTCAAAATGGACTTGAGCATTTTGATTAAATAAAGTCTATTTCCCTGTCACAAAATAGCAGTAGTAGATTATGTGGGTACCTGTGAAGGTCAATTCAATAATAAATGCCACGAATCTTGTGTCCTAGCTAGGAAGATTATGTCCTAGCTTGTCAGGAACTTGAAACTTATTAGTAGCCTGCTCAACATTTTGAATTCGCTGTTACACACAATAAAGCAAGTGTTGCTACACTTTTCACATGTGTTTAACTAGTATTGCTTTTTGCATTGATTGGTGTTGGTGCTATATTTTATATCTTTATGTCTTGTGAGCTGTGCTATCAGAATTTGACTTACTTTCTAGATTTTATATAGATTGTGCCATCATAAAATCTATTGTGCTTGCTGGTAGCATTGAAGTGCATGTAAGTGGTGATAGTAAGTTGCCTTGTACTTAAGATGTTCTTTTGTGGAGATGGAACAATAGATTTTGTCCATAGAGATAAGACACATACAACAACTAAAGAAGAAACTTGCATAGCATCAATCATCAATGTGTTTTAAATTTTGGATTTAATTTGAGAATAACATATGTTCAAAACTACAAAAGTGTTTTAATCTAACTTTTAGTGCTTAAAACATTGTTTGTTTTAACTCAGCTTTATGAAAAGGAACGAAAACGTTGAAATGGTACATTTGGGGTTTGGTGAACACTGACAGTATTGTTTAGGCCATGAGCAGTGGATCAGTGGAGAGAGGTGGTTGAGGAGTTGGGAGGGTAGGATGTTGGAGTTTAATTGCAAAACTTGTTTGGTAGCATTTGTTGTTTGAAACTGACTGGTACTCCGTTTGCCTTGGTACCATAGGACGAAGAACCAAAAGTAGCTTGTTTTCTTTGACTAACTCATATTTCATTTGGTGCTTTGAAATAGATTCATCATTGCTTTGAGACCAAAATGAACATGTGTTTTTCTTTTTTCTTAATCTCTTATTCAAAGTAATCTCATCTAAAAGGGCGTATGCACTTCTCTCACACTTCACAGTGATCTTGAGAACCAGAAGTATTTTTGATGACATTAAGTTGCATAAAAGATTCCCTCTCCACCGCCGATTTGGGTTTTAAAATTGAACAATATCTTGTGTGAGTGTGAGTGGGGACATTAACGCATATATTCTCTCTCTTTGTTGCCATCAAAGATTATTGTCCAGTTATAAAGGTTGCATCTTTATTCCACTTTTGCCATTTTATCCTAGAGGGGGCACACTTGGGGAAAAAGTACTCACCCAAGGGAATGACTCAACCGGTAACACTCTAAAGCCAAGAGTATTTCCAACTGGGATATAAATGTGGATATTGGAAGAAATGCCAATATCATGCGGTTGATTCTAATGAGATGGATCTGAAAGGGGACTCTCACCATATGGGTCAATCTCCATGAACGAAAAGTATAAAATAGAACCCTTGTTTTGTAGTGACCAATTGATCCATTGAGCGAGTTTATCAAAGTGGTGCATTGGAACTTAGATTCCAAGAAGTTACTTGCCATGTCCGATCTTGGTCGAAATATAGAGGTTAAGACTTCATTCTTAACATAACTTTATATTTTTTCCTTGGTTGCATGTAAAATCATCTCTTCTACGAAGGGCACGAGGCAAGCCCACTAAGAAAAATGTACCAATTGAGCTAGGACGTCATATTGCTTGTGGTTTGAAAACACAGTGCTTTAATCGAAAACATTGAAAACCAACATTCAACATGAGCATTAAATCTCAAACCCTTTAGGAGAAGCAAATATCCTTGAACAAATTCACATGTTATTGCTTGCCATTGGGGTTCATATCCTTAGAGGCTTCTAAGCATTTGGATTTCATCTCAATTTTCTCCTACTAAGGTCAACATTAGGAAACCTTTTCCTTGATTTTCTCGATTTCAGCATAATGCACTTTGTGGGATGAAAGAGAATTAGGACATTGGACATTTAGTTGAAAACCTAATCAAGAAGTGTTTGTGATAAAAAGAATCCATTAAACAAAGATTGAATCAATTGGACCCCACACATGTGCTTGGAATCTTTTGGTCATATGGTCTTCATGCAAACATTGGTCTTTTGATTTTGAATTACTTTTAGAGATAGGCATGTTCTTCACTATCTTGGTCTTAACAAATCCTTCTTAGGTTTATTTAGGATCAAAATTAGACACTTCATCCAAATCCAAAACACGTATCAAAATCCATTCCACCAAACAACTTTAGATCTTTGGAAACATCGTTCTAAGACTTGGGTAGATCATCAAAATCAAAATCACCTTGTTTAGTTAGGAGTATGGGAATGCATCCTTTCTCATACCTCTAGTTGAATTAGCAATCCTTTGAACAAGTTCATCCTAAGATCACATCTAACATCTTAGGGTTTACAAGTTCACTATCCAAATCAAACCAACCAAAATCAAACCCTAAGTCTAGCATTGATCCAAAGTCCCTAAACATTCAACACTCATATCATTTACACCTTTCATCCTTCATCTCATCATTGGTCTTAAGAACCTTAGAGGTCACTTTTGCAACAAAGGTCAAAACACAAGGAGAACATGTAATACAAACTTGATCCATACATCATGAGTAATCCAAGTCAACTAAGCTATCAAAGCCTTACAATGTCGATTGATTACCAACACTCACATCTATACAAATCATACATGGGATCATTACCTTTGACAAATGTCAATAGTACAACAAATGTGAGTATACCTAGATCAAAGTTTGGGACACCTTTCCCAATGGTAGATTTAAATCCAAGTCCAAACTTGCAAATCCACCAACCGAACAATCAATGCATGAGCCTTCAAACGAACAACGTCATCCCACCAAATCCCTACATGCTAAATGAGAATGTACCAAATACAAGTTTTTGAAACATGAATCCAAAAAACTTTGGGATAAATATGTTTGCAAACCATACGAATATTGTTCAAAATCCAAACAAGATGTTAACGACCCCAAAACAAGGCAATGTGATTCCAAACATCAACAATGTTCAATTTCAACCTATCATGCCAAATCAAAACAATGACCAAAATCAATTTGTCCATTATCCCATTCAAAAATCACAAGTATGCATCCCAAATCTACATGAACAAAAACCAAATCAACTATATCAAGGGAGTCAAGATCAAAATCAAGAAAAAATTTGATGAGATCAAATTGCTACACTTACCAAAATACTTGAGTCATTGCGCCAAGAGACATCTCCACCACCATTACCCATATCAACATCATTTCTTGGTTTAGGGCTTCCCCCTTTACCTAGCACCAATCATTCCATCCAAATCAATCCACCTAACACCAATCAAGCCATCACATCAAATCCTTTGAATATACCATCGACATCACACCACCAGATGGTATCTAATCAAATGACAACATCAATCCTGAGAAATCAAAACATGGTCTCCCAAGGACCTATCACCTTGGTCATTCTGACCATTCCTATCACCTCGATCACTCAAACCACCCCTATTGTACCCATCATACCTCGACCCCTCACTACCATGATCGCTCGAAGCGTATCTCAACCACTTGTCACTACATCCAACACGATTTCGAATACACCACCACTACCACCAAAACCAAGTGCAATAAGTCAATATTGTAGCATTGCACTAAAAGCACATCAAGCCTACCAACAAACACTTCAACAATATTAGGCGGCTCCACAAGCCACTCAAGCTACCCAAGCTGCCCAAGCCTCTCAAGCTACCAACAAACACAAGCACAAATATGAAAAATGATAATTATTGGGGATACCGATGAACATTCAACCACTGGTGATAGCATTGACAATCTCCCCACCATAATTGTTGAAAACAATGATTAAGATCTGTCCATTGATGAGCACCTTGAAGATGCTTCCACTCCATCTGATGAACAACTCACCATACATCAAGAGCCACTCTTTAGTGATATATTTCAAGGAGTGTTAGGATTATTTGATCCTATCAACATAATGCACGATCCATTGACCAATGATCATATTAAAAATGTCTCTACATCACCTTATGAGTTAGAGGACATATCTCAATAATTTATTCCAAAGCATGATCAAAATCTTTCACCAAGGTCTAGTGATGGTCCCTTCCAAGACATGTTGACCCCCTTTGACCTCATGGTTACAGATACTGAGGGAATCCTCAACTTGACACTTGATCCAAGTCCACTCAAAGACCAAGAGGATATTGAACTGGACTTACCATGTCTAATGATGACATCCAAGAACCCTTTGTAAACAATCCATCCTTTGAAACTAACCCATGTCAAGAACTTGATCCAAAGCATGTCGAAAGCAACTTCAAAATCATTCAAGATCAAGAATTTGTATCTTCAAGATACTACAATAATCTAATGGAAACTCTCTTATCTATGCAAGATGATCATATTTATATAGCACATACTCCTCCATCTACCCATGAGATGCTTTCTTTGGATGGACACATATATGATCTTCATTCAAAATAGGATTCTTTTACTCTAGACATTATTACACAAAAATAGCAAATTATTAATTCCTATAGTCAAAATGAGTTACCAACATTAGGATCAGATATATCCCAAATTCAAACTGAGGACATCAGGTATGCGGATATCCAACATTATCCGCTCAAGGAATCAAGTCAGACAGAACAATATAATTTAGAGTTAGTGGAGCAGCAAATTGAAACGTCACCTACGGTGGTCATTTATCAGAGAATGCATTCTAAACAAGAGCTCTTAGAACATGCAGGATCAAAGCGTGAAGGTATTACTTCCACAATATTGGGGGCAACTTCATCTCAAGAAAATGTCAACATAGGGAGCATGAAAAATCCTTATGATGAAATTGATGTCAATACTACAACCAGTCACATCATGAATCTTCATCCACCCATCACCCCATCCATGAATTGGGACCAACGTCAAAAGAAAGATTTGAATCAAAGTACAAAGAATGTTATCAAAGCAAAAGAAGCTGAGAAGCATAATGGACAAATCAAATACAAATGGATACCAAAGAATACAGAGAAAGATTATCCCTATCAAACTCCATCAATCAAAGAAACTATGGGGAAAAATAAAAAAGGGAAAAGTATCCATCAAGGATTTTCATAAAAGAAAAAGCATGCTTTTCAAGCAATATACAAAGTGTATTAAACAGTTGGTCCTAATTCCACACACACCTTCGTATCCACCTATCATTGCTCATCTTCCCAAGTTTGGAGAGTCAAATGTTCCAAACTATCAACCAATCCATCTTTTATCCTTAAATACACTCTGTCCATGCCTCCACACATAATATCCAATTCTCACATTGACCATGTGTTGGCAACGACCCTTCATCATAAGGATTCAAAAGGCACTCTATCGTGATGTGCACACAAAGACAAAGTTAACTTTGGTATCAACAAAGCAAATCAAGAATCTCAAAAGTTGTATTCAAGTGCACATATCTTAGCAAAGTAGCTTCTTCAGGCAAGATACCAATGGAACATTATCACAGAAGCATCTACATCAACACCTTGTGATTCAGCGTGAGCTTAAAACCTTTCAGAATAATAAAAATAAAAAAATAAAAAAAAATAAAAAAAATGAAAATCCAAAAATAATCAGAAAAAGGATTGAAAATAGTAAAGAAAAAATCACCCTCTAGTAAAAATCGCAGGGGCGGCACTTTGGGCAAGACCATGATGAAAACCTGGCAAACAAGCGTCATGTGTAGAATCAAGCATCTACGTGTGCCACTTCAGGTGAAAGCATCCCATCCCATCCGTAATAAATCGAGCATTCCATCCATCTCAGCCATACTAAATTCATTCATCCATGAACCATTTATCCAATCCCTTTTCATCCATTTGCATCCATAGTCCAAGTTATCTTGATCTTGATGAAATTTTGGGGCACACTTTTCACTCGCTTATGGTAAACATCTTAACATGGGCCATTTTAATTGATCTTATCCTATGCAGCATTATCTAAGCCATGAAGCATTATCCAAATGAGCATTCTTTATCTGAACACCTTATCTTATTGCAAGACAATCCTTGGCATCCTTTGCGTGCTTACCATATCCATCCATCCATACACCTATCCAAGAATCCACCCATAACATTCCATACATTGCTAGACACTAGGGGTATATATTTACATCTTGCTTCGAGAATAAAACTTGATCTATATTCTCCAACTTATGTGGTGATCCAAACATTGGAAAACGTGAAACCAAATTGGTCAAAACATTTGTGATCCAAAAACCAAATCACTAGCCCATGGCATATTTTGACAAGAAGATGTTCCTTATCAAGCTTCATCTTTCATCGAACATCAATCAAAATAATCAATATCAATCACATCTAATGCACCCTTCAAACATCACATCAAATCATTCAAACAACTTTTGTTCCAAATCAAGATTTATTATCCTAATCAAGATTTATTATCCTGATCGATCAAATCCAATCAATCTGTCATCAATCCCATCCTTGTGTTGCTTAACACTATCCATGCATTGTTGTGCATCCTCAACAATGTTATCATCATCAATCTTGATCAATCAATCCTGGCATTGTTGTGCATCCTCAACAATGTTATCATCATCAATCTTGATCAATCAATCCTTGCATTGTTGTGTATCCTCAACAATGTTATCATCATCAATCCATCGACCTGATTGATTGACCTTTGTTTGGTCTTCCAAAAAATCCCAAACAGGGCACTGATATCACCACACATGTCCATATCTAAATCGTCAAAATCATGCAAAAATCCAAAAACATTAGAAAATTAAAAAAAATCCAAAAACATCCAAAACATTGAAATTTCAAAACACTCAAAAATTAGAAAAATATCAAAAACATGGAATTCGAGACTACACATAGATCTAGGCTTAAGCGTAGGAAGGTAATCTTTGATCAGCCCCCAAGACACATCAAAATCCAAAACATTCCAAAAACATCAAGAAATCCAAAACATCCAAAATAGAAATCCAAAACATTGAAAAATAAAAAAATACCAAAAACAGCCTCAAAACGACAAAAAATGTCAAAACGCATCCAAATATTTGAAAAAAAATCCATCCACCTCGTCTCTCTTTCACCCACAATAATCAATCATCCATAATAAACTGATCATCACCTTCATCCTTTGGCAACGCAAACAAAAACAATCATAGCAGTCAGCAAAAGCAAGCTTCAATCGTAAAATCAAAATAAAAACAACAAACATTTAAAACAAAATCAAACTCTTGATCATTTTCAAACATGTCAATCAACATTATATCAATAGCCTATCAATCAACTTATCAAACCATCATCATCCTATACAATGCATGTCCTAGGATATATCGTTCCGACAATGGACATCATTTTAGATATCACTTTGGATTCTTATCCTATCAAAACAAAATCCCTTTGGCTAGAGGTATGAAGAACATTGGCTTGTTTGCGTACTTGATGTTTTCATTTGATTTATCTTATTGCTCTCATTCCAAGGACCTCTTGATGATATTCAAACGAAGGATTTAGAGAGATAGGAATGGGGCAACGATCATTATCCTTTTGTCTACTGTGCTTGTTGGATGTTCTTGTAAAATAACTTGGTGAAAACTTTCTTTGTTAGGTACGTCCTAGCAAGGTTTCTGTATGTCAAGTGTGAACAAGAATACTCCTATCTGTTTGACGAGTTTAAGTCCATTGCACTAGGTACAACACCATCCTGGTTCTTTATACCTTGATGCATCGTATCTATGTGTATTATCAAACATAAGGTAAGTAGCCCTTTTAAAATCCCAATCCTTGATAAGCAAATCATCATCTATCATCATCATCATCTCTAATAAAGTCTCATCAGATCATGAACTTGTGGGATCCTCTTGTCATCATCTCATTTCCACACTAACATTATCATCACCATTGCATCCATCTTGAATCCACAAACCATCAACATCATGCATATCATCTAACATGCATGTTCATCATCATAATATAGATCTGTTAGTCTAAGCATCTGCATAAATCATACATTTACATAATCATAGCATATCGCATCATCCATCTCATCCATCATCACATCATATCATCATTTAAGTTGTTTAGGATAATATAGATCTGTTATTCTAAGCATCTTAAAACCATCTCATTTGCATCATCATCCATAACCATCCATTTTGAACCTCTTTATCGAGATATTGACCCTCAAATTGAATCTTTTCACTTGATCTCTTGAGGGGGCAATGTACTAGTGTACTTTCCACTGGGGCATCCAAAAAATCAGAATTTTTTTGAATTTTGATCACGACAAGTTTATTCTTTCAACCAACGCAACAATTACATTGCTTCAAAGAGGGGAAAAATGTAGACATGCATACATGACAATCCAATAGTTTAATCAAATAACCCCCATTTCATAAATCCAGTTCATCATTACATCATTTAAATAAATCAATTAAATCATAACATTTCATTAATTAACCTTTATCTTGCATCATCCTTTAATTAAATAAACTAAACTTTATTTAATTAAAAGCCTAAAGTCATATTTCTCCTTTTCTGATTTAAATAAATCAAATATTTAAGTCAAGAAGGTCAAAATCATCTTAATCATCATTAAGCTAATCTAATCCTAATTAGCCTAACCTAACTACCCATCACATTCTCTAGATTTTTCCATTTGCATCAATAAATCAATTTATTGATTTATTAAATCCAACATTTTCCATCAACATGGCATCTTTGAGGAATATTCCCTCAAGTTTGAATTCAAAATCAAGTGGACATGTACATCCAACAAATCAATTAATGTCTCTTACATGTCCCTTGCAAAGGTCAAACTAAGCATTAACTCTCAAATTCAAATTTGAAATTTCCCCCTCTTGGGCACATTTTCGAAATCTTACACATGCATCAACCACTCACAAGTTGACAAGAGGCCTCTTTTCATTGGCTTGTTTTTTATCCCACATTGCTCCCTCTTGATCACTCTTAGAAATTGAAAATCTATAAATCAAAGGCTTCTTTCTTCATCAAATCCTCCACAACTTTATCATTTCATCTCCACAATCTTTGTATCTCATCTACAATATCATGCAAGGTCACTCTCTTCAATGGAGAACTGATTTTGTCCACTCCATATATTAGCATTCCATATCATATTCAAATCATTTTCATCATGGAGCTTAATCAAGGATTGGGAAAGGGCTTCTTTCCATAGAAGCACCAATCCACTATAAGATGTTGGTTTGATTATTAGAATGATGTTTTTCTATGTTTTGCTTGCTTTCTTTGCATTATTCTTGTGATTAGATGAATCTTATAGGGAATCTTTTGTTTGCTTTGGTTTACTAACAATGCTAAGGGCTTTTGTTTTTGAGCTAATGCAGATTTAAGGTTCTACACTATGCACTTTGTAGATATCATAAAATCTACAAAATACCACATGTTTGGAGTTTTTTTGAGAGTGGAGATGGGAAGGGTGAGCATGATGGAGGAGGAGCTTGCATCAAATGAGCTTTAAGAAAGCATCAAATGAGTTATCCAAAATATCATATAAACAATGCACATGATGTTGTTGAATGCTGCAAGCAACACTTTGCATCAAATGTGATCAACACATCTTCCAGAAAAAACTAACACATTCCACATAGGGTGTTTTGTGAGATATCGGGTATGTATAAATTACATTTTCAAAAATTTGAATTTATTTAAATTTAAAAATTATATATATATACATGTTTGTTCACATAAGTTTGTTGTTGTACATATATCTAGGTGTGGACAAAAGATCAATGCATGGATGCAAGAGGGTAGAAAAAACAAGATCTTTGCATTGTGTTAAGAGTTCAAATAGTCGCCATGGATGGACATTACACACAAGGGATTACTCTCTTTTTTTTGCATTGAATGCATTGCAGGAAACTCTGATCATGCATGCAACAACCAATAACTTGGATATGTTGGTAAATGGGATATGGTGCCACTAGTTTTCTCAAAAACATATGATGAAAATGAGGAAGAAAGATTTGAAGACATTCCTTTGATTTCAATTCATTGTGACCATATTTCAGGATTGGTTAGAAAAGTTACATGTGTAAGTTTTCAATAATTTAAATATTATATATATCTAGTTAATGATCTTTAAAGTCTAGAGACATTTCTAATTTTTTTTAGAAAAAATTATGTAAATTTGGTGTACAGGAGATGTTTTTGCAGTCATAGCAGAGCCTGGAAACATCAAAGGTGTTAGCTATTATTTATTGCATTACACAGAAGAGAGGAATAA
>VDFB02105785.1:1593481-1618076 GCA_007258455.2 Sequoia sempervirens | reverse complement strand
GTCATTTATTTAGTCAAGATAGTTATTTATTTAGTCATATATTTAGTCATTAATTTAGTCATTACTTTAGTCATATATTTAGTGATTATTTTAGTCATTACCTTAGTCATATATTTAGTTATTTAGTCATTTAGTCATATTTAGCCATTAATTTAATCATTACTTTAGTCATATAGTTAGTCATTTTATTTACTAGTTTCCATTAATTGGTAGTAAATATAATCACAAAATAAACAAGAGTTGTGTGCAGCCAGAGTCCCTGCCGTAGAAATTAAGCTCTAGAATACAAGTTGGTAATGCAGTGTCAAAAATTAATAGCACATATTTGTAGAATAAAGCATTCATCGGTAAAACCATGTTTCAGTTGTAAACATTGGTGAAGCTTTCTCAACCAATCAGATTGGAGATAATTTATTTTTGATTTTTAGCACATTTTACTATTTTACTTCTGTTATAAGCTGTATTCCAAGAGTTTTTCAGTGGGATTGTTAATCTTGTAGACTTTTTGATTCCTCTATGTCTGCTCTAATTCAAGCAGAGGTGCTTTCCCTCTTTCCTTAGTAGTTTTGAATAGTAATTTTGTTGTAGTTTGACTTTCTAATCTAGTAGAATGAAAGTGCAAATGAAAATCAATTTTCTGATGCAAAACTTGAAATTGAAATGAAATTATGAACATTGGTGAAGCTTTCTCAATCAATTAGATTGGAGATAATTTATTTTTAAAATATTTTTTGTTTAAAAATGTGCATGTGAATTTTGCAAAACATGTTGCCTTTTGTATATACATTGAAAATCCATAAACCATGTCTACAACTTCATTGGATTCATAACAAGCACTTCATTAAGGATTCAAATTGATCTCTTAACTTCGATGGCTGGAACAGGAAGGCTGGGCATGCTAACAATTTTAATGTCTCAGAAATCCTCCTGTTGCATTGTGGAAGCATAGTGATGGGAAATAAAGATAGCTGTGTATCTGATCATTGATTTGGAACTTGTATGTATAGTTTGTTCCTGGTGGTATGGGCAACTGGTTTCAAAAACACAAAAGAACATGTATATCAGCTTAATGCAAACTCCACTACAAATGATTGAATACAATGAGATTTGACAAAAATCAGAATTAAAGCTTACCATGACAATAGGGAAGGCTCATTTAAGCCATTATATATATTATTGATAATGTTATCATTTGTTACAGTATCAATTTGAGATCCAAGAATGTAAGGATTGATTAGAATTCCTTGCAAGAACAACAAGATAGATCTTGGATTGATGTAAACAAGGCACTTTTTACAAGATCGATAAACTAGAACAACAGTAGCAATATCCATTTGGTGCAATAAGGAAAAGCAGTGATAATAACATGTAATTTATTTTTTTGAATTGACATATTTTTGAATGCAATCTTATACAAAATTGAGGATGTGAAAACAATAGTCTTTGCCTGCAAGGATGCACTATAGCTATAGCATCTACTAAATTAGTAACTAGAAATGGGAAAATGTCTTATGTCATGGTTAAGTTATTAGCACAAAGCTGAAGCAAAGAGGCTATTTTATAGTATGATGAACTTCAAACTGAAAAAGATCAAGCATACCCATTTGAGAACACTTGTGTCATCATTTTCTATCACTTGTGAGCATGAACTGTAAGGGTGTAGATCTGCATAGGTACATGATTGAAGTAGTATAATAACTATAATCAATTTTTTTTGTTTGTCAAATTACTTAAAATCCAACAAATATATTTCATTGTCAAAATAAATCACAAGTCTAATATGTATGACAAACTTCAAACTGAAAAAGATGAAGCATACTTGTTTGAGAATAGTAGTTTCCTCATTTGCTTCTACTTGTGAGCATGAAGAGCCAGGGTGCAGATCTGCATAGGTACAGGATAGCAAGGAATTCATACAAAGAATAAGATTGGAGTTACATATTACAGTTTGATATAAAAACTACTGGCATCTTGGAAACAACTTACAAGCATAACCATATAAAGAAAAGAATCCTACCAACTGCAGTAAAACTGAAAATGATTCATATTGACACATAAAAGCAATGTTATAAAGTGTTGTCCATACAGTTTACTGTGCCAACAAGGGTTACTTACAGAAACATCTATTTTGACAAATAGTTTACTTGAGGAAGCCAAGTTTGTGCTACAGATCTAAGGTTCTGCCAGAGGTTGGCAACTACCCCCATGCTGTTGCAAAGAATTTGCAGGACCATGGAACTGTGGAATTTTGCTGCTTGTTTGATCATGTACTTGAAAGACAGAAACTGTTTAAACACTACCATAAAAATTTACAAATAAAGTGTGAGCATGCTTCTTAAAATTAAAAATAGTAACAACAAAAAACACAAAACTATCACAAAGACTACAAACTGCTTGTTCTAATTTCAAAAACTGGTAGTATGAGTCTTAACTTCAGTGTAACTAGTCTCAATTATATAAAGATTAAAAGTGCGAAAAGGGAACAAAGAATGTGCACTGCTCAACCTTTCTAAAAAGCTATGCAAGTGCAACTCAATCTTCTAAAGATGGGAAACAAATTATATACCTCTTCATCAGCTAAATTTGATGGTATCCCAATGATGTAGACAAGGTTCTGCTGAATGACTCGAACATTACTATATTAGAAAAGATCTAAAGAGCAATACCGTTATGTGTTGATTAACAAAGTTTATTTAACAAGTAAATTTCAGAAGTCAGATAAATATCAAAAGGAAATTGCATTATCAATGAACAAAACATTGTAAGACCTGATGGTTTTAACTTGTTACCTGTTTTCGAACTTCATTTGATATTTGAAGTTGGGCATATGGTAGAATACCTAGGACTTTTTTCCATTGAGTTGTGATGTCTTCAAATTTTTTTGCAACTTTATTCCTTTCTAGAATCTTGCAAGAATGCATAAGTGTCAGTTCAAGCAAAATTAAATTATTTGTAGGCAATGTGAATTATATTCCTATGCATCATTAAGATGGGAAGTAATTCAATACTGTATTGATGTAAAAATATTAAAAAATTGATTTTAAAAACTGTTTACTGTGAAATTGGAGCTCTGTGATTCATGATGATAACACCAAGAATTCTTAGCTTCAATTGTTTATATTTTTTGTTTCAGTACATTTTGGATGACATCATGTAATACATCATTAAAATAAAAACTAATTTGAAACTGTGTTGAAGAACTTAAAAACTATCTACCATCTTCTATAAAAACAAAATCGTACATATTGAATTTGCATTGGCACCAATGACATTTAATGTGTAAGAGCTATGATATTCAACATACTTAAATAAGTAAATCTTCATATAGGTATCCATTAGTTCAGAAAGTTGTAAATGCAATAATGGATACTGCAATGAGTATACCTCAGCTTTGATGTTAGTGTGTGGAATAAAGATAAGGAAGACTGCATTGTCCTGTGAACTAAAGGATGGAGCCTACTCTTGGAGATGGCTATTGAGCCTTATGGCATTGTCCTGGTAATGGCAAGAGTCAAATGAGAGTTTCCACTATCCATTTAGGCATACCCCTGAACATGGAAATAATAATTATGATTATTGCTACACATAAAGCACATATTAAAAACTATGCAAGAGTATTCAAAGTTTTAAAATGTTTATCATAAAAACACTATAAAAAAAAATAAGGACTGCCATTAATTTCATATAGAAAACCTTGTTGTATCTATCTCGTAATGCAGAAAGGGCATAATATGGTCATGAACTGCATTGAATAGTAGCTTGCTCATTTGCTGCCACTTATGATCATGAACAACTAGGGTGCAGATCTGCATGGGCTGAGAATTAGAATCAGAATTGCACTAAGGGAACATATTTTAATACATGTTTAATATGAACATCAAAATGAAAAAAATGGAGCATACCCATTCGAGAACAGTTGCATCTTTATCTGCTGTCAATTATGAGCACGAAAATCCAAGGTCTAGATCACTGGTGCCAGTTGTGTGCATCAATGGCTGAAGTTCAAACGTGCATAAGTGGATGACAAATTGAAGATTAAATTGGCGTAGCAACAATGTACTATTTACAGAATGAATGTTATTTCACAATTAAGTCATTTGTGCAAGACAAATGTTGAAAGCTTGTTAGAGGTCTACAATAACATACAGTTTCGATGATTAGGATATTGCTATGTTCAGTAAAATTCATCCAAGCATCGTAAAGGGACCAAAGCTAAAGCAAAATGGCTGATAAGATATACAAGTGAAAGTTTCGAGCTTCCATTGTTTTGATATAACTATGTATAAAAGGGAGGACAAGTTAGTGAATTTTGAACATATTCCTTGTGTTTATACTCTGCACCAGGCTAGAAGCTGGTGTGTACTGAGCCACATTGGAAAATTAGCAAAAAAAAATCAGTTAAATGTTACAATTAAGTTATTATCATGGACATGAATGCTGAAGGTTGTCTAGAGGTTGACAGTAACATACCTATTTGAGAACAACTATCTAGTCATTTGTAGCAGTACAATCATGTGACAAATTTATAGGAGAATCACTTGCAACCATCAAGAGCCAAAGCAAAGATCTGCATAAGTGGATGACTAGAAATATAAGTAATGTAGTTGAAGCATCATCAACATGAAGAGAAATTAATGTAACAATTGTTTTGTACTTACACAAATTCAGCATTGATTTGGTGTAGTGAGGAGAAGTAATGATAATAGCATGTTATAGGAAAAATTATTATAATAAATAGTTGCACTTGGGAAAATGTATACTAGGTTTTGTAAATGATTGTATAGTACCATTACAGTAGGTGTCAAAGGCATCAATTGACATGTAGCAGTAAATTAAAATTGTATTGACTACAATTGGAAGTGAAGGCATATTGCAAAATGGTCTGTCCAATATGTATCTAGTATAGTGAAGTTCAAAAGAGAAGTTTCAATATTGTGTACCCAAAAGTGGTCCAATAAACTCCCTGCGTGCGTTTTTGGCTTGTCGACAAGCAATGATAGTTTATGTTGTTGCATAAATTCAAGGAGGAGTGCTTGTGTTTTTGTAGATTGTAACATGTCAATGTTGAAGTCTCCAACAATAATCAATTTGGAATTTGATGGCAATGAGCTGATAGTGTTTTGTATTAGATTAAATATGTCATGAATGGGTGCATTTGGTCTGCAATATATACTTGTAATGTGCAGAGCAATGCCTAGATGCAATAGGTCAATGGTTATTGATTCTAGATACTTTGTTGAAAAAGTGTCAATGTTTTGCAATGAAACTATTTTTTTGCAGCATGTTAATAGACCATGAATACTTAGTGCAGGATAGCAATAGAATATATCATTAAGGAATTTAACATGATCAAGCACATTGTGTTTGGTTTCTTGGAAGCAAAGGACAGTTGCTTGAAGAAAATCAAGGTCATGGGATATTTCTTGTGCGTGTAATGCAAAGCTACATGTATTCAAAGAGAATATGCTAAAATGACTTGAAGAAATAGATGCAAGGGTGTGTTGTAGTTTCCATTGTGCTAAGGTTGTGAGGCATTGCATCTCGATATCGACTTTTTCTAGAACTTTGAAATTTTGATGTTGCAGTTCATGCATTAGATACAATGATTCAATGTTTCTTACTCGTGATAGAGTAGTGTAAACAAGACCATGTTGATAGACTTTACAAGGTTCAAAAGCAAGTGCATCCATTGTGAGGCCTTGTGCTCTATGAATAGTTCATGCACAGGCTAGTTGCAAAGGGAACTGAGCTCGAGTGACTATTTTTGTAGCTGTTTTGACTTTTCTAACAACTCTTGTTATAGGTGTCCAAGAAGGAAAAATACAATTTGTGTATAGACTTTGCATTCTTTGTCGATGTGATTTTCCAACATTAACCCTTCCCATGTGTACTTTTGTAGCTGTTTAGAGAGGAAATTCCTTGCAATATGCAAATTGCCTGCTATACTGGCCATTGTTATTCTTAGCTTAGGCGAGCAATAATTTTAAGGTGGAATTATCTGATGCTATAATATCCAATATAATTAATTAAAATGTAGAAGGGAGCACAATCATGTGAGAAAATCGGCAAGGTGAGTGCTCACTGATATACTAGTTTATATGGGTGACTACTGGTATACTGTCTGTTTTGTTGCCCATCGCTTTAATTATGTTGGTCATTGACTCAGTAATGAATTATAATTTAATTTTGTTCTTCTTTTATACCTCTAGGGCTCTAATTTTAAATCTAGCCTCTTATAGTGAATTCAACTGGTACTCATTATGGACCCTACACATTGAGTTATGTGTTTGTATAATTGTCTTTGTAGAGATCATTTGAGGACTAATAATGCAGGAACAATAGGTCACAAGGAAAATATAGAGGTAAAGGGGGTAAGGATAGTGAAGTTGCATGATAGTATTGTTGTAGGGACTATTGAGTGTCATGTGGCTATGAATAAGGATGAGAAACAAGTTGAGTTTGTAGGTACAGGGGTACATAAGCCTGCTATAATAGTGATGGAGCCATTGGATGGATTAAACAATAAAGGACAAAAAAAATAGGGTATTAAGGACAGTTGCAGGCATGTGCATGGAAAAGAAAAGGAACAAATTCAAAGAGTTATTAACAACAGCTTGTTTATAGGTGTAGAAAATGGTAGACACTCAAATGTTGGGTAGAGGAAAGATAAAGGACTGATGACAGGGGTAGAAATACAAAGTGCACAACAGGGCAGACCTAAGCAAGGATATGAGATTGAGTTGAAGGTAGTTCATGGTGTTGGTTTTGCTAATACTTGTTTGTGTGCAGGTACAAGTGAAAGGAAGCAAGTAAATGTTGAGCCAAAAATAGATAAAGAGCAGACCTCAGGACTGAAAATATAAACACAATCATATGCAAATGTCAACACATTTTCCAATACAGGACAGTTTGGTATGGTAAAATGTAATAGGTTGATTTTAGGAGGGTCATGAGTAATTTAAAGTGTTTTGATTCTTTTTATTCTAAATAAGGTCAGTTAAGACCATTTATGTTGAAATTAGGTGAGTTGGAGTTTTGGGGAGTCAAGTTGTTCAAGATTGCACAAAACAGATGCAATTATTTAAGATGTAATTTTGAGGGAATAGGAGGGGTCAGTGTTTAAAAGGTAGTTAGAAATGTTGGGAAGTTGGAGAACCAAATTATAATTTCTCTATAAAGCCTTAAAGGGCTCGAAGGAAAAGTTTGGTTGATTCATTTGAAGAAAAATTCAAACAAAACACAATGTTCTCTGCATATTCCTATGTTTTTTATCTTTGTTTCTTCTGTACAGACTTGTACAGATTTGGGAAGCCTTGAAATTCATTGGATGTTATACTGACTTGTTCTAAGTACCTTTAGAACTTATTTTGATTGCTTTTCATTCATTTTAAAAGGAGATCTCAAAAGTTTTCAATGACAGCCTGTTAATAACAGTGAATTCCCTGTTTTGAAGGAAACAATGATAAAATAGTCATCCCACCTACTATATACATCTGTGTTTTGGTGGGATGACATAGCCAATGGTAGAATAGTTGTCTAAATGGCTTGATAGGGGTTGGAGTCGAGTCCTTTTGGTACAAAGTGAAGCCCTAGGACTGGTAAAAGGGTTTCTTCAATGTAAATGATGGCACCAAAGTGGAGTTTTCATAAATATGTGAAGGAGTTGACCTTTTGATGAATTTTTGAGTGAGACGAATGACAGTGAGTAGGGAATTTAAAGGGAGCTCGCATTTGTAGCAGAGGAGGAGTGAGGGTTTTGAGGTTCTCCATAAATAGTGAGGGTTTCTTTTATTATACTCCAGAGAGAGTTTTAAGTGTTTTAAGGGTTTTAGTTGGTTTTCAGATTTTATTCCTTTCATTTTTGGTTTAGTATTTCTGGCTCCTTTTTCATGAAGCTTAATCTGCCAACAATTGTTTCTCTTTCCATCAAAATATTGAAACCCTAAGCCAATAAAACATGTAAGAAAACTAAAAAATTAAAGGACAAAACTCATAACAATGCTTTTTAATCTCATATTTGATAAAAAAACTATATCCAAAGTTCAAACAATTTTAGAAAGGGAAACACAATGAGTCAGTGTATCACATAATAAAGTCAGTATAATTTTCTCCAAGAGATTGATACTACTTGCATTTAGAATACTGCAGTCAATATGTGCCTTGCCAGGTATTCCTAAAATCACTCTGAATATAAAAACAAATAGAATCTCAAAAATAGGGAAAAAACAACCAAATAGATGAACCAACATCCAAATAATAAATTCTGGGCTATCAGACAAGCCAGTTGCAGCCATTAATAAAACCTACCATATATCAGAATATTAACAAAGCAAGTTGAATGCCAAAACAAAAAAAATGAAAAAATAAGAACATTATAAATATGATATTATATAACTCAAAAAACATATTTATCATCATACCAGCAGAACCAGAAAGAGGAGGAGGTGCAGTTCTGTTAGAAAGCATTTGATATTCTTCCTAATCAAAAGCAGTCCTATCATTCAATGGTTTTTTGACTTGATCATAACCATTTCTGTCATCCAAAGTATCTTTTCCTTTTGACCATGTATCTGGGAATTGTCCACTAGAAATTAAGGACTTTGAAAAATGACTTGATTCTCTAGAAGATCCATCCTGTCTTGCAAATGAGAACCTCAACTGCCCACTATTTTGCAATTTCCTTGAGCTTGATATATCCTTCGGGAAACCATTAACCCTATCTTTCTCACCTAGCAGTGCTTTGGTAACAACATCATGGGGACTAGTTATTGAATCATCCTCCCAAATGTCAATCTTCAAAGAAAGAATATTTGAGATAAGATTGTCCTCCCCAATGTTCGTACCACTGTTACGCCTAATGTGGGTTTTATCATTTTCATGCCTTTCTAGGTATTGTGATCTTACTGGTATAGAATGACCTTCAAAAATTTGCTCGCTAGCTGGCACATTGACCTTTATAATTCTATCTTCTGTAATGCCAGAATCTTGAAATGAAGGTATTAAAATAGAACCCTCAAATCTTGCTCTAGAAAAATCAGATTTCCCATCAACCATGCCAATTTTGTAACTATTGCCATTAAGAATGTCCAAATTTGAAGCCTCTAATGGTGAGACTGTGCTTAGGTAATCTTTTGATAAGGCTGTGTTTGCACTACATGCTTCAGCTATAGTAGTGGATTTCCATGAATAAAAAGGCCTTTTATTAGTCTCTAAGGAAGATCTGTGTTTTAATTTTCTTCCTGTTTCTGAAAACATATGTGCAACTGATCCTGAACATTGTTCTTCAGGCTCAGTTGAAGTGCACAAATCTTCAATCTTTGAGACACAAACTTCCTTCACTGATTCAACCATAAATTTTTTGTTAAGTGTGTTGCTATCACTCTATAACAAATTTGTAGAGACTGTTGCTACATCTAGTGGAAGCTTGCTGGCATTGAAACTACTATGAAAATATCTAGAGCTTTCATTTAATGATGAGGTACTTAAATCATCAAAATTGTTATGAAAATTTATAGAACCATCTTGACAAAGCTTTCTAGTCATATGACCAAATGATACAAATACATATTCCAATTTCTCTGTACCATCATTCTGTATATGTGAACTGCCTGGAAGGGCTGAATTTTGTAACGAGTTATCAGATGTCCTTTCAAGAACTTCATGAACTCCATGATTTTGCTACGAATGAATCTCACTAAGCCCCCTTTTAGGGCTAGCTTCCCTGATATGTTTTTCTGAAGTTGACATGACAGCTGAAGAATCTGCAACAACACCATTTGTCAAACTTGTCCTTGTTTGGTGGTTCTTCATATTCTGTTTAGAAGTCACGGAACATGGTGAACATTGACTTGATTGTGACCCATTACTACTAAAAACAACCAAAGATGGTTGGACATGATCAGAATGCAACAAAGGGGTAGTTGTTGCTGCTGTTACTACCATAGCAGCTCATGTGGGTAAATTTGAAGGTGGAGAAACTGACAATGTATGAAAGGAACTTGATTTGAGCTTTGTGGAAACTAGAATAACTAGTGCTTTTGAGGGTAATTTCTTCCCCTATGTAACACGCAAGCCCCTACAAATATTGTCTTATATTAGCAACCAAAAATTTATTGCTTCATATTAATCATAAATCATAACAATTACTACTAGATTGCCTAAATTATTCACTAGGTAAGCACTGTAACACTTTATACCATACTAGGAAGCAACAGTTGGTAGGGCAGTAGCTTTTCTAGTAGATCCATTAGTAACTATAGTCTTGGCCTGACCTCCAACATTCTAAATTAAGATAGCAAGGAAATCATAAAAGGAATAAGATTGGAGTTACATATTACACTTTGATATAAAAAGTCTTGGCATCCTGGAAACAACTTACAAGCATAACCATATAAAGGAAATAATCCTACCAACTCCAGTAAAACTGAAAATGATTCATGTTGACACATAAAATCAATGTGATAAAGTAATGTCCATATAGTTTACTGAGCCAATAAGGGTTACTTACAAAAATAACTGTTTTGACAAAAAGTTTTTTTGAGGAAGCCAAGTTTGTGCTACAGATCTCAGGTTCTAGCGGAGCTAGGCAACTACCCCCACGCCGTTGCAATGAATTTGTAGGACCATGGAACTATGGAATTTTGCTGCTTGTGTGATCATGTGTAGAAAAAAAAAACAAAACAAGTAACCTTACTATACTTTAGTGAGACTAATAATTACTTAAATAAAAGAAAATGGTTTTTATTAAACAAGGCAACTGACACAATCCCTTGAGAAAATAAATTCCATCTCAAAAACAAATAGCATACTATCTTTTGGTACTTCTATGGCATGGAAGCATGCTAATAAAGAGTACAATGTATTGTTATCAGTTCCTATGAACCAAGATCTATGATATTTGCAGATTAAACTAGTAATTTGGAAAAATAATGGTGAGCATTAAAAAGACTCTACAGTGAAACTGCAACCAACTAATCCAGGCAACATGTGCTTCATATATTTCTTCAAAGAATGTTAAATAACCCAAATGATTAGAGCCTTACTTTTAGTGATCCAAAATTACTCCAAAAGAGCAGGGCTATAAAAGAGCAAGAGCTAAAAAGGAATGATCAAAGATACCTTGCGCATGTAGATACCATCTCCTCTTTTGTGAAACTATCTTCTTGAGTACCTATATCGTGCGGGTATAAGCAATCTGGATTGTTGCAAGGCTAAACATAGAAATCAAAACATGTTCACAAAGTGTAAAAAAATATTATTACAAGCAGATGATATGTAAACAAGTTATTTAAAAGTAAAACACAGCTATAAATAAAACATATTAAATATCCTATGATGACAAACAAACATCATGAGGTTGGTATTCAAATCAAAATGGATAAGAAAATAACTCTCAGTAAGGGAATACATCCAAGACATATATACCACAGTTCATATTAACAAACAGGTAGCCTCTCTTACCATATTTTTCAACCATGCATGGCAATACTTTGTAGTACCAAAACAAGCTCTGCATATGTAACATCCAAAGAAAACATCATCAAGCATCAAATATATGCTGAATTCATATGAAAATATTTTTGAAGCACCTTTGCAGATCTATACCATGAAAAAGACTTACTTTAACGGTCTACCATCTAATACATATCAATTTACAACCCGAATACAATGAATAGCTTCTTCCTCTTTTGTATAGGTAATATATCTGAGACATAAAATAGAAGAAACAATTGTTTGATGATAACCCAAAATCACATTAAACATGAGCCTATTGATGATATCTTGGATATCTAATCAAATTCATAAATTTAAAACATAAAATTTATGTTCATAAAGTACTTACCCTTCTATGTTCAAGTGTTGCAGCTGTGACAAGTTGCCAAAGAATCAGGGAGGCTATTTAAATCTATAGACCCTACCGTGTTCAAGTGATGTAGTTGTGACAAGTTGCCAATGGAATCAAGAAGGTTATTTAAACGTTCACACCCTTCTATGTTGAAGGTTGCAGTTGTTACAGGTTGCCAATGGAATCAAGGAGGCTATTTAAACCATGACAATATTTTAGTTTTGAATGTTGCAGCTGCAATAGATCATCAATAGAATCAAGGAGGTTATTTAAACCTCTAAAAATTCCTATTATATTCAATAGTTGCAGCTGTGAGAGGTTGACAATGGAATTGGGGAGGTTATTTAAACCTTTGCAACTTTCTATTTTCAAGTGTTGTAGATGTGAGAGGTTGCCAATGGAATCAAGAAGGTTATTTAAACCTCTACAGTCTTCTATGTTCAAGTGTTGTAGCTGTGAGAGGTTTCCAATGGAATCAAGAAGGTTATTTAAACCTCTGAAATCTTCTATATTCAAGTGATGCAGTTGTGACAGGTTGCCAATAGAATCAGGGGGGTTATTTAAACTTTTACACATTTCTATGTTCAAGTGCTACAACTATGACAGGTTGCCAATGGAATGAAGGAGGTTATTTAAATCTATACACCCTACCATGTTCAAGTGCTGCAGTTGTGACAGGTTGCCAATGGAATTAGGAAGATTATTTAAATGTTCACACCCTTCTATGTTCAAGGTTCTAGCTATGACAGGTTGCCAATGGAATGAAGTAGGTTATTTAAACCATGACAATATTTTAGTTTCAAATGCTACAACTGCAATAGATTTTCAATAGAATCAAGAAGTTATTTAAACCTTTGAAACTTCCTATTATGTTCAAGTGCTACATTTGTGATAGGTTGACAATGGAATTAGGGAGGTTATTTAAAACTCTGCAACTTACTATTTTCAAGTACTGTAGATGTGATAGGTTGCCAGTGGAATAAGGATGGTTATTTAAACCTCTACAATCTTCTATGATCAAGCGTTGTGGCTACGATAGGTTGCCAATAGAATCAAGGAGGTTATTTAAACTTTTACACCCTTCTATGCTCAAGTGTTGCAGCTGTGACAGCTTGCCAATGGAATCGGGGAGCTTATTTAAACCTTCACACTCTATTATATTCAGGTGTTATAGCTATGACAGGTTGTCAATGGAATCAATTTCAGCTATGAACATCCATCAAACCATAAAGAATAAAGGAATTTTGTCAGATGTTGTAGTTGCAACTTCCCTAGTAGACATGTATGCAAAATGTGGAAGCATAGATGAGGCATGTGAACTGTTTGATAGAATACCTGAAATAGATGCCATCTCATGGAATACGATGATTGTGGGATATGCACAAAATGGATTTGCTGAAAAAGGCTTTAGAAACTTTCAAGCAAATGCAATTAGCAGGTGTGAAGCCAAATTCCACAACCTATGCTAGCATCCTCCCTACATGTGCCAAAATGGGAGCTTTGGAGCAGGGTCTGAACATCCATCAGAGCATAATAGATGTGGAATTTTTGTCAGATACTATGGTTGGAGTTTGAAGAAGCAACATTGGTAAAGGTTATAAGAGAGTTCCTGGAGCATGAGAAAACCCGTTGGAAGGTGTTTGAAGCATTGGTAAGAGTGCTAGGAGTCTGGAGCACCCATTTTCAATAAACCCCCATGAAACTTGGAGGGTTTTTGTGGGTGTCATGTTGGAGAACGGTTCATCAAGTGGAAGATTAAAAGTCAATTTTTTTGCCTTTAAAAAGTATTTTGTATGCATTGTAACTTCGTGGGTGATTGAGGAGAAGAGTTGGAATGAATAAATATCTGTTTCTTACATAATTTCTTTGAAATTCACTATTTTCTAGTTGGTGTACGGAGCAGTACAAGCTTGTATGGATGTTTAATTGCTTGTAAGTGATAGAGAAAACAATCACCTTCTTTTTTCACTTTGTTGCATGCAGAATGGTTCCATTTTGAGTAAGTTATAGTGATTTTCCATTAAACTATTGAAAACCCCTGTTAGGGTAAACAGGGATACTGTAAATTATGTTTCCCTTGTTTTGTTCATTGAAATTGGCTAATAATTGGTGGATACAATCTTGGTAACATATTATTTGATATTTTTGAAGATTTAGACTGACTGAACAAGATTGTTGTATGGAAAAAGTGAAGGTATTGTCTAAAAATCTGTAGATTGACTGGTAAAAATAGAGTTTGTGCAAGTTAACATCTAGGGTTTGAAAAAATATTTGTGAATATGGTCTTTTGGTGTTTTAGTAAGCTTGGGTAGACTCAAATACATGAGATCTAAGTGTTTGTTGGGTGAATTTTAGACATGAGCTATCAAAGCAATAAACCCTAGGCCTGTTATTGTTGCAAGGGACTGGTGAAATTAGAACACAAAGATAATTTTATGAATTCTAACTATGTTTGGTAAGACCTTCTTGAGTTATATTCCTTTAAAAAGTTGATTGGGTGGAAGAGGGTCCAATTCTTGACTTGGTTTGGTATAGTGTTAACTATGAGATCTTGGTAATTCATTGTCCTATTAAGACAATCATGTTGTGGAGTCAGAAATAGGTGATTTGAATACTAGGTTGTTGAAATTTCATGGATAAATTCTTGAGGTTGATCTAAGGCGCTTGTACAGATGTATTTACACATGATTGAAGTAAAAAGAATGCTTAATAGGATTGAGAACCTTGTGTTGGATATTTATGAAATCTTGAAGACCTAAAGTGTTGATCTATAACAGTCTCCTATGTAAGTTTACAAAAATTGAAAAGTTTGGGTTGAAGGAAGGATTTGGGCCAGACTTTGGAAGATTTCTAAGGTGATTTGGAGAGTCAATAAATGGTTTATGCATTAGTCTCTTTTTTGGTGAATTGAAAACAAGGGTTTGAGAGTTCTCATTTGGTAGGACAGTCAAGGATGTTTTGAGTATTGTTAATTGAGATTGTATGAGTGTGTTTCTTCCTTTGTATATTGCATCATTTAAGAACAAAAAGTGTAAATATTGGTTGGAAACTATGTGTTACTCAAAAAGGGATAAGCTCTATATTCTCTTACCAGGAAACTACTTTGTAGTAGCAATTCCATGCACCAAGGCTATATGGATGTTGTTGAATGGTGTAGCATGCACAGTCATATCCATTTTTGGGTCCATTGTATTGTATGCAAACTCTGTATGCACCACAACAAAAGAAAATATTAACTTGAAATCATAGATATTCAATTGATTTGGGTAAAAATGTAATTATGTCAAATCAATGGCATCATATGAACTTAAAATTTGTACTTAAAACCTCAAAATTATAGTCCAAGTAAACCTAAAGTACCCTAAGTTTGAATGGATATTGTCAAGACAAAATTACAATCTTACGTGAACCCAATGAACAAAGTTCATCTTGCTATACTTGACAAAAATGGTTGTGGCCCAATTTCAAGCTATGATTTATGATGTCCAATGCTTCCCAATATCTCTTTAATGATGCCAATGCCTTACATATTTGTAGTAAATAACTGTAGAAAGGTTATGACTGGATTCTTCTTGGCAATTTATTTTGAAAGATGGTCTCGAAAAACAACCAATGTCATAGCTACTCACAATACATAAAATGTTAGATCTACTTGTCTATTACAATGAGCATCCAATGTCATTATACTCGTTCTTGATGACCTTGTTTCTTTTAAGGTGAAGAAACACTTTTTAGGTTCATTCAAATTTAAATTCAAACCTTTGAAACTTCCTATTATGTTCAAGTGCTACATTTGTGATAGGCTAATAATGAAATAAGGGAGGTTATTTAAAACTCTACAACTTACTATTTTTCAAGTACTATAGATGTGACAGGTTGTTAGTGGAATAAGGAAGGTTATTTAAATCTCTACAATCTTCTATGATCAAGTGTTGTGGCTGCGATAGGTTGCCAATAGAATCAAGGAGGTTATTTAAACTTTTACACCCTTCTATGCTCAAGTGTTGCAACTATGACAACTTGCCAATGGAATTAGTGAGCTTATTTAAACCTCCACACTCTATTATATTCAAGTGTTGCAGCTATGATAGATTGTCAATGGAATCAATTTCAGCTAAGTTATATGCAGCCTAGAAGAATGAATTAGGGTTAGAATATCACATAACATCATATAAACAACAAAACCACCATAAACTTGAATTTCATTTAAAACATGCATGATAAATATTCTTTTTTGAAACTTGAATTAAGGTAGCTTGATATACAGAGTCTATTGATGCCAAGGTTCAATTTGTATGATTTTGAAAAAAGAAGCCAACTAAGTAGAGTTAGCAGCATTCTTCAGAAGTCATAAGAATTTGTTTAGTACACTAGCCATTTTGATGTCTTCTTGCAGTCTCAAACATTATTTTGTATCATTGTTACATTGGTCTTGAAGGTGGTAGCTTAATATAGCTCCACAATACAAAATCTAGTTTACCTGTGTAGTGTAACAGTGGCATAGGCAAATTGAAAGAACCAAATGGTGACTGCACAATTGAAGTGTATAAACACATTTTTTTTGTAATATCAAGGATACTTTTTGAATCTTCCATGCACTGCTAATCTAAAAGGAAAGGTATTTTTCCTAATCTATATGTAGACATGCTTTTGACATTGTCAAAAAGAGCAAAACTTCCCTAATGATGCAAAGGCATGGCCAAGCAGTTCTAACTCTCCACATGAGAGAAGAGAGATGTTGGAGAGTACATCAAGTCAATGAGAACAAAAGTGTAATGTGTTTTGCTTTTAGTTTGTAGGGTTCCTCTGTTTCTCTACAAATGTGTGATAAATTCTCAGTTCAATGATGTAGAACAATTTTTGAAAAAAGAAAGTTGTGTCATAGTCTGCTTTCAATCCAACAAGCAAAAATGAAAGCTTAGCCTCTTGGAATGAAAATGCTTGTTTACAAAACAAATGAATAAGAATGAGGTAGTTAAGGTGTTTAGAGTGATTTAGAGGTCACTTTTAGGGTTCCCTTGGGCGTGGGTCAAAGTCAAACTCCATATAACATTAAAAACATGCTCAAAAAAATAATTTTTGGATGCTTTGCTTGACATGTATGCAAAATGTGGAAGCATAGAGAAAGCATGTGAAGTTTTTGACAGAATGCCTTGAAGAGATGTCATCTCTTAGACTACAATTATTGTTGGATATGCACAAAATGGATTTGATGAAAACGCTTTAGAAACTTTCAAGAAAATGCAATTGGCGGTTATAAAGCCAAATTCCACAATCTTTACCAGCATCTTTCCTGCCTGTGCCAAAATGGGGGCTTTGGAACAGGGTATGAACATCCATCAAACCATAAAGAATAGAGGAATTTTGTCAGATGTTGTAGTTGCAACTTCCCTAGGAGACATGTATGCAAAATGTGGAAGCATAGACAAGGCATGTGAACTATTTGACAAAATGCCTGAAAGAGATACCATCTCATGGAATACGATGATTGTGGGATATGCAAAAAATGGATTTACTGAAAAGGCTTTAGAAAATTTCAAGCAAATGCAATTAGCAGGTCTGAAACCAAATTCCACAACCTATGCCAGCATCCTCCCTACCTGTGCCAAAATGGGAGCTTTGGAGCAGGGTATGAACATCCATCAGAGCATAATGGATGGGGGATTTTTGTTAGATATTATGGTTGGAAATGCTCTGTTAGACATGCATGCAAAATGTGGAAATGCTCTATTAGATTTTTAGAACAAGAGTAGAGACAAGGGCTACATGAGGCAACCTCCACTAGAAAACTGAGGAGACAAGTATGATAAATTAGTGAAAGTTGATTCCAAAGAATAAGATGAAGCTAAACATCATGGAGAACATGCAAACTTGCTTGTCAATAAATGCAAGATTTTGCATGTTTTGCAATTTCAACACTAATGACCCCAAGTATGTAATGTGGAAGCTTGAGATCTCTAACTTAATAACCCCTTACATGGTACACCTGATTACCAATCTCTAAGTTTTAATTAATTTTGTTGAAATCCCCGACTCACTTTTTTCATTTGATATTTTGTTTGCAAGTCATCTCTCTTTTTACCACTGTTAAAGAGTTAATCACCTATATCAAAGTAAATCTCTGTAAAAATGGCATGAATTTTCAATTTTGAAAACCTGTGATAGAAAAAATTGAGCTGAAAAATAAACTTACCTATTTTGATGCTTTCATCAGGATTCAACTGCATAGTTTTTAAGTCAAATTTATTATCAATTTATCAATAAACTTACATGTTTCTGACTTCAAAATAGTAGTTGTCTTCTTTCCAAATCAGTAATGGGTTCACCCTATTAATGACTAGATTTCATTAATGGTAAGCTTTGTATAAAGAGAGATTCCTGAGAAAGAATGAATTAATCCAAAAATGAGAGTAGCTAAACTATCCTAGAACACACCCACAAGCTCATGCACACACCCACATATGCACACGCATACACACATGCATGAAACCAAGAAAGTGGGTAGGAAAAGGTAGTTCACCATCTCTGAATTTCAAGATGTTCAAGAAAAAGCATCATGTGAGGATTGGAAGTCACTTTTGGTCATTATCACCATGTAGGCACAAACTTTCGGTGAGTTTCTAGAAACTATCTAAACAATTGATAGAAACCAGTACTATAAAGAGCTACATATTCTATAGTATAGCCATTGACACTGATTTTTAGAGTTGACGATATTTGGTTGTGGACTGCACACAACTGTAGAAGCTTTGGTAGTTATGGTTGCAAGCAAGCTTTTGCCTATGTGAGAGGACTGATAATAAAAATTTTACTTATGAAACAACAAATAAACCAAGTATAATGTACAGGTCCTGTAAAGGCCTATTCGCCAACAAAAAAAAAATGTTTCAATCAACAGTAGTAATTTGTTATGCAATCAAACCTTTCAATAATAAGGTCATTATACTGCCATTAGATGTTTGTGAAATCTACTTAGAAAAAAAATTGTATAGGTCCATAAAGGTCTTTAAAAATTGAAACCTAGCAACTTCATCCAAATAGTGTAGTAGAAGCAGATGGATCCAATGACATTTTCAAACCATCGACAAGAGTCACCTTATTGCCAAGTAGAACACTAAATAGATCTCATTCCAAAAGTTGCTTTACCCATTGCTTGTCTATGTTGTTTCTCTCTTCTAGAGAATGGTGAAATAAAGTGCCAAATTCATGAGTTGATATAGAAAGGACACATTCACCCTAGTGTATTACCCTATGGACAACATATGGAAACTATGTATATTATTGACTATAGAGCTTTGAAGAAGATCAACTATAAAGAATTACCTTTGTATTCCTAGGACAAAGACTGGTTAGACCAACTCCAAGATACTATATATTTCACCAAAGAAGCCTAAATCTAGGCTAACTTTGGGTATCTATTTTTAAGTTTTGCAGTTGTGAGAGGTTGACAATGGAATTGGGGAGGTTATTTAAACCTATGAAAATTTCTATTTTTAAGTGTTGCAGATGTGACAGGTTGCCAATGGAATCAGGAAGGTTATTTAAACCTCTACAGTCTTCTATGTTCAAGTTTGTAGCTATGACAGGTTGCCAATGGAATCAGGAAGGTTATTTAAACCTCTACAGTCTTCTATGTCCAAGTGCTACAGCTGTGACAGGTCGCCTATAGAATCAGGGGGTTATTTAAAATCTTACACATTTCTATGTTCAAGTGCTACAACTGTGACAGGTTACCAATGGAATGAGGTAGGTTATTTAAATCTATACACCCTACCATGTTCAAGTGTTGTAGTTGTGACAGGTTGCCAATGAAATTAGGAAGGTTATTTAAACATTCACACCCTTCTATGTTCAAGGTTGTAGCTGTGACAGGTTGCCAATGGAATCAAGGAGGCTATTGAAACCATGACACTAATACTGAGCACTTTTAGGTTTTAACATGCATCCTTGAAAATTACAGAAGATCCTATTACTAAGCACATTTAGATTTTAATATTAAGGTATCCTTTACATTCAAATTTTGCTGCTTTCACCGCCGCTATTGGTTTCGGCTCTTCCAAACTCTTCCTCACTGGTTTTGACCTTTCACTTCTCCGATTTGGCGAGGTGCAACCTGAAAATAAGGTTTCAACCAAGGGTTTAAAGTATGTTTATTAAAATGAAAATTAATGGTGGTAAACTAAAAATTTCGCACCCATTATGCAAAAAAATTTGGAAATGGAATATTAATAATATAATATACTAGTTATGGCACCTTGTGCAATGGGTACGCCGAAGAGGTGTGGAAGGTCAAGTAGAAAAAAATTGGTTTATTTTTTGCATAAATTTAAATAGTATATGAGATAAATTGGTAGGTTATTTAGAAAATGATTTTAATATTATTATTAATTTATTTTTATTATAGAATAATATTATATTTATTTTTTAAATTTGATGTATTAACTATTATATTATTAGATAAATATTTTATATAAATATTTATTATTTATGTCATTATTTTATGTATTTATTATTATATTATTATATTTATGTCATTATTATATTATTATATTATATTATTATTATTTATGTATTAACTATTATATTGTTATATATTATAGCATTGTATATTAAAAATCAAATTATTTATTATATATTTAAAACTAATTAAATGTTTATTATTTATGTCATTATTATAATGTTATATTTCATGTATTATTTATGCATTAACTATTGTAATAACTATTATATTGTTATATAATATATCATTATATATTAAAAACCAAACTTTCCATATATTATATTATATTATATTGTTATACTCAATTTATTAAGCTTTACAAATATTTTAAAACTCAAAATTTGCTATTGATTGTATTGCAAATCTAAAGAAGGATGAATAAAATGAAAATAAAATTACATTAATATAATAATTTAAAATATATTTATATTTAAACAATACAACATTATAATATTAATATAATAGTAATTAGAAAATAGAAACCTTTGTAATTGATATGTTCACCATCTATGAAGATTGATTTCAACATGTTTCTTCTATGTAAATTTGTAATGATCTAATTCAAAACCATGTTTAATTATCCTATGAGAACAAGTAAACATTAAATATAGCTCAAATTATCTTTATTTTATTTGCATCTGGTTACAAAGTAACTCCTATAAGATGGGTAATTTGATGTACATCTACATTGCAATGTTTTGTACTAAAGCTAGGAAAAAATAACTATACTGTAGTGACAATCATACTCGATCAGGATTTTTACATGACATAACCCTAATTACACCTTGCATAAACCTTGGCTGAAGCATGGTAGAAAACCATGCAATAGTTAACCCCTCCTTTTTTGTAAACCTGCATGCAAATAAATACATAATTAAACAAGATGGTGATGTAATAGTGAAATAGAATAAGAAGTAGATATATATATAAATAAATAGGTTGAATGTTTTTAAAAAAAAATCCAGCAGGATACCTGCTCGAAGTATGTGAAATAGGGTTATTAGTAAAGAGAATGGTTGAAAAATAATAAGCATAATAATCACCATATCCTGCCCGTTCGATTCTTCATTCGCTACCAGTCGGGTCACATCGTCTGCATCATTGACGTACGATTTGAAAGTCATCTGCCTACGTCATACTCTTCCATCGACAGTTAAAATCTTTCTACAGTCACATCTTCCAATCAGTGCGTAGTTTGCGGGTTTGCAGGCCTTACTCGGCAATATATATAATTTTTATATATTAAACATTTATTGGAAAGCAGTAAAAGGCGGCGATGGTTTACAATTTTTGGGAGGAACTAATTTTTGCTGAAATCACATATTTTTAGAAAGTATAATGATTTAATCCTTGAAAAGTTCCATTTAAAGAATTCCAATTGAAGAGGGTTTGATCAAACTACCTTAAATCAAACCCCCTTGGATAGAACCCCGCTAGTTTTAAACCATACCTATAATAGAGTCTCCTTTACACCTATCAAAATCTTTGGTAAAACCACTTTTGGTTTACCTTTTGGAGGATAAAATCAATTCATTTAAAATTTTGTTTTTGCAAGTATGTATTCCTTATTATAAGCTTCCCAAAAGTATAATTTTAAATAAATTTAATTTTATTATTATATTTATTTTTTATTTATTTCTACAAATGAATGTAGGTTTTTCACTAGAAAATCAAGCTCTTTGTTCTACACATGTAGAAAAATAGCTTGATTATTAAAATATTAGTGCACGGATATTGAAGTCCTTGATCCAACAAAGAAAAAATTAAATTCGATACATACAAAAAAGTTCGCATTATACAATCTATGCGAGATTATAATTGGTTTGAATTGAGAGCTTGATCCAAGAAAAATGTTAATAAAAACTATCTAACCAAGTGGAAGCACTAGATATCAGAGTTGCAAAATCTAAATTCGAAAGAATTAGAATTTTATCCTTCATGGAAAAAAGTTATGCATTATCACGGTGGCGTCACTTTTTAAAAATGTTTACGAAAAAACTAGTTTTCAATGGAGATGGAAAAAAGTGCAATCGATTCCAAAAAATTTTGAAAAAATAGCTAAAATCTATAGAAAAATTTCACAAAACTCTAGTTTGCATCATCTTCAAATTCCTCATGGTTTTAGTTGCTATAGAGTGCAGAAAGGTGAAGGTGGATTAAAAAATATTTTAGTGTCCAGTTTGGCCAAAAATTGTAAACCACTATTGTGGGAAGGCGATATATATAATTTTTATATATTAAACATTTATTGGAAAGTAGTAAAAGGCAGCGAAAAAGCTGCAAATGCCTCTTGTGGGAATTTTGATGGAGAACCATATTAAATGCAAAGATCAATTCGTCTGCACGCTGCTTTAAACAATCGACGATTGGGAATGACATAACTGTCAACCATGTTGTCTTTGTGTATTTCAACCGTTCAAGGACAAAATGAGTTTGGAAAACTCAAATAAGGAAATGCCTTCGACATAAATATAAATATAATATTCTAATATTATACAATATTATATTATATTATATTATAATATTTATATTATAGTATTATAAAATATTATAATATTATAATATAATATATATTATATAATATAAATATTACATTATATATATTATAATATATTATATTATAAATATTATTAATATAATATAATATAATATTATTATATACACGACTTAATTGAATCTATATTAGATTCTATTAAATAGAGGACTTAATATTATATAGATGATAGATAATTTGTGAATCAACTTTGTCCATGAAGAAGGGAGCTATAAGTAATAAGTAATGAAACTTTGAATTTGATCATGGTTCAGGATGAACATTGGTGGCATGCTTAACACATGCAAGTTGGACAGGAAGTGGTGTTTTCAGTGGCGAATGGGTGAGTAATGCGTAAGAACCTACCCTTGGGAGGGGAACAAGCTTAGGTAGGGGTCCCATGAGGGGGGCTTAAACTCTATGGATTATGATCAAATTCGAAAGAAAAAAGAATAGAGTAATAATCATTTATTTAGTCATTTTTATTTGCCTGATATTAGTCATTTATTTAGTCATTTAGTTGTGATTTTATCCAACGACCAAATTAGTCACTTATAAATGACCAAATTAGTCATTTATTTTTAAAATACTACTATTGTTAGTCACGTGACTAAAATTTTTAGTCATGTGACTAAAAGTTTTAGTCACATAGTCATTTATTTGCCAAATTTTACTAGTGACAAGATTGATTTTGTTGACTATCAACCTGATAACAAGGTATATCAATATAGTCACTTGATAATTTCCACCACCCTACATCTTCAAGTAGTTCCACATGCACGTGGCTGAAGAAAATGGAGACTACATAGTGAAGATCATAAAAAAATTCTACATGTTATTGAAGAGCGGGCTGAACCAAAATCTTTGACTTAGATTATATCCATGATTTTCAAGTTCACTTGTAACCCTATACATGTTCAAGTGAGAACTTATAGTAACTTGTACATAGTTGTAAATCATTTTGTGTAAATTACAATTATATGTACATATTTGTTCCATGGAATTCTTAAGTTCAAGAATCTTTGATAGCATCATCTCTCACTTTTTTTTCTTTTATGTAAACCCATATATATGCTTTCAATACTTATTTGAAACCTAGTGAAGTTTTTTAAAATCATTTTTCCTAAATTACAATTATATACAACTTATATTTGTTCCATCAAATTGTTCCATGGGAAATTATGTAAATTTTAAAATGAAGTATTATCTAATTATAAAATTATTGCACACATATTTAAAACATAAATCAATGCAAATAAAAAAATAAAGTTGCCATCAATTTAATTCACAAAAATAACAACAAATGGAAATAAAATATTCCCCTCTACCCCTAACCCTCTACCCTATACCCTTAATCCTTAAACCCTTAAACCCTCTCTCTCTCTCACTCACTCCTTTTGTCTTGAGCTCCCTTATATCCTTAAACCCTTAAACCCTCTCTCTCTCACTCACTCACTCCTATCTCGAGCTCCCCTCTAGCCTTAAATCCTTGAACCCTCTCTCTCTCTCTCACTTACTCCTATCTTGGGTTCCTCTCTACCCTTAAACTCTTAAACCCTCTCTCTCTCTCACTCACCCACTCCTTCTATCTCAAGCTCCCCTCTACCCTTAAACCCTAAAACCTTAAACCCTTGAACCCTCTACCCTCTACTTTTAACCCTATACCATCTATCTCTCTCCCATTCCCTCCATATCTCTCTCTCAAGTCTCTCCCTCC
>VDFB02105785.1:1469291-1593381 GCA_007258455.2 Sequoia sempervirens | reverse complement strand
AAAGTGTATCCCTTTACAATTTCACACTTATTTATGGCTTCCTTAATTAATTGAGCTTAATTTTCCTTAATTGGCCCCTTAATTCACTTACTGAGCCTATTTATTACATTTTTTTTAAGAGGAAACCCGACATTCATTAGTTCCTTAACATAACACTTCTCATTGAGCAATGTGTATCCTAGGTTAGGGACCTAGGACCCATTCACCCATGGGCGGATGTGTCCTCCCTTAGAACTAGGACATAACTTAAATTATGTTTTTGACAATATTTTAATGTTTTCAATTCTATATTTAGATGTCGACTTATGATATTTGAATTTTGGGAAATTAAGGATACATATCTATAAATATAAGGTCATTTCACTATGTTTCACCTAGCAATTTTATGAGATTTCAAGAGCATTTCAAGAGAAATTCAAGACATTCAAGAGCAGATTTATTTCAGCAATCAAGATCCAATTATCCCATCAAATTCTTCTCGCATCATGCATGTTTTTGGAGCTAATATGATGAAGTACGTTTCATGATCCATTCAAGCATTCAAAGCATTATTTCAAGTCAAGATTCAAGGTTCAAGATCCACATCCATTGAAGCAATTTCATGCAAGTTACATATTTACATTCCAAGGTTTATGCAAGGGTTTATTGAGTGGTAACATTTCTTTTTTCATTCTTCATTCCTTTTTTCATGTTTCATTTTATTTCAAGGTTTGATTACCACAATCGGTTTTGACCAAGGAAAACCCCCATTCACCAAAACCAAAACATTTTTCCCTCTTGATTTGTGATTGCAGATTTAGGTGGAAGAAATCTTGAAGATCCTTTGAAGAGAAAAAATTGAAGAAGTTGTCAAAGTTGCAAAAGTTGTCATCTCACAAAAACTCACTTATAGAATTTATTTTTGGATTTTTGAACTTGAAACTTGGGAAAATTGGAAGATTTAAATCTATAGGAGAGGCTCCCAAAAGTTATAGAAAAACTCTAACTCAAGACCCATTTGTCCTTGGGTGAATGAGTCATAGATTAGCTTCAGAAATTGAGTTTTGGTGAAAGGTACATTCAGATTTGCGTCTCTCTAATCCATATTTTGTTTTTTGGTTCTATTATTATTGTGTTTAATCTCACTATTCGAAGTGTTAGATTACAATTTGGTGTTGATTTACTATTTTTAGTTTTTCTCCCCAAAGTTTTTTTTAACTAGGACTCTCGTCTCAACACTAAAAGGAAATTTATAGATTCACACTTTTATTTGATTCACCTAAGGGTTGAAAATAATTTTATTGTGTGAATCTAATTTCCTAATGAATTGAGGAAGAATAGGTCCATCATACCCCATATTTCATAACCCCCACCTATATTTTTCTTCTTTTCAATGTTTAATGATAATTTTATTTTGATGGAGGTGTTTGATCTAATGGTGCTGTATAGAGAAGATATTTATTCATAAACTCTTGAAAATAGGAGATTGAAGTGTGCAAGCAAATATATTTGCATATCAAACAAATATCTTTATGTTAGAATTGTTTTCATAGATGTCATATGGTAATAATGTTGATCATTGATGTTCATGGATTTCTTAGAAAGGTTGTTTGAAGTTGTAATGTAAGTCCTGAAGAGTTATCAAACTTTGGGCTTCAAGATTCAGGCATATCTTATATCACATGTTGTAAGAAAATAACGATCTTAGATTTGTTAATGTTTGTACTTTGGGAGTCAAGCATCACTTTACATGTTCGATCTTTGAGATGAATCATTAGATGTTGATAAGGATCTTGTGAAGGAGATCTTACTTGTCACCACTTGAGGACTTGGAAATGTTGGTATAATGACATGCTACATGGTTTTTATTTGTAATATTTTTATCTATGTTCTTGTGTTTCTTCCTAGAGTTTTTTACTCACATGTCATTAGAGTTTAGGTTTGTGTGGAGCCATTGTGATCAATATTATGTGATAATTGTTATCACACAAAATTTCACTCTACTGAACATGGGGTTCAACACTCCAATGACACAATGAAAATAACCTCAAGGTGTTGGACCTTACAATTTATTTTAGATCTCCAAAGAAGGTTGGATTCCTCTAAAAAATAAGATGCAATAATACTGGTATAACCCAACATTGGGAAATTCTACACCAATCCTAGTCTATCAAACTACAAAAAGAAAAGGGAGAAGAGGATGCTGAAAATTAGAAATAAGGTGATGCACCAAGATTGAATATGATTCTTCCTACCTATAATTTCACAAAGTATAAAAAACCACTAGAAAGGCTCACACAATTCTCTATTTCACTAATTTTATAAAATAACATAGAGGCTAGGGTCTAAAAGATCCTAAAAGGGGTGTAGATTACCTATAATTAACACTCACAATAGATTATCACACTCATATAAGTTATAAGATGATGAAATTTCATGCATGCATAGAGGTATCAAATGTTACACTAGATACAAGCATTGAAAAGGGGTAAAATCAACAATTTTATTAACACAAAGGAATGTAAGCCAATTTTAGAGTTGAAAAATGCAAAAATAACATAAGTTTGCTAGAGAAAATATAGGGAAGAACCAAAAATAAGAACCTATAAAAAGAATACAAGTGTTTCTTTTATAGATCAAGCATAACTTAGATTATCTCCAAAAAAAACCTTATAAAACTAGGGTTAAAAGATCTGATCAAGGAATATTGATATTTTTCCATAAAATCCATGCTCAAAATAAGCATGGTCACCATACCTTTGTAGAGAAGGTTATCCAAAATTACCTTCAAAATACTCTATGAAATCAGTGGTCTAGGAATGGGATCCATCAAAAGGGGATAAAAATAGTAATGAATGAGCATGGGTATCACAAAATCCACTTGTAGAAGCCAAAGAATGTATTAAATTGAATCCTTGTTGCCCAAAAGTTAAAACAAGTAGTTGAGGAGGTGGTTTGGGAATTAATAGTTTTTTCATGTAAAAACATGCCAATCCATGGAATGTTGAGACGTCGATCCCAAAAGGAACCTTTGGTTGAATATGAATTAAATGGTTTAGAGCCCCAAAAATGTGCCTTCATCAAAGATCAGGCAATCTAGCATTAGGCATCAGATCATTGGTGTACCACATTAGAACGTTAGGTGTTGGGCTTCAGACTGTCAGCATATCAAATGTTGAAATAAGGAAGTGAAGAAAGGAAAAACCACCACCAATGAAAGGTTTACCTTTATTAGGCATCAGGGATCATGAAGATGGTCTAGCTCTTACCAAGGAAAAGTTAAGAGGTAAGGAAGAAGCATGACTCCCGAAGCCGAAAACTCAACACTTAGCCAAATTTTGGGTTCAATTCATCAGTGAGAAGAAAATATGGAAGGAGAAGGTTGAAGACTTGATGCTCGAAATCTAGAAAGAGAAATTGGGGATTGGGTATCAAGTGGAAGGATTACATCCTTCCAAAGTGAAAGGAGTAAAGGGGAAGGCTAACGACTGACACTCAAAAAATGAGGACTTGGGAAAATTGAAAGGGTAGCATTAGACCTTAGGAAGAAGGGAGACAAAAGGACTGTCGAGTGACAAGCTTCAAACTATTCAACAATGGAATTCATCCCATTAGGTTATGAACTTTGGACCATCGGGCGAAAAATGATGAAGGAATGAAAGATGCTAAAGGGTAAGGTTGATGGATGAGAACTAAAACATTTAGTAGAAGAATGGGAAAGGAGATGAAAGTGTAGACACCTAAAAATGGTCTGGAGAATCTAATTAATTAAGTACGACTTATTTGATTAATTAATCTTAAAATTCATCTACTTAGTAAATAAATAGAAATATTTATTTATATTAAGTTCATTATCAATTCTTCTACTTTATCATATTATTTCTCTCTTAATTAAATAAACAAAATTAAAAACTTTGCTTTATTTAATTAATTATCATTTTCATCATATTATTTTCTCTCTTAATTAAATAAAAAAAATTAAATACTTTGTTTTATTTAATTAATTATCATTATATATTTTTCTCTCTTAATTAAATAAACAAAATTAAATACTTTTTTTATTTAATTGTATCATAATATTTCTTATATACTTTATCTTAATTTTATCTTAAATTAAATACACAGCTTCAATAATTTGTGTTATTTAATTACCTCATCACATTTCTTCTTAATTAAATAAAGATATTTTAAAGAATCTTTTATTTAATTATCATTTTCCTTTTATTTTAATTTAATAAACAAACCCTATAGTTTGGTTTATTAAATTATTTATTCCTCTTTTGCTAAAATTAAATAAATCAAAAATATTTAATTTTATGCATAAATCATTTACACTATTCACTCACCAATAAAATTAGATTTTTAAAATCTAATTAATGCAACTTCCATTCACGGGAAGAGCTTCGGGGACAAACTTGCAGGAAGTCCTCTCAATCTTCTTCCATCAATCCTCCCTCTCTTCTTGCCTGGTGTTTTCATGGGGAGGAACAATCCTCCATGATCAGCTCCATCTTCTCATCCCATGCCATTCAATTCTTCAGATTGAATCACAGCCCCTTATCCCGTATCCCTGTGCAAATGTGCTGCCGTGAAAGCTATAAATGCAGCTCTTTGGCTACAGGAAATGGATCATAACTTGTGCAATCTTACTCTGCAAGTTTTCCAAGCATCCACACATTCAAGCAATCAAGCATCAAGCATTCATCCAGCATCCATCAAGCAGCAATCAAGCATCCAACATTTGCAGTCATGGCTGCCATTACAATAGATTTGCATATTTAATCACATAGGAAATAGAATAGTTCATTTCTCATTCTCTAAATGTCATTTCAATAGTTTAATTAGCTTCTAAATCTAAGAGAAAAGTAAATTAGAGAGATCCTTTAGAGTTAGAGAGCAATAGGATAGATTTCTGAAGATTTTTAGTTTAAATTAGTTTAATTTCTTTAAATTTTAGATGCAATGTCTTATTTGGAGGTGTAGAAGCATGTTTAGATTGTTTTCCTCATTCCTATGCTTACAAATTGGCGCCCACAGTGGGGCATAACCCCATATTCTGCATGATTTTTGTGAAAAGTGTCTTACAGGTATTGGCATGATAGTTTTCGCGGAACCGTGGTTTTTTACAGCACGTCGGAGATATTCTGTAGCGCATCGGAGAAAAACTATAGTGCGTCGGTTGTCTGTTTTAGCGCGTCGCTCAAATGTTTTAGCGCGCCACACAACTATTTTAGCACTTCAATAGACTATTTTAGTGCTTCAGGACAATTCTGCAGTGCTTCGGGGCTCTGTTTTAGCGCTTCAAAGCTTTGTTTTAGCACTTCAGGGCTCTGTTTTAGCGCATCGGTTTAGTGTTTTGATAATCAATCTTAAAATGGCCATATCTTGGTCATACAGATGTCTTTTTTGATGATTTTTTTTTTGAAATGGGGTAGAATTTCATAAGATATGCAATGGTGTAGGTGTTTATCACTTTTTGTAGAGTTAAAATTTTCAATTTTATATTTAAAGTCAAATCACATTGTAACTTGGTCTAAGGTTTAGGGTTTTCTTGCTTAATCATTCATTTAACCCTTATATCTTCTTATTTCTTGATTTAATCTAACATTTGGAACATTTACATAGGTTTTAAGAAGAAAATGGAGCATTAAAGTGAAAGAAAGAGCATTTGATATTCATTGTAATAGTGTTTTCGAACACTCATGGGAAAATAACCCATCATCTATATTGTTTCATTCCTGCTTTAGGACCAAATAGCATCGATAAAAATGTATCTTTTTATCTGGATCCGACGCATCCGCGGCCAGATTGTGTTCTTTAATCTCTTTTTTGGTTAAAATTTATCAATCCTAGGATAGAAAACGGGTTAAAATTTATCAATCCTAGGATAGAAAATGGATAAAAATTGATCAATCATAGGATAGAAATTTCATCATTTCTCGTGGGATTAAAATTGAACATCATGCTTTTTATGGAGCAATATCTCCATATAGATTAGATCATTTGTCTTTTGGGTTTTAAAAAGAACAACTTCTTTGTTGTGATTGGGTGATAGGTTTATGCTCTCCCCTTGATTGGGTGCATCAGAATACCAAACTCACTTTTACTTTGCACAATTTTCAAGCTTTTATTAAAACCTTTAGATAGACCTGCCATAGTGGGAAAAAGTACTCACCCTATGAGAGCGACCTGAGTGGGGATAGCCAAAAGCCATGGCATTCCAACCCACTTAAAAATTTATGTGAATTTGGGGAAACCCTCTTTCAATGGAAGTGTGCAGGATAACCATCCCTAAAATCTTTGTTCTAAAGATTGGGAGGTCTCTCAAGGGAGTTTATCTATTTTCCGCTCTAAACGGAAACCCTATCTAAGAACCTAGAAATAGAAGCACGCTTGTCAGTTTCTAAACATTGTAATACTCGGCGGTGCAGGGGCAGGGAAGAATCTACCCTCAAGCACTCACCATATAATTGCCAAGGACTATTTGCTCAGGGGATCCGGTATCCACTTCCGTCACTCTGAGTACGCACCTGGAAAGGACAAAAACATGGGTGCCCTCTAGGGGGTGACATGGCTATGTGAGTCGACGTAATTCCAAGCTGTGGGCCGTTCGAGTATATAACGATGACCTTTTGTCTCTAGGAGTGAGTTTGTTTGAACTATCTTATCTTGTTATCAAACTAGTGAAAATCAAGAAGAATCATGTTTGGTTCTTGAACACACACTCTTTGTTTAGATTCTAGGATTTAATAAACAACTACTCTATTCTTGCTTGATGTGTTTTCTTTTCATTAAAACAGATAAGATCATCCCAAAAAGAAACATAAACCACCATGGCTGAAATAGATGAGGATAAATTGAATGCTTTAGCTTATCAACTGGAAAACCTTCAACAATAAATCTGGGAAACAACCACAAAGAGATATCTAATGCCAAACATCTACCCATATCCTCTTGACCAAAAAATGAACATGAGTCCTTCTTCACCAACAACTCCATCATCCAAGTTCAATATCTTTGAATTTTTCCAAAATTTCAATAAGCCCAAATCTCAGTCCTCAAAGACAAATGATATTGAACAATCTTATCATGTCATGCATTTATCTCCATTCACCATAAGCCAAAATGACCCTCAAGATTCTTTCACTCAAGTTAACAATTCCATCCAATCACCTTCTTCTATCATATCCTCAACATCCAATGATTCATGTCAATCTCTCACTCCAAAGCATGCTAGCATAGTCTCCCCTATACATAAAGATCAAAATATTCTTTCCACTCCATCCAATGATTCCACAGTCTCACAAAGTCTTCCCATCTTTGATCAAGATCCCATTTCTCACGAATCTTATGATGATCCCCTCCTTTCACTTTTCATCCAAAATAATTCACATTCATCTCAAGAGACAAGTATCCTTCCAAGTTCTTTTTCCACATCATCTAATCAATCCATACCATATCATGATTCTATTGCATCACAAGATCATGATAGTTCTTCCATCCTATCTAATGATTTCTTACCAATTGACGATCAAGACACACTTTCTACGAAATCTAATGATTCCTTTCCTCATCAAGATCAAGATATGCTTCCATTCAAGGATACCCTTTCATCCCATGAAGATTTTTATCCTTACCATGATCAAGATATGTCTTTCATACCACCTCATGATCCTTTTCCAAGTCAAGATAGAAACACCTCATCATCCCCATGTCAAGATTCTATCGCACCTATTCAAGCTATCCATGAACCCCACACCTATAAATTAGGATCCTCCACCTTTATCCATTCTGGTTTGCTTCCAAAACCTATCCTTTCATCCATATCATATCCTCCCCAAAATGGACTTGCATCTTGTTTCACAAACATTACATATCCCATTGGCAAACAAATGTGTCAAAGTATGAACTACAAAGGCAAAGGATTAGGCATTCATGAACAAGGTATCCTAGAACCTGTTTTCATTCAAAAACACCCATATCACCATGGCCTTGGTTATATACCTAAGTGTTCTAGTCCATCAAACCTTCCATCTATCCTAGGTCCTCATCCTAGTCCATCAAACTTTCCATCTATCCTAGGTCCTCATCCTAGTCCATCAAACTTTCCATCTATCCTAGGTCCTCATCCTAGTCCATCAAAATCTCCATCTATCCTAGGTCCATATCCTATTCCTCAAGAACAACAAAGGCACACATCTTTGATGCCCTTTCAAAAGTATACCCACATTCACTCATCCATAATACCTCCATACCATTCATCTCAATCCACCCCTCCCATTGCTCTTGGAAGAAATTTGGGTGCCAAATATCAGAAGCTTATATATCAAAACCCACATGTATCAAAGGATCCATGTCTCCTCGAAGAGACATGCAAAAATAAAAGAAAACTTGATCCAAAATCAAAAGAAAATTTCAAAAGGCCACAAAGGCCCATCAAAGCAAAAAGGAAATTTTCAAAGACCACAAAGGTCCATAAATCAAAAGAAAATTTCAAAAGGCCACAAAGGCCCATCAAAGAAAAAAAAGAAATTTTCAAAGACCACAAAGGTCCATAAATGAAAAATTTTCAAGGCCACAAAGGCCCACTAAGCGAAAATCAAAGTCAAAAATCATGTGGATTCCTAAAAGTCTCATAGAAGCAATAAAATCAAAATTGGCATCCAAATTTTCTTATCCAAAAGCTTCCTCCAATCTTCCATATAATAACCTATCACTTTCCAAATCCATTCTTCCTTCCATCACTCCACCATCCTTCAAGGTGTGTGCCAATGTTGAGCTTGTCATCCTTTCCATCTATCCATTATCCAACATTCATCCCCCATCATTCCCCTTTAATCCAAACCTTTGCATAAATCCTTAAGCATTTATGAGTCTAATCCCCATTGCCATGGTTAATTAAAGGGATAATTGGTTGTGAAACTCAATTTTAAAGTCTTCCTCCATCTACCTATCATCCATATCCTATCTTACATATTCCTCTTGCACTCTACACTTAAGGGCAAGTCTCATCCATCTTATCATTCATGGTCATTATCATTTTCTACGCTCATTCCTTACATTTCCACTGTTGATCTTGATAAGGTTAAGAATCTTCTTGAACATCATATATGCTTTATCCATATCTTTCATACCATATCTTTTATCTCATCCACATTCCATCATTCTTACTAGATACATCCTTTTCTTTTTCATCCTTGGTTTTGATGAAGAATGGGGGCAAAGCACTTGGTCCTTGTGTATATATCATGTCTAGTTGATCTTGATCATCCCATTCATTATCGTTATCCTTGCATTATTCCATTCCATATCTCCTAGCTTATCAAAATCCATGTCATCATGTCCCTTTGCAACCTTGAATCTTATCATGCAAATCATATTTGAGCCTAGCTGTAAAACATTATCCAATCCTCATATCTTTTTTCAATCAATCGTCAACAATCATCAATCTTTTTGTACTTAGAGGATATCAGTAATCCTAAGTACTTATCATCATCATGCCTTATGTAATCAATCATTGTTGGCATATTAATCAATCAACTATTGTCATCTTTCAACAAAAGATATGTTGCTTGTGTGACATGTTTTGCAATGACTTTCATTTTGATCTATCATTTATCCATGGTTGCATTACCTATATTGTGGTTCATCTTGTTCCTTCAATCGGTCATACCATCTCATTCCAAATCAAATATCTTGAAAATCCTAAAAACATCAGAAAATCCATCAAAATCCAAAAACATCAAAAAATCAAACTCCAAAAAAACATCAGAAAATCAAAATCCAAAAAACATCAGAAAATCAAAATCCAAAAACATTAGAAAATCCATCAAAAATCAAAAGAAAATAAAAAAATTAGAAAATTCATGCGAAAACATTCATAAAATCGAAAACACAAAAATAGAGTCTACATCAGTCAGAAAGTGGAGTCTATGTCATTCGAACTACATGGTCTCTACGTGTATAACGTAGGCAAGACTAATCTTTGATCAGTCCTCGAGACCCCTAGGATAGGTCTTTAGGTTACATCATTTGGTCAAACATCTGAGAATATCATGCAAAGATCAACACACACATTTCAACATGGATGATCTAATCTGAATAATGATTTGAAAATACTTTAAGTAGATTTTGAATTATTGTGCTTTTTATTTTTATCATTTGCTTATCATTTCTTTGGAGCTACTCGATGATGTATTGAACTAGAGAAGCAAGGAAGGAGAATGATACTTTTCTTTGTTTATTGTTTGTGAGTTAGTCATTATTATTTTGTGAATCATCGCGGGAAGTGCTCTACCAAGTATCATGGATGACATTCCAATTCACTTAAGAAAATGATTAATTCTTGTTTGTTTATGCAAGAAATGCTCAGGTCATCTCGGTTTAATTATACTTCGATGCTTGTGTTCGCTTGAAATATCAAAAATCATGAAAGAAGTACTCAGGTCATCATTGGTCTATCTCATATCATTGATGCTTGTACTTTCTTTCAACATTTTTAAAAAGCTCAGTGATGATACCAAGCAAAATAAAAATATTATTGAAATGACACTTAGATTTGCATGGTAAAATAGATTTGCATGATAAAATAGATTGCATCCATATTAGTCTTGCATATGCATTTATAAATTTGTTTCAAAGCTACCAATTTCAATCTCAAAAGCTACATGTATGCCCTCTCCTCATCATATCACTATCTCTTCAATAATTCTTAGGATAATATATAATTGTTTTCCTAATCACCTCTTTCTGAATCATTTTCTTTCATTTCAATCATCTCAAATTCCACCCAATCTTAATCTATTATGTCTAGCACAAATCATTTAATTGCATCCTTGGTTTTGTTCCCAACCTTGTTACAAGCCTTGATCCAATCATCATCATCATCAGGATGTATCTTTCCCTATCCTTTTGTGTTGTTTTGGGATGTATCCTTCCCTCATCAACAACACTCTTATCATCATCATCAATCAATCAATCTTGGCTTACAACTTGACTGGGGCAACATCACATTTATCCTTGAATTCATTTGTTCTTACTTTTCATCTTCTCCTTCCATTATCTCTTCCCCATCTCATCTCCTAGCCTATTCATCATTTTGCATCATCAAGTCTCAGTACATTAATCACTCCTATACTGAGGCATATCATATCAATCAAAGAAGTCAAACCACATTGCCTAATCAAATCTGAATCAGCTCTGATGAGACTTTGATCAAATATTGTGAGCTTCTATCATTGATCCTCACCTATCATGAGGTCAATTATCAATCAATCATTGATCCTCTCCTATCTTGAGGTCAATCATCAATCAATCATTGAATCTCACCTATCATGAGATCAATAATCTTCTAAGCTACCAGGATCATCAATCATCATCATAATGAACTGGAGGAATCAGTATTTCTTTATCGGGAGATAAATTGTTTCATCATTGTTTTTTCATCAAATCATCATCAAATCATCAAATCATCATAAAAATTTAGAAAAATCATAAAAAATTCAAAATTCATCAATTTATCTCCTGTGGGGGCATATATCACTATCATTTCGAAATTCAATATCTGGGGCAAGTCTGGAGCATATTTCAAACTTTTCATCAATACTGGCAGCTGAGGCAAAATTTTCTTTGAAGCAATGTGTAAACCCATCACTTCAAAGAGGGGCAAAATGTAGACACCTAAAAATGGTCTGGAGAATCTAATTAATTAAGTATGACTTATTTGATTAATTAATCTTAAAATTCATCTACTTAGTAAATAAATAGAAATATTTATTTATATTAAGTTCATTATCAATTCTTCTACTTTATCATATTATTTCTCTCTTAATTAAATAAACAAAATTAAAAACTTTGCTTTATTTAATTAATTATCATTTTCATCATATTATTTTCTCTCTTAATTAAATAAACAAAATTAAGTACTTTGTTTTATTTAATTATTATCATTAATATTTCTTCTATACTTTATCTATTAATTTTATCTTAAATTAAATACACAGCTTCAATAATTTGTGTTATTTAATTACCTCATCACATTTCTTCTTAATTAAATAAAGATATTTTAAAGAATCTTTTATTTAATTATCATTTTCCTTTTATTTTAATTTAATAAACAAACCCTATAGTTTGGTTTATTAAATTATTTATTCCTCTTTTGCTAAAATTAAATAAATCAAAAATATTTAATTTTATGCATAAATCATTTACACTATTCACTCACCAATAAAATTAGATTTTTAAAATCTAATTAATGCAACTTCCATTCACGGGAAGAGCTTCGGGGACAAACTTGCAGGAAGTCCTCTCAATCTTCTTCCATCAATCCTCCCTCTCTTCTTGCCTGGTGTTTTCATGGGGAGGAACAATCCTCCATGATCAGCTCCATCTTCTCATCCCATGCCATTCAATTCTTCAGATTGAATCACAGCCCCTTATCCCGTATCCCTGTGCAAATGTGCTGCCGTGAAAGCTATAAATGCAGCTCTTTGGCTACAGGAAATGGATCCTAACTTGTGCAATCTTACTCTGCAGGTTTTCCAAGCATCCACACATTCAAGCAATCAAGCATCAAGCATTCATCCAGCATCCATCAAGCAGCAATCAAGCATCCAACATTTGCAGTCATGGCTGCCATTACAATAGATTTGCATATTTAATCACATAGGAAATAGAATAGTTCATTTCTCATTCTCTAAATGTCATTTCAATAGTTTAATTAGCTTCTAAATCTGAGAGCAAAGTAAATTAGAGAGATCGTTTAGAGTTAGAGAGCAATAGGATAGATTTCTGAAGATTTTTAGTTTAAATTAGTTTAATTTCTTTAAATTTTAGATGCAATGTCTTATTTAGAGGTGTAGAAACATGTTTGGATTGTTTTCCTCATTCCTACGCTTACAGAAAGATATGGAAGGTTTGGAGTGATGGATAAAACATGCAAGCAGGAAAGGAAGCAAAAACCCGAAAGCTCAAAAACTAGGACTTGGAGAATTTTAGGAATCTCTTCAAGGAAAATTCATGCAAGATGGCCCATGTAGGATATCTCAAATCGGTTATCAATGATGGGTTATCTATCGGTGGCATGAAATGTCAAAAATAACTTTTTACATCTATAATTAATTATTTACTTTTGGGTAATTGTATGAAGGTTCTTTCATCTTTATCTTTTATGGTGTGCAAAAATTGGAAGAGTTATGGATACTAGTGGTGAGAGGTATGTTATAGTGTTTAGTTTACTGGTTTCACATATCATTGTTGATGTTTGAGATTATATGATATTGATGAATTTTTTAACACCTTATATTTGAGTTATATTGGTGGAATATTGGATTCCTTAATTGATTTCATATTTGACATTACCTGTGTAGTGGGAGTACTAAGTTCTATATTTTCCCTTTATTAGACGTTCTCATAAATTTTGATATTTATGGTCTTCAGTATTTAAAAAATCTTGAGTTGATGTTTTAGTTTTGAAATTTTTATTTTGTTGTGCATTCAATTTTGGTTTCAGTGATCAATTATGGATATAGAGTCAAGCATATATACACCTTTTTTGTTGGTTTATTTTCCTATATGTTTAAATGATATTTTTTTTTGATGGAGGTGTTGTTAGTTTTAATGATTTGATTAGAGAACAAAAATTTAATTCAAAATCTACACAATGACACAACAGATACCTTGGGAAAACCCTCCACTTGGAGGGAGAAAAACCATCAACAATATATCACTTATATATCAAATCACAAAGAGAATATCCTTTACAATAGAGGCCAATTTGAAGGCCAAGAAAGAGAACCACAATTTGATGCTAACACAATAATATTATAATGCCCTCAGATGATATACTCAGCCTTCTACCAATATGTCGATCTGCACTATATGAACTTCATCCAGATGTAAACTCAACCTTCTACAAGATGTGATCTGCACTTGAAATATAGTGCTTCTTTCTACTGGTAATATTGAACTCTTCCAAATGTAATCTCAACCTTCTATGCGATTCAGTGCCATTGAAATATTCGCTCTTGTTGACACCCAAATTAAGCACTTCATGAATAATGAATGAACAATGTATGTGAATGGATCATGAAATGAGTCACAACCAATAAGTATATATACAATGTGAAGGGAGAGATGTGACTCTCCAAGAACAACATGTCAGCCTCATTCCAAAAGGCATGACTCTTACAAGCAAGAAGTCAGCCTCCTTGAAGATCATGCCTCCACATGAATTCAAACCTTGGACAATAATTAAATATAAGTCATTCTTCTTCATCAATCAATATCTTCATAAGTTAAATAGCCATTGGATATGATTTAATTTATCCAATCAATGTAAGGAGATTGGCTGGAATGAAACACACGATGTTGTATGACAGCATCAACACTCCCTCTCAGCTGGGGAGGATACTTCTAGCTGCACAAGACATATCACCTCATTGTGATGTCAACCACAACGACTACTCCTATATGTGGAAATGAGAGATATCACCTCATCACGATATTAGCCATCATGGTTACACCCATGTATGGTATGTACAAGTGCTCATCAATCAACGTGATGTTGTCACCTCATCGTGACATTCACCATGGCTCTCCCAGAGGGTGAAAACATAAGTAGAAGAAAATCATCATAGACTCTCTCATGTGATGTTGTCATGGAGTCACACACATGACATCCACCATGGCTCTCCTAGAGGGTGGAAACAAGGGATTTCACCTCAAATATCAAAGAGAAATGCATTAACAAGGGCTTGCACCTCAAATCTCTCTCAAAGAGAAATGCATTAAAGAGGATCACTGATATCTAGACTCCTAAGCTAGGGATTGATTCTCCACCATACCAAGCTTGTCTCAAAAGTACAAAAAATTTATCCTAGAGAGAGGCTTGGTGAGAATGTTTGTCGTCTACTCATCAGTGCTGATATACCTGAACCGAATTTTTTTCCTCAATACCATATCTTTGATATAATGGTATTTGATCTCCACATGCTTAGTTCTATCATGAAACACAGGGTTGACAGAAAGATTCACACAACTTTGGTTATCACAATGAATGATAGTTGGCTCCATTGATTGTCCAAACAATCTTGCAAGGAGCTTTTGAAGCCACACTGCTTCTTGAGCTACCACACAAGCTGCAATATACTTGGCCTCTGCTGTACTCAATGCTACAAATGAATGCTTCTTGCTGCACCAAGATATCATCGAAAACTCCAAACTGAAGCAACATCCAGAGGTTCTCTTCCAATCAGTGACACACCCTGCCCAATTAGAATCAGTATAACCATGCAATTTCAAATCCACACTTGAAGAATATCTCAACCCATATCCAAATATGCCACACAAGTATCTCAGGATGTGTTTCGCTGCAACTAGATGTATCTTCCTTGGTTCACACATGAACTAACTGAGTGCACTCACTATATATCAAATATCTAGTCTGGTATTGAATAGATACATCAACAATCCAATCAACTGCCCGTACAATGTGGGATCCACCAGATCTGAACTAGTTACAACCTCCTTAAACTTAAAAAATGGTTTCCATAGGTGGAGACATGGATTTTCAATCTATCATACCAAATCTCTTCAAGAATGTACAAAAGATCACAATAGGCCTCTGCTATAATTCTAAACCAAGGAAGTAATTAATGTATCCAGGATCCTTCATTTCAAATTCAAAAGCTAACTCCTTCTTGCATTTGATAATGAGGTGATCCTCTTCAGTAAGAAATAAATCAACATAAAGAACCAAGGTCAACTAGATTACCATCTTCTTTAGGTTCATTAGGCTCCCTTTGAATCTTCAAGTACTTGCATCAACCTTCTGACCTCTTCGTCCAAGATTGCTTGCAAAAATTTCCTTAGATAAATGTTTTCTAGCACACACCTCTGGTACTATAGAGAGTTTAAGATTGTCCTCCTCGACCTCATCCCATATCACATTATTCTAAATAGGTTTGTGGAGCTATCAATATCAAATCTAGATGACTGTCTTGAGTAATTATGATCTCAGTAGTTGAAGGGATCCTCTAAGGATTTAGCACCTATCCTTGCAATATAGTAATCCTCACTTCTTCTTAGTGAGTTACAAAACTCCCTCTTGATCCTTGCTTCAAAGATTGCAAAGAAGACTTCTAGAAGTGAACTCCCTTTAGCCACCAACTCAGTCCCATGACTGCAAGTTGTGACTTCATGCTTGATCATTTTTTTGGTTGGCATGACTTCCTCACAAGATGCCTCAAGATTTTAATCATTAAACAATCTCTCATCACCTTCTTGCTCCTTGATCCATCCTGGAAGTGATTTAGAGAGAGATTACAAACATTTTATAACTATCCAAAGAAATATCAAGGCTAGAATCATACAAGGTTTACTATGACAAGTTATAGCATGAACACATAAGAATATTATGAACAATATTAAAAACATGAATAAAGAAGTCAACCTATAAGTGAAACATGTAACAAATATCAAAAGATAAAAATGGAGGGATAACAAACTTATCTTTATTGAATTTTGAAATAGCTCTTTCTTCCATCTTTTACTCCTCTCGAGAGTGCTAAACTCAGCACAAAAAAAGACAATCTACACAACTACAGATTTATTAAATGCATTATATAGTTAGCATGAAGAACCAACCCTCTCCAAGAGTCAAGGCTTTGTCACAGTTCATGCATTAGAGAATGATATTGATGTGACCAACTAATCACCATCATAAATGTAGTTCTCTTTTATTTCAAAGTCACACTTAGAAATCTTCACAACTAGCATGAAAAGTAACTTGCAAAGAATAATTTGAATCTTCAATGATCTTATGCTAGTGAAAAAAATTCAAGAGAAACCACAATCTCTCTTTACTAATCACACATGATCCAAATAAATGATATAACTCAACAAACTGAAATTCAACCTAGTAAGGTGATTTCAAAAAAACAAGGAATACTTATCTCTTTAAATATTCTGATGAATGAAATTATTGGACATAGTATGATACACTGCTCTTGTGCTCATATCAGTCCATAACCTTTGCGTATTCTGAGGATTATGCAAATGAGGACCACATAACATCAAACCACATAGAACAACCCATCTCCTTATGGAGTCAGCTAATTCTTCATAAGGTTCACTCCTTTATTTTAGCCTTTTAGAATCTTGATCTCTAATGGGATTTTACAGACTTAGATGCACACTCCACTTTACCATATTGCAGTTCACACTATAGAAAGAACAACGATCACTGAAACTAATGCCACCTTTCTTGCACAACTATAGATAAAAGAATGTAATTTATAAGTTTGATAGCAAAATTCCTACAAATGGCACTTAGACCTCCACATAGCTGTCCATAATAACCAACAACCAATATGAAAGGGACAGTATGACTTGTGAGAAGTCCACGACCTTCTGTAGTTTCCACCGCTTGGAAAAAGGTTACGACTCAATGATCTTGATAGCACCAACTCCAAATAAACCATTGATCACCATTATGCATGTCACCCAACTTAAAATATGCAGCCTAGATATATGTGAAACCATAGAGATATACGCCCAGCCAAGTATCAAACCAACACCTTTGCTCCAACCTCCATCATTCCCAAAAAAAGTTCCCAACCATTAATGTATTTCACCCAACTTCAATGCAAAATCAATCAACAAATAAAATGAAGTAGCCAACAATAAATATCAACCCCAAATATTAATATTCTTCAAGAACTATATCCAAATTCAAGCATCCCTATGTCTCCTAACTAAAGTGAATGTGAACACAATGAATTGGAAACTATATTTGTCAATCATGCCTTTGAAAAAGATGTCAATCACACAGGTCCAATTTGAATTTGATTTGACATGCACATTTTTGGCATCCATTGTCATGTGTTGATGCTTGCTCATATAATTTAATGCGAAATCTTTCAGGTTGCTTGACAAATCTGATCAAGATCTTCTTCAAACCCACTCTAATACCATTTTAGTTTCGATGATCAGATTAGAGCATATAAATTTAATTCAAAATCAACACAATGACACAAAAAATACCCTAGGAAAACCCTCCACTTGAGGGAGAAAAACCCAACAAAAATATATCACTTATATATTGAATCACAAAGAGAATCTCCTTTACAATAGAGGCCAATATGAAGGCCAAGAAAGAACAACACAATATGATGCTAATACAGTAATATTATAATGCCTTCAGATGATATACTCAGATTTCTACCAACACATTGATATGCACTATATGAACTTCCTCCAGATGTAAACTCAACCTTCTACAAGATGCGATCTACACTTGAAATATAGTGCTTATTTTTGCTGGTAATATTGAACTCTTACAGATGTAAAATCAACCTTCTATGCAATTCAGTGCCATTGAAATATTTGCTCTTGGTGACACTCGAATTAAGCACTTCATGAATGACAAATGAACAATGTATGTGAATGGATCATGAAATGAGTTACAACCAATGAGTATCTATACAATGTGAAGGGAGAGACATGAATCTCCAAGAGCAACATGTTGGCCTCATTCCAAAAGGCACGAATCTTACAAGCAAGAAGTAGGCTTCCTTGAAGATTGCACCTCCACATAAATTTGAACCTTGGACAATAATTAAATATAAGTCATGCTTCTTCATCAATTGATATCTTCATAAATTAAATAGCCATTGGCTATCATTTAATTTATCCAATAAATGTAAGGAGATTGGTTGGAAGGAAACATCCAATGCTATATGATAGCATCAACAAGTGTTTTATTTAATGGTGTTGTATAGTTAATTCACAATTTCTTGAAAATGGGAGATTGAAGTGTGCAAGTGAATATATTTTCATATCAAACAAATATCTTTATGTTGGAATTATTATCATTGATGTCAAAGGGTAATCATGTTGATCATTAATGTCTGTGGGTTTTCTTAGAAAGCTTGTTTGAAGTTTCAGTGTAAGTCCTAAAGAGTTGTCAAAGTGTGGATTTCAAGAGTTAGCTATCCCTTGTATCACATGCTACAATAAAAGGAGTTAGTCTGTGTAAAGTATGATTGAGTTTTGGGCTTTGAGCTCAAGGATTACATCATACTAAAGGTATTTAGACTTCAAAATTTGGTCCCACTATATATTGAATGCTCAAATAAATGAAGATAAAAGAGTGAAGTTTGGATGGTGTCAGGCATCAAAAATTGGAAGGAACACTTACAACTTAACATAAAGTTAAGTAAGAAGTATGGTGGAAACCCAAATGTCATTCCATAAATGGTTTCAAGGATTGTGGGTTGGTATTAAGGCTTAAAACTTATTAGAAATTTAAGAAAGACAAATGAGAGAATCCTGAAGGTTGATACCTAAAGTCAGGCGTCGAAGGTTAGTATGAAGGCTTATGCCTTATTGCAAAATTAAGTCAGAGGGTATGATAAAATATTGAAGGTCGATACTCATAGGAGTAAGTTTTAGTAAAGGATTTAGGGATCATAACACAAAAGGAGGGATTAATGCCTTATCAAAAGGTATGAAAGAGGTAAGTGGTAAGAGCAAACCCTGTCATTTGATGACTTAAAGGATTATTAAAATTTTTGGAGATTAGAGGGATGGTTTGTGGCTTAAGATAAAGGATGGTAGATGTTAAAGGGTAAGGTTGATGATTGAAACCTGAAATCATGTAAGGTTATGTCATAAAAATAAATAAAGTATTTCTATCATATTGTAGAAGACTGGTGGGACCTATTGCTAGGTAGTGCAGAACTATGAGATACTAACACATGCCATTTGTGACATCAAAACAATGAAGGCTATTATAATGAAGATCAATTACATTAATTTAAATGGGATTAATCTAATGGCTACATTTTAATGTTGATGTATATTAACTAGTACCATCAAATCATGGCAGTAAAGACAAGATCAAGGGTTAATATTCAATGTGGAAAATGGTTATTTTTATAAGACAAAATTTGAAGAGAAGTTATAGAATGGAAGCTAATTTAAATATTTTTTCTAACAAATCATTTATGTGATGATTTTCAAAGGTAACCAATGTAGTTAGGGTTTGTGTAACTATGGAAATAGTTATTGTCAATGTCAAAGTGGTGGTGTGAGTTTTTTTTTCTAAAAATAGGACTATAACCATTGCATGTGTATAGTGGAGATATTAATGAAGCATTATTTGAATACAAAAAGATTGTTGTATTGATTTTTTTTCAAGTGACTAGTAGGTTATATGGTGATATGTAAAAATCTATTAATTTGATACGAATGAAGTGTGAATAGAGAGAAGTACAGAGCAGAGGAAGTGAGTCTAAACTAACGATCTAAAAAGGTTCATTCTCATGTTGAAGAAGAACCAATATTTGGATACATGAACTTGTAACATTGCGGAGGTTGGTGCCTTGTAAATATTGAGTTGGTGCTCAATTACGTGTGTAGTGTACTAGGAGGTTGGTGCCTCAAAACGTTGTCTTAGGTGTCAATGTACTTGTAAGTGGGTGCTTACAAAATATATGTAATATCTTTGATTATGAGGTTGGATTTAAGTAGTAGACTTAAGAATTTTTTTTAACTATATTTTTTCCCTTCTAGGGTTTTCCACATATATCTAGTGTCTTCTCTATGTGTAATGCTTTGTGTGATTTCTCATCTTGTCTATTGTTTTAGCTTGGAATTTTTTTTCTCACTAATTCACCCCCCTCTTAGTGTATTGGTTCTCTTTCAACACTTTAAACTCCTCACAATTTGAATTATCAAATAGGGTTCAAATGATAAATAAATCAATGAATTCAAGGAGTCATACAATCATAGAGAATTAAAAAGACACCATATATGATGTGGAAGGTAGAAAACATGGGCAGGTGCATGCATCATTATGTCTCATATCTAACAACCAATATTTTATTAGCTTGACTTTCCCTAGAAGGAAACCCTATTTTATAAAGGCATTGTATTATGATTCTAGATTGTAATGTATTCTAAGATTCTGATAGCAACTATGTTGCCTCTGGTTCTCTGAGTGAAGATACTCCTGTGAGAAGATTGCTCTACAAGTATATTGTAATCTTTGTGATTTCTAAATAATATATTGGGTGGCTTTTGGAGTGGGGTTTTTCTCTCGAAAGGGTTTTCCCCTTATAAATCATCATGTTGTGGTACACATGATATTTGTGCTTATTTTTGTTTATGTTTCTATAATTGTTAAAGATCTATAAAATTTTTCATTATTCTCCTCTCAATATTAGTGTAGGAAGTTGTTCCACTACCTTAGCTTCCTTACAAGTGGTATTAGAGCCTAATCACCTTTGGTTTCAATTGTGGGTTGTTATGTTTTTGAACTAATCTAGATTTGAGTGGGAGCTTTGTGCAAAAGATACTTTGTTATCTTGTTGTAGGAATTTTTAGATGGAAGATTCATCAGGGAGAAGAGGTGGATAATTTTTTTGGAAATAATTTTGAAATGTGGAAGTGAAAGATGGAGGATTTGTTGATAGATCGTAGATGTTGTTGATGAGAATGTTTCAAGGCCTATAGATCCTACTCAGGCTGTTCAATATGATGTTATGGACCATAAAGCCAAGGATATAATTATATTGTGCTTGGAAGATTTTGTTTTAATCAATTTCTATGAAGATACCTCTTCACAAAAACTATGGAAGAAGCTTGGCGAGATGTATCAAGCCAAATCTTTAGTGAACAAGATTTTATTGAGGAATAAATTGCATTCCTTGAGAATGGAAGAGGGTGGATGAATTATAGAACACTTGGAAGCATTCAATATGTTGGTGGATCAATTGGTATTGGTTACTTTCAAAATGGACGAGGAAGAGAAATGTCAAATTTTGCTTTGTTCTTTGTGTGATTCATGGGATTCTCTTGTTATGGCTATTGGGAGTACTTCTATTATATTGAAGATTGAATATGTGGCGGGTTCTATGCTTTCTAAAGAGATGAGAAGGAAGGTATCCATCAGTGCCAAGGAAGCCCTAAATTTTAATGGAAAAACTAAGGAAAAAGGAAAGAAGAATGAGAAGCGTGACAAATCCAAGTCCAAGGGGAGATCTAAGTCTCTTGTAAAGTCCAAAGTTATTTCCTAGAACTGTGGTAAGCCTGTAAATGCTTGTAAGGATTGCAAAGAAGAAAATAAGAAGAAAAAGAAGAATTTTGATTATGATTTTGAGTTTGAGAAGGAATATGGTGACACATTTATTGCAGCTTTGGAAACTCATGCATATAATGATGCATGGTTAATTGAATTAGGTGCATCTTTCCATATGACCTTCAATAGAGATTGGTTTTCTGAATATGAAGAATTTGATGGAGGTAAGGTGTAATTGGGTGATGATTCTCATTTAGACATTGTTGGGCATGGTAAAGTTAAAATCACGTTCCTAATGATACAATAAAAAAGGATTAATGGTGTGTTGCATATCCCTGGTGTTGGTATGTGGCGACTGATCATGCTATACTGTAAGCTTCTAAGCTTGGTAAAAAGGGGGTTCAGATGGGTATTTTCAGTATGATGAAAAACGCGATTATTTGCAAGATTGTAATAGGGTTTTACTGGATAATAAAAGTATTGGATGGCTACGGTTTGGTGAATGTAGCCCGGATTGGGTGAACCACGTTAAATTCTCTGTGTTATGATTTATTCTGTGTATGTTTTAGTTTCTCTGTTTATTATATAAAATCTGCATTTAATTGTTAGATCTACCATCTCTAACCCTAACAAGTGGTATCAGAGCGAGTTGTGTTTTGATTATCGTCTGTAGAAAAGATCTCACAGTTGAGTGGGAGTCTCACGGTTGAGTGGGAGCAATGGTAGATGAGGGTAAGAAGGTTGAGAATTTTAATGGGTAGAACTATCAGTTATGGAAGATGCAGATGGAGGACTATCTCTATCAGAAGGATTTATGGCGGCCATTGGAAGGGAAAACCAAGAAACCTGCAGCAATGTCAGATGAGGACTGGGAGATCTTGGATAGGAAGGCTCTTGGTAGTATTCGTTTGTGCCTAGCACAAACAGTGGTGTTCAATATTACAAAAGCAAAGACAACTTAGGAGTTGATGGAAACCCTGGAAAAGTTATATGAAAAGCCTTCCGCTTTGAATAAGGTATTTCTTATGAAGTGTTTATTTAATATGAAAATGGTAGAAGGTGGGTCAGTTACTGATCATTTAAATGAGTTTAATACGGTCACCAGTCAATTAACTTCTGTAAAAGTAAATTTTGATGAAGAAATTAGGGCTCTTTTGATTCTGTGTTCTTTGCCTGAAAGCTGGAATAGCTTAGTAATGGCTGTTAGCAATTCTGTTTCTGGTTCGAATACATTGAATTTGATGATGTTGTTGGTGTTATTTTGAGCGAAATTGTAGGGAAGCTTTCGGGATCATCGAAGTTTTGAATGAATAGAAGGAGGCGTAACAAAGGAGAGAGGAAACATTAAATCATGGGAAGTCACGAGGAAAATCAAAGGACAAAAGGTCCCAATCTAGAGACAAGAGGATTGCTGGTACTGTGGTAAGCCGGGTCATTTGAAGAAAGATTGCTGGTCTCGAAAAAATAAAGGAGACAAAAAGGAAGTAAAGAGGAAAATGTGGTAAGTAATAAATCTGATGAGGATGCTTTGATTCTTTCTCTTGATAATGCTGATGATTCTTGGGTGTTAGATTCAGGGGCTTCATTTCATGCTACCCCCCATAGAAGTTATTTTCTTGATTATGTCCAAGGGGATTTTGGGATGGTTTATTTAGGAGATAACGAACCCTATTCAGATTGTTGGAAAGGGAAGAATCAAGATTAAGTTGCAGAATGGGAATCATTGGCTACTACGCGAGGTAAGGCATGTTCTAAAGTTAAGCAGAAATTTAATTTCAGCAGGGCAACTAGAAGATGAAGGTTGTGTTGTTACATTTAGTGATAAAAATTGGAAGGTCACAAAGGGTGCCTTAGTAGTAGCAAAAGGTGTGAAAGTAGGCACCTTATATCTTTGTACAGTCATACTGTTCTTCTACTTTAATTGTTAGGAAAGGGTCAATGTTAGAATAGTTACTCTACGATTAAGCGGTAGAAGATCATCTGATTCTTTGTGGACTCACGAATCAACACTGTGGCATAATAGACTTAGGCATATGAGTGAAAAAGGTATGAAAATACTTCATTCAAAGAAAATTTTACCAAGTCTAAAATGTGTTAATATGGATTTCTATGAAAGTTGTGTGTATGAAAAACAAAAGAGAGTAAGTTTTCTCAAGAATGGGAAGCAAAAGAAAGATGAGAAATTGGAGCTTGTGCATATGGATGTATGGGGACCATCAGTCTATCTTCTCTCGGTGGCTCTCTGTATGTATGTTACATTCATTGATGATTAACTAGAAAGGTATGGATTTATTTTCTTAGGCAAAAATCTGATGTATTTGAAACTTTTAAAAAATGGAGAAGCTTGGTTGAGAATGAGATGGGTAAAAAGATAAAATGTCTCAAATTTGATAATGGTGGTGAGTATTGCAGAAAGAGTTTGAAGATTATTGTTCCTCTAATGGTATTAGTAGGAAAATGGTTCAAAGGACTCCAGAGAGAAAATGGAGTGGCTGGCGCATGAATAGGACAATAATGGGCGTGCTGGATATGAGATTGCATCTTTGGGCTGCCTTTAAAAATGTGGGCTGTAAACAACTGCTGTTTATTTAATCAGCAGAGGTCCTTCTAATCCTCGGGTTGTGGTATTCTAAAGGAAGCATGGAAAGGTAAGAAGGTGAGTTATTCTTTTCTAAAAACCTTTGGTTGTGAAGCATTTGCACATGTAGATTCTGAAAATAGAACCAAGCTTGATGCAAAATCAAAGAAATGTGTATTTGTTGGATATGGCATTGATGAATTTGGTTATAGGCTTTGGGATTTTGAAAATCAGAAAATTGTGAGAAGCAGGGATGTCATATTCAATGAAAGAGTGTTGTACAAAGATCTGTTGCTATAACATGAGAAGAAAGAAAATGATTATGTAGTGTTGGATGATATTCCCAACAATGATGTTTCAGTGGTTCCTCATGCTGGGCAACAACAACATCAACAAATACCACAAACTCCTGTTAGACGATCTTCAAGGTTAAGTAGACCTCCAGAAAGATTCTCTCCCTCTTTGTTTACTATTCTGTTAACTGATGCTGGTGAACCAGAATATTATGATGAAGCTATGCAGGTGGATACCAAGGTTCAGTGGGAGCATGGAATGAAAGAAGAAATGGACTCCTTGCTGGAAAATTAGACTTGGGATTTATGCAAGTTGCCTGCAGGTAAAAAGGCTTTACCAAACAAATGGATTTACAGGCTGAAAGAGGAGGATGGAGGTAAGAAAAGATTTAAAGCCAGATTAGTTGTAAAGGGATTTGCCTGAGAAAAGGTATTGATTTTGATGAGATTTTTCTCTGTTGTTAAAATGACTTCTATTAAGTATTGTGGCTGCTGAAGATTTGCATTTAGAGCGACTTGATGTTAAAACAACCTTTCTCCATGGTGATTTGGAAGAGGAAATATATATGGAACAACCACAAGGATTTGAGGTCAAAAGTAAGGAGAAACTAGTGTGCAGATTGAATAAAAGTTTATATGGCTTGAAGCAAGCACCTCGGCAATGGTATTTGAAATTTGACAGTTTTATGGCTGAGCAAGGCTACAACAGGTGTAATTCTGACCATTGTGTTTATTTTAAGAGGTTGGATAATGATAGCCACATTATTTTGTGTTTATATGTTGATGATATGCTTGTAGCTGGGTCTAACATGGACCACATAAGAGAGTTGAAACAATAGTTAGCAAAGTCTTTTGCTATGAAGGATTTGGGGGCAGCAAAACAAATCCTTGGTATGAAAATTCATAGAGATAGGAAAAACAGAAAATTGTTTTTATCTCAGGCTAATTATGTTGAAAAGGTGTTGCAGAGATTTCATATGGAGAATGCAAAAGCTGTCAGCACACCTTTGCCTAGTCATGTTAAATTGACTAAGGATATGTGTCCAAAGACACAAGAGGAGGAAGAAAAAAATGTCCAAGGTACCATATGCTTCAGCTGTAGGTAGTTTGATGTATGCCATGGTATGCACAAGACTAGATATTGCACATGCTGTAGGAGTTGTTAGCAGGTATTTGAGTCATCCCGGAGTTGAGCATTGGAATGCGGTAAAATGGATTCTCAGGTATTTGAGAGGTACATCCAATAATTGTTTATGTTTTGGGGGATCTAATACTGATTTAAAAGGCTATGTTGATTCAGATTTAGCAGGGGATATAGATACCAGGCGGAGTACCACAGGTTATGTATTTACAGTTGGTGGGACAACAGTGAGTTGGATTTCTCAATTGTAGAAGGTGGTTGCTTTATCCACCACAGAGGCAAAATATGTTGCTGCAACAGAGGCGACAAAGGAGATGATATGGCTGCAACTTTTCATGGATGAGTTGGGGAAACAACAGGCTGGAAATTACTTATTTACAGATAGTTAGAGTGCTATACATCTTGCAAAGAATTCTACTTTGCATTCTAAAACAAAACACATACAGTTGAGATATCATTTCATTCGTTCTGTGTTGGAGGATGGACAGGTCAAGCTGGACAAGATACATACAGATGTCAATCTAGCGGATATGTTTACGAAGGCAATGACAAGGGAGAAGCTGAGCTCCTCTTCAGCTTCGGTTGGTCTTCAAGGTTGATTCATGTATAACAGAGCAGCAAGGTCCAAGGTACTTATTTCTAGTGGGAGCTATAATTGTAGCAGTGTCATCCAGGATCAGTCTCCAAGTGGGAGATTGTTGGTATGTGGCGACTGATCATGCTATACTGTATAGCCTATGGTATACTGTAAGCTTCTAAGCTTGGTAAAAAGGGGGTTCAGATGGGTATTTTCAGTATGATGAAAAATGCGATTATTCGCAAGATTGTAATAGGGTTTTACTGGATAATAAAAGTATTGGATGGCTGCAGTTTGGTGGATGTAGCCCGGATTGGGTGAACCACGTTAAATTCTCTGTGTTATGATTTATTCTTTGTATGTTTTAGTTTCTCTGTTTATTATATAAAATCTGTATTTAATTGTTAGATCTGCCATCTCTAACCCTAGCACTTGGTTTAACATAAAATTTGTTATTTGTGAGAAAACTAATAGATGTAGGTGTGTAGGTAGCATTCTTGGATGTAGGATGCAAGATGGTTCAAGGTGCTATGGTGATTGCTAGAGGTGTTAGATATGGCACATTGTATAAGCTTGAAGCATGCACTATCAAGTGCAATAGTAATTCTATGAAAAGTAGGTTTGTGAAAGAAGTGATGGTTTCAACTTCAGTAGATGGTCATGGATTTTGGGTACCCAAGGGTGCTCTTTCTTCTGAATCAAATTTATCTATAGAGAAAACTATGTTATGGCACCAAATACTTGGCCACATTAGAGAAAAGGTTCTAAGGAGCTTGAAAAGTAAAAAACTTGTTGAAGGTTTGTTTGATTGTAATCTTGAATTTGATTTTTGTGAGCATTGCATTTATGGAAAACAAAACTGCGTACAATTTTACTTGAGTTCTCATACATCTTGTGGTGTATTGGATCTTATTCATTATGATTTTGTTTGGTCCTATAGATGTTCCTTCAATTGGTAACTCCACATATTATGTTTCAATTATTGATGATTATAGTAGGGAAGGGGCATATTTTCTAAAGAGTAAATATGAAGTTTTTAGTTGATTTAAAGAATATAAAGTAATGGTTGAGCTATAGGCTAGAAAGAAAATAAAATGTTTAAGGATTGATAATGGCAGTGAATTTTTCTCTAATGATTTTGATCAATTTTGTAAAGATTTTGGTATTTATAGACAAAAGAAAACTCCATATTCTCCATAATAGAATGGAGAAGGAAAAATAATGAATAGGACATTGATGGAGAAGGCTATGAGTATGTTGAGTGGTGTTGGTCTAGAACAAAGGTTTTGGGTTGAGGCTATTGCCATTGCTTTTTACTTGATTAAGAAGTCTCCTACATCAACTTTTGTTGATAAGACACCTATAGAGGCATGGTCAGGTTGTAAGACTTCATTAAGACATCTTAGAGTTTTTGGTTGTGAGGCATATGCACATGTGATAAAGGGAAAGTGAACAAAGTTGGAAAAAAGGCTGTGAAATGTATCTTGATTAGATACAATTATGGTGTGAAAGGATACAAGCTTTGGGATCTTGTTGTACATAAGGTAATACATAATAGAAGTGTTATTTTTAGAGAAACTAAACCTTCTTCTATTACATTGCAACTAGAACAAAGTAAACATGAAGATGTGATTCAATATCTTTATAAACCTGAGAAAGTTGAATGCCCATGGATAGAAAAGAAGTTGAGGAGAGATCATCTAGCTTTGAATCATTGGAAGAAGAGAAAGAACCTCCAAATCAACTTGTTCATAGGTCTACAAGGCACAAACAACCACCTGATGATTGGAGATGTATTTTTTCTTTGAATACTAACATGGATGAACCCCGATTAGTATAAGAAGCATTAGGTAGAATAATGAAGAATCTTGAAAGTTTACTATGGATGAAGAAATGACATATTTGAAAAAGAATGATACATGGGATCTTGTACCATTTCCTAAAGGAAGAAAACCTATTGGTTGCAAATAGGTGTTCAAGAAAAAGATTGGTTCAGATGGAAGTATTGAGAAATACAAAGCAAGGTTGGTTGCAAAAGGTTACTCTCAAGTTGAGGGTGTTGATTATGGTGAGATATTTTCTCCTATTGCAAAAGTGACATCGATTAGATTTTTGATTTCTATTGTTGCTGCTTATGATTTAGAGATTGAGGAAATGGATGTGAAAATTGATTTCCTTCATGGTGACTTGGAGGAGGATATTTATATGACACAACCAGGGCATACATGGTGAAAGATAAAAGTAAATTGGTTTTCAAATTGAATATTTTTTTTATGGCCTAAAATAGAGTCTTAGGATGTGGTACTAGAAATTTGATATATATGTGTTGAGTTTTGGATTTGAGCCTTCTAAACTAGATCATTGTGTTTATTATAAAACTAATGGTGATCATTTCCTGTTTATTACATTATGTGTTGATGATATGATATTTATCGGTAGAGGGAAAGGTATGATTTTAGAACTGAAATCTCAACTTGTTCCTAAATTTGAAATGAAAGATCTTGGTGCAGTTAAACACATTCTTGGGATGGAAACTAAAAGAGATAGAGTGAAAAAAAGCTATGGCTTGGCCAAAGTAAGTATGTCAACTCAATTTTACAGAGGTTTGATATGCAAGCTTGTAGACCATTATGTGTTCTATTTTAGTTGGAAAAAACTTATTTATTTCAGAGTGTCTAACATCTCTATATGAGATGGAAGACATAAGCAAAGTGCCTTACTAGAGTGCAATTGGAAGTTTGACACATGTTATGCTTTGTACTAAACCAGAAATTGCCCAAGCAGTGGGAGTTCTTTCTAGATATATGTTTAATCTTGGTAGAGTTCATTAGGATGCAATTGAAAGAGTCTTTAGATATTTGCATAGTACCTCAGATTATTCCTTATGTTATCTAAATAATATGAATAGAGACAAGATTTCCCTAGATATTCAAGGTTATGTGGTTTCAAACTGGGTAGGTGATGTTGATAGCAGTAGATCCACTAGTGCTCATGTGTTTACTTTATTTAGTGGTGCATTTAGTTAGATGTGTAAGTGATAGGCTGTGGTTTCTTTGTCCACTACTAGAGAAAAGTATATGGTAGCTACTCATGCTTTTAAAGAAGCCATTTGGATTAAGAGACTATGTTTAAATATTAGAATAAAACAAGGTGCATTGACAATTTATTGTGACAGTCAAAGTGCAATATGTCTAGCCAGGAACCCGACATTTCATGTTGAGACCAAGCACATTGATGTACAATATAATTATGTTGGATATATAGTCAAAGATGGAAAGGTGAATCTGGTTAAGGTAGAGACTTTGATGAATGTTGCTGATTCTTTAACTAAGCCTATGAGCATAAATAAGTTCAAATGGTATTCAAAGACTATGGTCCTTATGACCCGTAGCAATTAAGACATGATGATGAAACCCTTCTGTTGTCCTTGTAAGATGTTTTACAAGTGGGAGATATATTGGGAGGATTTTGGAGTGTGGGATTTTTCTCTCAAAAGGGTTTTTACCACACAAATCATTGTGTTATGGTATGCATGATATTTGTGTTTATTTTTGTTTAAGTTTCCATAACTATTAAATATCTGTAAAATTTTGCATTATTCTCCTCTCAAGATTAGTGTAGGAAGTTGTTATGCTACCTTAGCTTCCTTACAGTAAAGAGGAGTGAGAAGAAGGGCAAGATAACAACCTAATATGTAAAGAGGAAGATGTGAGAGAAACCCCTACCGAAGAAGTTGAAGTGAAGACATACCATGAGGAAGGCATGGAGAAAAGGGAAGAAAAGAATGAAGTGAATAATGAAGAGGTTGGAGTGAATGGTGAAGATGATTTTTTCACACAAATGTTGATGATTGAGGAAGAATGGATGTTGAATCTTGTTATTGAAGTTAAGGGAGATGAATGAAAGGTTGCAGTTGATGAGGATGTGGAAGATGTTGTAGTGAAATTTGATGTCATAGTTGTGAATGAAGATGAGGTAAACAAATTTTATGATATTTTATTTTTAGATGAGATAGTCAAAGGAGAGATGGATAGGGAACAAAAGCATGTTGTAGATGCTACATATTTTCTATTTGAGATTGTGGAAGATGATGTAGGATTTTGAGGGATGTGGTTGGTTTGCGGTGGGTTTAAAACCACAAGGGAGGAGAGGAGTGGAGAGTATTTGGTGGAGGAGGTCAGGATATGGTGGACATGAGTCAACAAGGGGGAGAAGGAAAATAATGTAGGGTTGTTAGAGGGAGATGGCACATGTTCCAAAGAGGTGCTTGAAGAAGATGAATAAATATTCTTGGTGCAAATTATATAGCAAAGGAGTTCATTGTAGGTTGTTTGCAACTTGGAAGAGTAGTTTGAATACTAAACTCCACCATTGTGAGCCTATTCTCATAATCTTTCTATCTCGTGTGTCTAATGTAGGAGAATCTTAGGAATCTAGTAATCTGCATCAACAAAAAAAATCATCTTCAATCAACATTTTGGTTTTGGAATTTTTGTTTTGATGTGCATTCAATTTCAATTTTAGTGGTTGATTATGGCTTTGGAGTTAAGCATTTATACACCTTGTTTGTTGTTTGATTTTCCTATATATTTAAATGACAATTTTATTTTGATGGAGGTGTTTGATCTAACAGTGTTGTATAGAGAAGATATTAATTCATAATTTGTTGAAAATAGAAGATTGAAGTGTGCATGTGAATATATCTGCATATCTAACTAATATCTTTAAACTCCTCACAACATAAATTATAAAAAATGGGTTAACTAAGGAATAAATCAGTGAATGCAAGGATTCACACAATCATATTTTAAATTGAAAAGGCACCATTTATGATGCAGAAGCTAAAAAACATGGGTAGGTACACACCACATTTCCTTGAGTAAAGAGTCAATTAAATATTTTAAAATAAAAATATATGAAAGCAGATTGGAACTAGCTTGAGGGGGAGGGAAGATAGACCATACCATTTTTGATAAGGACATCTACCAAACTTAAATTGAATAAATAAAAAGAAATGTAGATTTGGGGGCTGTTCCAAAGGGATAGAAAGAGTGTTGATTAGAGATAGGGTTTGCATGGTGGAGCATGGGGTAAGAGGTTGCACAAGGGAGATCAAGGAAACATAGAAAAAATTGTGAAGTGTGATGGAAGGCATGAGGAACTTGCCATAGGGCTGCGTAGAGATAGAGTAAAGTAGGGGGATACATTTAATAGAAAAAAATTTAAAAATAAATAATTTTAAAGCATAAGAAGAAGGAAGAGTCCCATGCTTTTTTAAATTGGGTTGAACTGAGTAAAGGAGGGTCACATAGGTGAAAGTGGAGTAGTTTAAATAAAAATAAATGTGTTCATAGATGGTTGGCACATGAGTTATGACCAAGGTAAGAAAAGCATCCAAGGAAGAGGATAGGAATCAACCTATGGAAGGTAGGCTGTGAGAAATAACAAGACAATAATAGGGAGGCACCTATGTATGGTGCATAAGGATCAAGAAAAGTAATTGAACATACCTGCGTTAGAGAGAAAATTAGCAAGAGGGAAGGAATGGAGTTTGAGTGAAGAATGATATGTTGTGTATGAGAACATACCAGTGCTTGTGAAATTCCATTTAAGGCATCGTTGTTTTAAATAAATTACAAATTTAATAAGAATCTTTTGAACCTTTTCTGCAATTTTAATTTGTGAATTTGAAATCTAATGTTGAATGTAATTCAAAGTAGTTTCAATTGATTTCCAATTGACAAATGAAATTGTCAAATTGAGTAGAATTGAATTTGGAGTATTTAATTTTTTCCTCTACGTCATACTAGGTTAGATATGTTGATGGGATATTTTTACATATTATGATGATTATACCTTAGTTTTGAGGTATAGTTAGTTGAATGCATTAGTATCTAGCTTTGAATATTATTCTAAATATGTTGATGAGTTCTTGGTAGCTACTTGGGCCTATTTTTTACCATTGGATTTAGTATTATATTTTGATATCAATTTGAGGTATGGTTCATGATTATATATGATATTCAGTGTTGAATCACTTTTGGATAAGATATTATTGTTGTTGTTGGAGAGTGTTGCACTATGTTGTCATTGAGGTTAACCTCTAGTGTGATCATGATGAGGAGTTGTGGTGGTAAGAAAGTGTTGTAGATATTGATTTCAACCTCTAGTTTGGTCATGTTGAGAAGGTTTTGAAGTGTTGAGAAGATGTTGTAGCTGTAGCAGGTTCACTTGGGTTCCAAGTACTTTTCAGAAAATTTACATAAATAAGTGTACAAGGTGACAAAGATGTGTTCAATATTGTGCTCTATATTTATTCATGTTTGAAGGTATGCTTGTGTGGTTTGGATATGATGTTAGATATTTTTAGGGTTTTGGTATCCATAGTTTAAGGTTCTAGATCATGTGGTAGTGGAAGTTATGTTTGACAGTGTGTTACCTACAAAGAAGGTTGTCTATGAGAAATGGAATTGCTTTTCATTTATCTGTGTTGAAGTTTCCTATCTTGTAGATTTGGTAACATGATAATATTTTCTTTATCTACCTTCTCTTGGAGTATTAGGTGTTTTGTTGGTTTGTAAGGTTTTTAAGTGAGTTGTATGTCTATGGTAGTGTGATTGATTGCATATAATAATGGTATTCTTAGTTGCAGGTGGTTGTGGTAGTGTTGCTAAATATTTTGATGGTTTTTTAATATTATAGGATGGTGTGTGATGTTGTATCATGGTTTGTAGGGTGTTTCTAGACTAGGAGAAGTGTGAGATTAATTGTTTGATAGCGTTAATGTAGGTTTGGTTGAATTGGAATGTTAGCACAGATTATAGAGATGGTTTATTGTTCACGAAAGCATGGTGTAGTGACTTGATATAGATTTGGGTCTTGGTTAACCCTTGGTGTGATTTTACCTCACTTCTTTCCACCAAGAAAGTGTTTGGTGCTAAACTATTTATTGGTTGCACATTTGAGGTGCATATGTTTCATTGAGATCAACCTGGAGAAGGTTTTCAAGGTCATGAAGGATATATAAGCAAGGTTAATTGTTGGCGAAGTATGTGAAGTGTTGTGTGGTGCAAAATTATGTGAATGTGATAAATTTTTGAGATTTGAGTGAGAGCTTAAATGCCCAAGGCTATTAGAAGCAGTGAGTAGAAGGTGTATATATTTCAGTATACCTAAAGTTGTTGGAGGTAGTGAGCCAAAGGTTGTAGATGGTGTAGAGTTGGTTGGTATGTGGTAACTGATCATGCTATACTGTAGAACCCAAAATATGGAAGCTTCTAAGCTTGATAAAAAAGGGGTTCAGATGGGTGTTACAGTATGATGAAAAACATGATTATTGGCAAGATTGTAATAAGTTTTGCACTGGATAATAAAAGTATTGGATGGCTGCGGTTTGGTGGATGTATCCTGGATTGGGTGAACCACGTTAAATTCTTTGTGTTATGATTTATTTTGTGTGTGTTTTAGTTTCTCTATTTATTAATTAAATTTGCATTTAATTGTTACATATATGCCTTTCTAACCCTAACAGATTTGTTGTGGTGGATTTTTTCTATTTCTCTAAGGTAGTGAAACTCCTTGCAATAGTCTTCTTCTATTATCTTTTATTCTAGAAAATGAGTTCTTTGGGCAGTGAGCCATTCTTCTTTTCTAGTAGTGAGCCCTCTAGCTATGAGCCTATTGTATTTGGTGTTGTTATTCATATATATGTGAGTTAATCCTCATAGTGGTTTTTCCCCGATTAGAGTTTTCTATGTAAATCTGGTGTTCTATTGTGTATGGTTTTTTTTATTGCCATTTCAATAATTTACATTCTACTGATGCTTGATAAGGTTTTAATTATTTTAATGTACAACTAATTAAACCACCTCTTAGTTGTCCTATGTGTCTAAAAATTGGCATCAAAACTATGTTTTCTTGGAATGAGCTTAACTACTTGAGGTGGATCTGAATGTCACATAGGAAGGGAGTCATAGTTTCTATGTTTGATGGAATAAGTTATGCTTTTTGGAAAGCTAGGATGGAAGCCTTTCTTGTCTCATTAGGGTTTGGTTTCTAGAATTTGGATGAAAATAGATATACTATACCTGCTACTCCTTCAACAAGTGATGATGAGATCAAGGATTATGAGAATAATGCAAAATTAGGGAATGCTATCTTGAGTGGATTTTCTAATTTAGAACTGGTGAAGGTGATAAGCCTCAAAATTGCTAAAGGGATCTAGACAAAGTTGCAGAGAATTTATGAAGGAGATGAAAAAGTCAAGCAAGCAAATATGTAGAATTTCAAAGCCACATTTGAAGCCCTAAGGATGTCAAAAGATGAAAAAACTGCAACCTATCTACTTATAGTGGTTGAAATTATCAATACCATCAATGGTCTTGGTGGAAAATTGGAGAAAAGTGAAGTTGTGAAAAAGGTATTGAGAACTCTTTCAAAATTTTATAGTGCTGAATTTTTTGCTATTGAGGAAGCTCAAAATTTGGATCAATATACTAGAGATCAAATGTTTGGTGCTTTAACTATTTTTGAATTAAGAGAGTTTGGAAAAGATGCGAAAGGAAATAAACTAATTTTAAAGTTAGAAAAAAGGATAATAATGACGAATTTGATTTAGATGATCTTGATGAGGGTGAAGTAAATTTTATAAGAAGATTGAAAAAGGGGATTAGAAAATACAAAGGTAAGATACCTTTCAAATGTTTCAATTATGGAAATATAGGTCATTATGTTTCTAAATGTCTAATCAAAGTCTCAAATGACAAACACAAAGATCATAAAGGTAAATATGTCAAGAAGAGTTATTATACTAAAGAAGATAGTGGTTTATCTAATGATGAGGAATCAAACTACCTAGATAATGGAAGTGATGAATTCTTGTTCATTGTTTTAAATTTTGGAACTAATTCTACTAATCCTGAAAGATGTGTGAAGAAAATTACTTTAAAAATAGGTCACTATATTGAAAGAAATATGTTGATTTCCTTTCATTCAAGAGAGGAGAGAAAATATTAGATAACTGATAATGGATGGTCAAATCATATGACAAGTGATAAGAGTGAGTTTGTTAAACTTGAAAAGTATGATGGTGGTCGTGTTAAGTTTGGTGATGATACATCTACTAAGATCTATGGAAATAGTTCAATTAGTTTTGATGGAAAGCATAAGAAAAATAATGTTCTCTATGTAAAGGTTCTCTGACATAATATTCTAAGTGTAGGATAAATGTGTAGCAGAGGATACAATCTAGTGTTTCAGGATGATGGTTGTGAAATCATAAAAGGATGCTTCAAAATTTTTCTTACAACAAGAAAAAGGACAAAAGGAAATGTTTATCATCTCAAAGGTGGTGGTGTTAAGTGCTTTATGTCACAAATCAATGAAAGTTGGCTATGGAATAGAATAAAGGGTCACACCAATTTTGATAGTATAATAAAGATCAATTCTAATGTTGCTATGAGAGATTTTCCAAGAATTACAAAGCCTATCAATGCAATTTTCAAAGAGTGTTAGTTTGGAAAGAAGAAAAACAAGAGGTTCAAAACTAAAGAATACCATAGGACCTTTGGAGTTTGTGCATACAAACCTGTGTGGACCTATAAGAACAAGAAGCTCTAAAGGTGACATGTATTTTATGTTATTGATAAATGATTACTCTAAAATGACTTGGGTGACATTTCTCAAAGAAAAATAAAAAGCTATAGAAAATTTCAAAGTATTTAAATCTATGTTTGAGAATGAAATAGATTTTAAAATAAAGTGTTTGAGGTCTAACAAAGGTGATGAGTTCACCTCCAATGAGTTTAATAGTTTTTGTGATTGTCATGGGATAAAGAGATAGTTGTCAACTCTTGGGACTCCATAGAAGAATGAAGTTGTGGAGAGGAAGAATGGAATGGTTCAAGAAGTAGAAAGGACCATGATGAAGGAAGAAAATCTACCAGGTTTCTATTGGAGAGAAGCTATTCTATACATTCTTAACAAAGGACAAGCGAGAGGGAACAATTCAAAGACCCCCTATGAGTTATGGTATGGAAAACCTCCTATTGTGAAATATTTAAGAGTGTTCAAAAGTAAATGTTATATCAAAAGAGATGAAGAAAACTTATGAAATTTGAAATGCAAGATTAGATGAAGGAATATTCCTTAGATATTTTACAAAGATATAGGCATATTGATGCTATATTAAAAGGTTGAAGAAGATAGTTGAAAGTGCAAGTGTCTAAGTGGATGAAGAATTAAATTAGAACTCAATGTAGATAGAAGGATATGACTATGATGAAATCCATTGAACTGAAGAAGAAAAAGAAAAGTGAAAGAAGAGGAGATGATAGTGGAAGATGAAGAAGCTCTAGAAAATAATCTTAAGACTCCTATGTATGTGTAGATAAATGATTATAAAGATCAAATAATTGGAGATAAGAGAAAAGGTGTGATGACAAGAAGAAGAGTTGCTATGATAGAGGAAAAGGTAATTTTTTAAATTTCTAAGATAGAACCTAAAATAGTAATTGAGGTATGCAAGGATGAGAGTTGGATCAAAGCTATGGAAGAAGAATTGAGGTAGATTGAGAAGAATAAAAATTGGGAATTCGTCCCAAGAAAAATAGACAAGAATGTGATAGGAAATAAATGGGTTTTTATGAACGAGTTGAATGAGGATGGAAGAGTTATCAGAAACAAGGCTAGGCTTGTGTGTAAGGGCTACTCACAAGTGGAAGGAATCAATTTTGAAGAGATTTTTTTTCCATTAGCAAGAATGGAAGCCATTAGGATGTTTTTTTCTTTTACAACATATAAATACTTTAAATTATATCAAATGGACGTTAAATATACATTTTTGAATGGTGAGTTAGAATAAGAGGTGTAAATTGAACAACCAAAAGGTTTTCAACTATAAAAATATTTTGATATGGTATACAAGTTGAGGAAATCATTGTATAGAATCAAATAGGCTCTTAAAGCTTTATATGCAAGATTGGATAAGTACTTATTTTAGTAGGGATTAAAAAAGGGTATCACAAATAGTAACCTTTATTTCAAGGTTGAGGGAGATTGAATCCTGATTGTGGTTGTGTATGTTGATGACATAATCTTTAGAGGAAATTACTCCATGTGTAAGAGGTTTGTAGAGGAGACACAAAATGAGTTTGAGTTATCAATGTATGGGGAGATGAATTTCTTCCTTAGGCTATAAATCAACCAATTAAAAAAAGGTACATTCATCTCACAATCAAAGTATGTCAAGGAAATGTTAAAGAATTTTGGAATGGAGAATTCTAAGATAGTATGTAATGCTATGGTTACTAGTTGTAAGTTGAGAAAAAATGATGGATCTCCTAAGATATATTAGAGCAAGTACAAATCCATGATTAGTGGATTACTATATCTAATTGCTACTAGACCAAATATCATGCATGAAAAATATATTGTGGCAAGATTTCAAGAATATCCTAGAGAATCACATGTGGTAGTAGTGAAAAGGATATATAGATATTTGAAGGCTACTCTACACTTTGGTCTATGGTATCCTAGGGACACTGATTTCTCTTTGAGTTCTTATAAAATGGAGATTAGGTAGGTTGTGTTGATGATAGAATAAGTAAAAGTGGAGGTGATTTGTTTCTTGGAAACAAATTGGTTTCTTTGTTAAGTAAGAAGTAGGATTCAGTGTCATTATCTACTACAAAGGTAGAATATATTATTTGAGCATCAAGGTACACACAAGTGTTGTGGATGTTCAAAGAAGACATTAAATTTTTTTAGAGTATCATATGATGAAACTCTTCCTATCTTGTGTGATAACACAAGTTCCATAAATATTTCAAAAATATAGTAATTCATTCAAATACAAAGCATATATCTATCCTATATCACTCTCTAAGAGAGAAATTTGTAGAGAATGAAGTGAAGTTGGAGTATGTGCCTACAAAGGATTAGGTAACAAATATTTTCACAAAGACTCTTCCAAAAGATACATTTGAGTATTTTTGATAAAATCTAGGAGTTATTATCCCTCCTTATTTCAACTAGATGTATAAGAGTGTCCATCTATCTAGGAGATCATTTTAAGATATATTCTTGGTTTGGGACTAATGAAGGCTGCCTCTTAGGTGTAGGTAGTGGTGGTCTTAAGTTGGTGTAGTTATGGGGAGCATATCTTGTGTCACTAAATGGGCAGAGAGGAGTAGAGAGAGCAGTGGAGATAAATTAAATGGGAGAGAAAGTAGTTTGCAAGTGTTTCCCTTTGTGTTTCCCTTTGTCATTGATATAATGAGGGAGAGACTATTGCTCAAAAAACAAAGGTAAAGGGATAGAGAGTGAAAAAGGGAGAAAGAAAGAAGTTTGAAATGTAAGGAGTATCTAAGGGGTAGAGATTCTTGTGTGTTGGTGATGTAGTGTTTCTTTTTTTGTTTATGTTTTTTAGTATTTGTTACCATCAATGAAAAAGGGGGAGATTGTTGGAGTTGTTGGAGAGTGTTGCACTATGTTTTTATTAGTGTTTTAATTGATGTCAACCTATAGTGTGATCATGATGAGGAGTTGTGGTATTGAGTTGTTGGAGAGTGTTGCAATATGTTTTCATTAGTGTTTTAATTGATGTCAACATATAGTGTGTTCATGTTGAGAAGATGCTATAGATGCAACAAGCTCACTTGGGTTCCAAGTGCTTTTGAGAAAAATTGCATAAAGAAGTGTAAAAAGTGACAGAGTTGTGTTTTCTATTGTGCTCCATATTTCTTTATTTTTGAAGGTATGCTTATGTGTTTTGGATAAGATTGTGATTGATGGATTAGTATGGGTTAACCACATTTGATGCATGAGGAATCAAAGTGTGATTTAGCCACTAAACCATAGTCCCAATAAAATCATTCAATGTAAGTCAAAGTGGAAGCCATTCAAACTTAACATGTTAAACTACAAAATATTTTGAAATACCTACTCTAATCCATTGAAACTTATTCTATTGGGGGATTGGTGTCATGTTGATGTGAAACAATGACCCTTTCCCAATCTCGTGGATAAATGAGCTTGTTCTAGTTAGTTTTATTGAAGAAAACTGATGAAACTACTGCGAGATGTGTATGAAAACATGATTTAAAGCTAAATTAGCATGATGAAAGCTAAATTAACATGATTTTATGCTAAAAATGATCTACTTATGCAAAATCTAAGCTAATTTAAGCTAATTATGAGCTAAAAGATTCAAACCCTAATTTATAAACAAGCTAAAATGAACACAATGAAGCCATTAAAGGAAGCTTAAAGATATTATGCAACTAAAAATGAACTAAAATATGATAAATGTGTGAAAATCATGAGTGTGAGGATTAATTAATTCAACAACATATGTTTTCAATTGAAAGATGGATCCATTTGTCTCCAAATAGTGATCTATTTATAGGAGAGCAAATGAGGAATGAATGGTTGAGATAAAAAAGCTTAATCAATGGTTCAAGATGAAGGATATGAGAGGCATGGATCATGGGTTCTCATGAAAAGATGAGAATGCATGATGGGTTTTAATCAAGGGTTCAACTTGCTTCAAACAAACACACTTTTGACCTGCTCACACAGGTCAAAGGTAACTTGCTCAAAAGGTTGAAGGTTTAGCTTGTTCAAGAAGCCAAGTGAGTTGATTGGAGGAGAGAGGATATTCCTTAGAATATTCCTTTGGGTGAGGAAAAAAGGTAATTTACAAATTAAAACAAATTTTTAATTGTGAAAATAAGGATAAGGAATATTCCTTTTGCTTAGAGGAAAATTAGTTTAATTGCTAATTAAACAAGATTTAATTTATGCAATTAGGGGATTTGGAGGAATAAAGTGATATTTATTAAATTAGATGATTTAATAAATGGGGGAGAGGTGAAAGTGATATTTAATTAAATAACTTAGGGTTATTTAATTAAATAAGATGACTTAGGAGATTAAATTAAATATTTTGATTTATTTAATTTAATTGGATGAAGTGTTATTGTAAAAAGAGATGAACTAACCTAATTAAATTAATTATGAAAATAGATGAAAATGATGCAATTAATTAATTAGCTAGGCTAATTAAATCAATTAAATGAAAAAGAAGATGGGTTAAAGAGGAAATGATGTTAGTAAATATGATTTAAATGTATGATATCGATTAGGAAATTTTTTAATGTCTACATTTTTCCCCTCTTTGAAGTGAGGTACCTACTACTTCGGTTCAAAGAATCATGCTTTTCATATCAAAACTACTATTTTAAATCAATTTTTTTTTTAGATGCCCCAGCGGAAGGATAAAGCTGACTCCCTACCTCCTCGAGGAATTAGACAATCTTTTTTAAATTTTGGGTTGATTTCTCAATAAAGGTTAAAAGTTTCCCCAAGGGTCCAGGAAGGCCCCAGGATGCAAGAATAATGCCAAAAATGCAAAAAATTATGCAAAATTAGGTCCAAATTGGCAAAATTGGTGAAAATGATAATAAACCCCATTTTAAAGGTTAAATTAGTGAAAAACCCTAATTTTCTAGCTTAAGTAGGCCAAGAAGGGTCATTTTCAATTGATTTGTGCATTCACACCTTAAGGAATTGTTGTGATTTGAGCTGTGACCCTATGAAAAAATGGTGTGCCAAGAGCTTCCTAGGCACATGTTTGACTGATTTTGAGAGTTCCAACAACTTCCTCGCACAGGATCACATGTATGTGATTCAAAACCTGATTTGAAATTTGAATTTTTGATGCATTTATAATGCTTTAAAATTTAGATTCTGGTGGTGTCACTATATAGCGATGCCCTAACTAAAATCAACGATGCCCAAATCAATTATAGCGACACATATTTATATAGCAACACTTTTCTTGATTTAAAATTAGGGTTTCTAATTTTAAATGGAGACGCACTTGCCGATTTAAAAATTAGGGCTAGGTTAGATCAAAAGCCAAATCGTGACACCAAATTACTTGGTGATGCATGTTTCGATTTGAAATTTTAAAGGCATCAGGCGCTGCTATTTGAAATTTCAATATAGTGATGCTATTGTAGATAGTGACACTATTGTGATTTTTGAGCCAAAAATTTCAAATAATGCCACATTTTGATGACTTTTTGATGTTGTGAGCTTCGTGGGTTTAAGAGGTCTTCCCACCATTAATGTTGAGGGAGAAAAAACCCATTGTATTGGAGAGATTAGGTGATCTATTAGAGTTGCACTAGGAGTACCTAGGAGAGATCGGTATGTGGTACGTTACATACACACCCGTGATTAGGACACATATGGAATGATGATAGCTCTATGCAAGAGATGGCACAGTGAGACATCATCCTTCCACCTTTTGACAGGTGAGGCGATAGTTACTTTGGAGGATGTGTGGTAGATTCTTCATTTGTTGATTCACGGGGATTGTGTGATTTACGATATTGATGCCAAATTTGACACATTCCTTGAGGTGACGAAGATGGATCAAATTTCCTTGGTTACATCTCAGATTGATTTGGAGACATACATAGGTCATGTGCCAACCTTTAGATTGATCATCATAGCCATCATTTCAGGTTTCATGGCTCTAGATAGATGCAACAAAGGATCTAGCCCAAGATGGGGCTTGGCATGGCATCAAATGTTGCATAGATGGATTTTTTTTGAGTGGGGGCCTATGATGCTAGTCTCTTTATATCATGATTTGCATAATTTTTTCTATTGCAATGGGAGAGCCATTAGTGTAGGGGTGACTCTGCTAAAGATTTGGGCATGAGAGCACATTGTTGTGCTATGGCTGATTGTTCAGATGGTAGACGTGGAGCCGAATGATCCTGTCATTTGGAGATATAGAGGCGCCATTACTCTTAGGCACATTGGATAGATTAGGCTCCCATATTGGAGATGAATTATAGATGAAATGGTAGTTTTTTTGCTAGCGCCCATGGTTACAGATGCCACCATGGTTTGATGACATTCAATAGTTATTTTTTTCTAGACAAACTTGTTATATGCAAGGTCAAGAGCACATGATGATTGAGAGGTACCTTCTTGATAGGGTGGCCAGATAGTTTGGAGATGTACATGATAGGCTTAACAATCCATATAGGGCCATTTTTGCGAGATCGTCTAGAGAGGTTCCCACATGGGGACCGACCATTTTGGATCCAAAGGCTATTGAGAGTTTCAAATAGTTGGTGGCCCAACCTTGGGCAAATGATCAGGGATAACTAGTAGCTTATACCACTCTGGCATATGATGCATGGTTTATCCCACCTAGATGTTTGATATATTTGAAAAGTGCTCCTCCCAAAGGGAGACTGAAAGGTAGGGGAGCTAACGGTAGGGGTCAAGGAGGCCAAGACAAATAGGTTCCTAGGGCTCCTCTAGTTGGACAATAGCCTCAAGTTCAACCATAGGTTTAGCCATAGGTATAGCCTCAGATGAAGCCACAAGTATAGCCATAGCTAGGACCACCACCAGATACATGAGATGCATAGATTTAGTAGCTGCAACAGTAGGTGCAAATAGTAACTAGTGAGCGGGATCAGGCCTGCTAGTAGGTTTTGGTCATTACTGTTGAGTGAGGCCAGGCTTGTTAGCAAGTGGTTACAATGACAATGGAGAGAGATCAAGCACTGTAGAGAGTTCAGGTTGTTATTGTTGAGAGAGATCAAGAGGTTTCCTAACGCTAGTAGATTGAGACTACGATGGCGGTGACACATGGTTGGACCATGTCAACATGGTTATATAGAGAGGCCATTATAGAGGCTACATATTACAGGTAACATTATCACTGAGATGTTCTAGTGGCTCCCCAACAACCAAATTTTTCACAGCATAGCGATGCACATCCTCGAGTAGAAGATCAACCTGAGAGGCAGGCTGGAGAGGGTAGCAACCATTAGGGCTAGCTTTTTGATGTATAGATTTTTTTTTGATTTTTTCCCCATTCTTTATCACTAATATACACTCATGGGATCCTTTTTGATACCCTCATGGATATTGTACTTTTGATCGATGTTCATACACTGATTGTACCATGACACATTTTTTGGTATATATATGATACAGATACAAATGATTCATGCTATGATGTGTTTACTTTATTCCATGTATGGATGATATGATATGGATGGATGAAATGTTATGTTGTTTTTCATTATCTTTTCATGATATGATATGGATGGATGATTTATGATATGCAGATGTTATGGATGCAAATGATGTGGATGTATTTATTTTTGTATATTTTCTATACATGTTATGATGGCGATGTATGCATATGGATGTATGAATGCAAATGTTTACTATATGAAATGATTTAAGATGCTTAGAATAATAATCTATATTATTCATCACAACTCAAATGATAATGTAAAATGTATGATGTGATAGTCAATGATTATGCTAATGGATGTTTTATGATTATGCTATGATTATGAGATGTATGTATGCTGATGGTTTGTGGATGTAGGGTGGATGCATTGACGATATTTTTGTTGACTGCCATGATACCAGGTTAGTGTGGAGAGAAGATAGAAGAATAAAAATGAATGACTATTGATGATGATGATTTTTTCAAAAGATCCAACAAGTCCTTGATCCATTGAGACTTTATTAGAGATGGTGACAAGACAATGCAAAATGTAGGATGAAATGCAGGATGGGATTCTCACACTTCAGGATTGGGATTTTCCATCATTCCTTATTGTTTGATAACACATAGACACAATGCATCAAGGTATTGATAACTAGGACGACGTTGTATCTAGTGTAATGAAATTTGACTCAACAAGTAGATAGGATAGTTCCTATTCACATTTTGACATACAAAAATGTCATTGGAATGTAAGTTAGAAGCTTAGAATATATTGAACCAAAGCATACACAATAGTAAACAACATACACCAAACAACCTTCCTACACAAAAATAAGCAAGTATGTGCCAAGATTATTTTACAAGAGTATCCACAAGCACAACAAGCAAAAGATAATGATTGATGCCCCATTCCTTTCTCTCTAAATCATTTTGTTAGAAATCATCGAGAGGTCCTTGGAATGGATCATTAAGATAAATCATAGGAAAAGATCAAAGATAAACATTTAGTGTTATCTATAGCTCTTGCCTTGTTTAAGTTTAACTAAAGTGATATCTGACACTGATGTCCATCGCAGGAAGGATACATCCTAGGGCATGTTGATTAGAAGTTGTTTGATGTTAGGACAATGATGCTAAGACGAGTCATTGCTAAAAACTTCACTGATGCATTTACCTATGATTTAGACTTTTGGGTTCACACTTTATGACTCGCTATGTTTTCTTTTCCATTTTTTTCGCCAAAGGTTGAAGGTGACGATAATTTATTATGGATGAAAGTTTATTGAAGGTGAAATTGAGATGGGATGGATGGGTTTTGGATTTTTTGGAATATTTCAATGATTTTGGTATTTTTTGAAATGTTTTGAGGCTGTTTTTGGTCTTTTTGAAAGTTTATATGGATGTTTATGTTTTTCAAATTTTTTGAGGTTATTTAGGGTTTTTTGAATATTTGGGGATTTTTAGGTCTTTTGAATGTTTTCCATTGTTTTTGTGTTTTCCATTTTCAAATGTTTTTTGTGTTTTATAAAATATTTGAATGTTTTGGATTTCTAAAGATTTTTTAGATGTTTATGGTTTTTCTAAGATAGTTTCTAAGTTTTGACCAAGAACCTAACCTAAGGACCTATCCTAGGGGCCTTAGGGGTTGATCAAAGATTAACCTTGCCTACGTTATACATGCAGAGACCACGTTGTTCGATTGAATTGACCCATTTACAAGATGAGGATATGTATAGGTGAAAGACAAAAGTTTATTATGGTGGACGGATAAAGGATTGACCTAGGGTGTCTCAAGGGCACATCAATGGTGGCCTTTCCTACATTTAAGCTCAAGGATGATGCATTTCAACAAGAGAACATTGTTTTTTGGATTTTTGATGTTTGACCTTTTTTAGGGTTTTTTGATGTTTTCTAGATGTTCTGGATTTTAGCCTTTAAAATTTTCTAAATGTTTTTGGATTTTAGCTATACAAGATTTTACAAATGTTTTTGGATTTTTGATGGATTTTTCAAGTGTTTTTGTATTTTTTCACATGATCTTGAAAAGTGTATGGATATGTGATGATTTCAATGATCTGTTTCAGGTTTTTTTTGAAAACCAAGTTAGGATTGATTGATTTGATTGATGGATTAATGATGATAACATTGTTGAGGATACAAAACAATGCAAGGATAGTGTTAAGAAATACAAGGATTGGGAAGGATATCCCGACATGATGATGATGATGGATGATTGGATAAGATTGATCAATATTTTGGAGCTTAGTTTGGAACAAAGTTTGTTGGAATAAGTTGATGTGATGTTGAAGTGTAAGGTCGATTTAACTGATATGGATTTTTTGAATTGATGTTTGATAAAAGATGAAGCTTGATAAGGAAAATCTTTAGTTCAAAATGTGCCATGGGCTAGTGATTTGGATTTTTCTTCAAATGATTTGACCAATTTGATTTTGTGTTAGAAATTTTTTAGATCACAACATGAGCTATAGGATATAGCTCAATATTTATTCCTAAAGCAAGATGTAAGTATCTACCCTCAGCTTGTAGCAATGTATGGAATGCCATGGGTGGATGCATGGATAAATGGATGGATTGATGGATAGGTATGCATAGGATTCCAAGGATTATATTGTGATAGGATGACATGTTTGGATAGAGTATGCTTCTTTGGAAAATGACTTATGGCTCAAATAATGCTAGTTAGGATAGGAATAATGATAGTGACCCATGTCAAGAAGTTTACCATAAGCAAGTGTGAAGTACATACCAAACCTTTTCCAAGATCAATATAAGTTAGATGGGATGAAAAATGGATTGGATAATGAAGGGTTCTTGGATTTATTATGGATAAGATGGATGTAATGCAAGATTTATTATGGAGGGGATGAGATGCTTCCACTTGAAATGGTGCACATAGATGCTTGATTCTACTCATGATGCTTGTTTTTAAGGTTTTCATCATGGTACTTGTCTAAAGTGCCACCGAAGTGGTTTTCACTAGAGGATGATTTTTTTCTTTACTATTTTCTTGATTTTTTTGATTATTTTTTGAAATTTTATGCTCATGTTGAACCACCTAGTGGTGTTGATGTAGATGCTAATGGTGCTGATATATATGTTCCTATCATGATGTACCAATGATATCTTTCTTGGAGGATTTATTTTGCTAAGATATAGGAATTTGAATGTAAACCCTAGATCTTTTCATCTTCTTTATCGATACCATCATTAACCTTACTTAGATGCACACATCACGATAGAGTGCCCTTAGAATCCTTATGATAAAGAGTTTCTACCAACACATGATCAATACGAGAGTTGGATATCATGGATGTTGAAGTGGATGGTGGAATGTGTTGAGGGATATGAGATTCATATGGATTGGTCGACAATTTGGAATCTTTAATTCTCCAAACTTGGGATGTTGAGCAATGATGGGTGGATATGGAGATTCGATTGGGACCAACATCTTCATATACTTTGTAGGTCACTCTTGAAGCTTTCTTTTGTATTGAAAAACACTTTTGATGGATGAAATTCCCTTTATTTATTTTTCCCCATAGTTTCTTTGACTAATGGAGTGTGATAGGGATGATTTTATTTATTTATCTTTGGTATCCATTTGATTTTTTCTTGTCCATTTTTCTTTGTCAATTATTTGTCTTCAATAATTTTCTCTTTTCTTTGATATAAACCTATTTCTTGTGGTTGGTCCCAACTAGTGGGTGGAAAGATATGTGGACACCAATTCATGATATGAATGGTTGGAGTGTTGGTATCCATTTCATCATAAGGACTCTTCTTGCTCCCCATGTTGGTGTTTTCATTAGATAAAGTTTCCCCCAGTATCATGGGATTATTACTGACATGCTTTGATTCTACTACTATTAAAACATTTCCTCCTATTCAAGATGCTTTTGCTTTGCCGATTTTTGATAATTTTTGATATCCTTATACTCACTTTCTTTAATCTGTATGGAGGATGTGTCTAATTTTGATGCTTCTTCAAAAGGTGTTGATGCTATACAATCCATATAGGAGTCTTCTTCATGACCCATTTCTACTTTCTCTTCAAAGGATGTTTCTGTTTTACCATCTATGTATAGGTCTTCTTCATGATCAATTTTTGATATATCTATGGATTTTGTTATTCCTTGATCATGTGTAAGAATATTAAGAGTAGGAGACTTTTGTTCCTTGGTAATGATATCAAGAGTATGAGAATCTTGGTTTGGATGAAGATCATCTACATGTCCATTAGGAGTAAGCATATCATGGGTAGATGGAAGAGTATGCGATATATGGATATGATCATTATTTGTGACATCTTGTATGGATTGGAGAATTTCCATTAGATCATGGCAGTATCTTGGAGATATGGATCCTTACATTCTTGATTAATTTTGGAATTTCTTTCGACATCCTTTGGATCAAGCTCTTGGCATGGGTCAATTTCAAAGGAGGGATTGCTTACAAAGGGTTATTGAATGTCTTCATTAGGAATGGGTATTGGCTCAATATTTTATTGATCTTTGAGTGAATTTGAATCAAGTGTTGAGTTGAGGATTCCCTCAATATCTACAACCATAAGTTCAAAGGAGGTCAATATTTCTTGGAAAGGACCATTGCTAAACTTTGGTGAAATATGTTGACCATTCTTTGGAATAAATTCTTGAGATATGTCCTCTAACTTGTTAGGTGATGTAGATACATTATCAACACAATCATTGGCAGATGAATCTTGAATTTTTTCCTCAAACATAGTGGTGGGGATATTGCCAATATTTTCAATCATAGGATCAAATGATGTTAATGCTTCTTGAAATGAATCATTGTTGGATATTGTTGATGGGTCTTGATCATGATTAAAAAATGACTCTTTATGTATGTTTATTTCATTGTTGGATGTGGTAGAAACATCTTCAAGGTTCTCATTGATGGATATATCTTGATCATTTTTTTCAACAATTGTGGTGGAGATATTATCACTGTCATCATTAGTGGTTGAATCTTGATCATTGTCTTCAACAATTATTTTTTCTTGATCAAGAATGTCTTGGATGAGATCTTTGAGTTTGATACAATCTAATGTGTCATGACATTTTTTTCTATGGTATTCATAGTAAGCATTATCTTCATCCCATGGGAACTTGATGCTAAATTCACCTCCATTTAATTCTTTTGGAAGATTGAAAAATTTAGTATGGACTAACATGTTTAAAGCTGATTAATTTAGCTCCCTTAAAGGAGTGTATTCACATTTGGTGATGGTTTTTTTATCTTGTGAATCTTGTGATTGTTGTGTTTGATCTAGTTGTGATTCATCTTGGAGATGTGGTGATTGATCTTGTTGTTGAGGTTGTTGATTTTGATATCCAACTTCTTGATATTGAAGATGTTGTTCTTGATGTGGTTGTAGACACAACTCAATGTTTTGATGACATGGTTTAACAAATGGGGGAGTGTGTCAATTTTTGGGTGGAGATGTATCTTGGTGATATGAATCAACAAAATTTCTAAGTATAAAAATTTGATTTCACATAATTTGATCTTGATTTTGATTTTGATAACCTTGGTGTAGTTGATTTGGTTGTTGGTCAAACATATTTGGAATATACACTTGTGGTATTTGTATGGGGTTATGCAAAAAATTATTTTGGATCATGTTTTGATTTGGGATGATGTTTAGATTTTACATCATAGGTTGGAATTGAACATTGTTGTGGTTGGGAAACACATTGCTTTGATTTAGGTAACCTTGATTTTGCATGGTGTTACCTTGATTTGGATTAATACGTTGAGTTTCTAGTATATTGTTTGTATTTTGAACAACATTGGTGTGATTTGCAAATGTATCTATCCCATAGTTCACCAAGTGTGGATTTGATATGTTCATGTTTGGTAAGTTTGTATTTGGTATATCCACATTTGGCATGTATTGATTTGATGGGATAATGTTGTTTAGTTGAAGAATCATGTATTGATCATTTGGCTAATAAATTTGTAGGTTTTTACTTTGATTTAAATATACCACAAGGAAAGGTGTTCTCAAAATTTAAATTGGGAATACTCACATTTTTTGTTGCATTGAGATTTTTAGGATATAATGATCCCATGTGTGGATTGTATAAATGCGAGTTTTGATAATCAATTGGAATTGTAAGGTTTTGATAGTTTGGTTGATTTAGACCAGTCATGATGTATGAATTGATTTTATATTCCACATTTTTCTTATGTTTTGACCTTGTTGAAAAAGTGAACCTCTAAGGTATTTTGGACTAATGGTGACAATGGGAGATGAAAAAGGTGAATGATATGGAAAGTGATCTTTGCAGACGTTTTGGGAAAACACTTTTGACTTTAGTTTGATTTTTTTATGTTTGGATAAAGGATGTTTATGAATTTGGAAATATTTAGAATAGACTTGTGACCTTTAAGATAAAAAACCCTAATTTATAAACAAGCTAAAATGGATGCAAGGAAGCCATTAATGGAAGCTTAAAGCTATTATGCAACTAAAAATGAACTAAAATATGCTAAATTGTTTGAATATTTTGATGGTGTTTGAATATTCTAAGATGTTGTGCGATGTCGCCTCATGGTCCATAGAGTGTTTTCAAACATGGAGAAGTGTGAGATTAAGTGTTTGATAGTGTTAATGTAGGTTTGGATGACTTGGTGTGTTAGCGCTGATTACGAAGATGGTTTGTTATTCATGGAAGTGTGGTGTAGCATGTTAGTGTAGATTTCGGTCTTGGTTAACCCTTGGTGTTGTTTTACTTCACTTATTTCCATCGTGGAAGTGTTGGTGCTGACCTATTTGTTGGTTGCATGTTTAAGGTGCATACATTTCATTAAGGCTAACTTGGAGAAGGTTTTTAAGGTTGGGAAGGATATATAAGCAAGGTTAATTGTTGGAGAAGTGTATGAAGTGTTGTGTGGTTCGAAATGATGTGAATGTGATCAAGTGTGGATATTTTAGTGCGAGCTTAAATGCCTAAGGCTACCAAAAGTAGTGAGAAGAAGGTGTATACATTTTAGTGTACCTAAAGTTGTTGGAGGCAGTGAGACGAAGGTTGCATATGGTGTAAAGTTGTAGACTTTTCCTATTTCTATAAGGTAGTGAACCTCCCTGTAACAATCTTCTTTTATTCTCTTATATTTTGGACAGTGATTCCTTTGGGTAGTGAGCCCTTGGTAGTGATCCATTCTTCTTTTTTGGGTAGTGAGCCCTAAAGCAGTGAGCCTATTGTATTTGATGTTGTTATTCATGTATATGTGAGTTAATCCTCACCGTGTTTTTTCCCTAATTAGGGTTTTCCATGTAAATCTAGTGTTTTATTGTGTATGGTTGTGTTTTTGTTGTTGCTTTAGTTATTTACATTCTACTGATGCTTGATAAGGGTTTAAAGATTAATGAGGGTTTGATGATTTTGATTCACCCTCCCTCTCAGTTGTAGTATGTGTCTAACACTTATCTTCTTCACATTTTCATGATGGAGGATAACATGATTCATGTTTGTTATGGTGGTTATGTTGGTTTTTATTATAATTATATTTATGGAGTACTTGGAGCATTTAGATGTTTTGATGGTACATATTAGCTATAGGGATTGTTTCCTTTATGATTTATTTTACTTTAACCCCTTGTGCAATGCAAAAAGGTCAAAGAATGTTGGGAAATATGTTTTTAAACCTTGCATAATGCTTTTAATGTAAAATTATTATTAATTTATGTTGTATATAGGGAATCTTAATGTGTTCATCACATGGATTATGCATTCCTTACGATACTTTGTATGTTGTATGCAAAATTGGAATAAATATTTAACATGGTTTATAGATTGGGAAAATATATAGTATTAGAAAAAATGGTACCAAAAGGGGAAAGTTAGTACAAAAAAGTAAATGAGGGGATGTAGTTTTGTAAGTTCATGATTTAGAGGTACATGGTTTATGCAACAATACTTAGTGGTTTGTACTTTCTATAAAAATCAAGCACATGAATAGTTGTTATGGCTGGTTATAATAACCTTTAGTTTGTTGGATAAGGTTGTTTGATCATCTCTTGTAGGTTGCATATGTTAGGAGATAAAGATAGATTGTGATGTGTGATTACATGGTTATCATTTTCTTGTCCATTTTGAGTGCAATTAAAGGGATATTGATGTTTCATACTCCTTGCATATAAATTTTGATTATGTATTATAGTCTTTGTTCACGAGATAACACATTGAGTGTGTGATTGATTTTGAAGGATATATTTTTTCTATTTATTGTTTTACCAAGGTACACCTTGTCTTATCTTGATAATATGATTGTAGAAATTCTCTTAAATTGTGGGTTATAAATAGTTTTTTACATATATTTCTCTCTTGTGGTTATGTTTGAATGCTTATTATTTCTACAAATTAATTTTCAAGTTATTTATTGGGTGTACCTTATCAATTGTTATGAGTAGTTTCCTCTAGTTACCCATTGGTATATCATACTTTTATTGTGGTAAAGTAATATAATGCCATCTACCCCTCTATAATTTACTCTACTAGTTTTCTTTGAGTAGTATGACATTTTATCTTTTTTTATTAATATCTTTTAGTAATATGTATGCTTATTTTCATATCTTTTAATATTTAATGATATTCATTAGAAGTATTTCTTCTAGGCTTATAGGTCTTTAGACGGAACACTCATTTTAATAGAACATATATTAATGTAAAGTCTACATCCATTTCATATGAGCCTTGGAATAAATTTACTTTCATGTTGGTTTCCCTAATTTACTACATGCATTCCCATTATATCTCATGTTTACAATTCAACTTTAGGTAAATATATAATGGTGAAAATTGCATACCTAGCAAAATTTACCTTTATTTTGAACTCAATTTAGCTCATTAACATTCATTTCATGAAAAATATACTACAAGAATGATTTATGTTAAGATTTGGTAAACTTAACATGATCTATATCTACTTTTATAGTAATTCTTAAGAATATGTTTTAATCCTCATACTCATCCTTTCCCAACCTAGTCTTAGATCTTTTGTTCTAAAAATGATCCTAGAGATTTAGAAATAAATTTAAACTATGGGATCATTTGTTTTCTCTCCACTCAAGGGTTATCATCTTCCAAATTCAAGCATGAAATAGTTGAATTGGACCCTTGACACTGCATTTATGAACTAAAACTATTTGATTTAAAATATCTTATGAATCTATGCAATGAACACCTCTTGTGGACAATGGAAGGAGCATTAAAAGAATTATTTAGTGACATAAATATTGCATCAAAATTCTATAACTTACTGCATAATTACTTATTTTCCTTATTGATAGTTTAAATTAGTTGACTGGTATTCTTATGAGGTTTGACACAAGGGAAATATTATTCCCATCATGTGTAAAATCTCAACCATAAAAATAGTATTTAGGTTGGTTCAAAAATAGAGGCACATAGTTTCTAATATTGAGGACATTTATAAATTTGATTCATACAAAAGAGTGAAAACCATTATTTAAAAATGATTATATGGTTACACAAGGAAAATATCTATTTATAGAAGTGATCCAAGTAGATTCAATATAGTTGGCTATTGGGACATAACTTTCTATTACATGAATGAATTAGTTTAGAACACAATGCAAATTCAAATTCTAAATCAAACTAGGAGCCATGTTCCTTGTTTTATTTATTTAAATTATTATCATTTAATTGAATGACTTTATTAGTTCAAACCCTTAACCATAATTTTATTGTATCAATACTTATTTAGTTTATCCATTTAAATATTTTTGAAGAGAATATTATATTTCCCTACACATGTATGAATAACACCTTATTGTCAATGATTGTTGAATACTTAATAATTAATTTCATATATTTATGTAGAGTTATAATTCAAATAATGTAGAGTGCAAACCCCAATATGTAGGTGGAAAGATTAACCATGAATTGTTCAATATTATCTTAATTTTAAAATTGTCAATTATACTCTCAGTTAATTATGATAAATGAATATTCCTTTATTTTATTATATTTATTATAGTTTTTGGGAAATTCAAATCTAAATACACATAATTTTATTACTTGATAAAGGTTTTAGAAAAAGAGGGGTAAAAACTTTATTGAAACTCAGAAAAGAAGATTACAAGAAAATCTTAGAACAATAGCTCCAAGAGAAAAGCACAAGAACAACATAAGAACAAGAGAACCAATCAACCAACTCCACAACCATCCATATCTTTGGTCAAGATCCTCCTCAAATCCAGACAAAAATCCTGGGGAAGATGGCTCCATTCCTCAACCCTCCAAACATCAGCATGATCTGAAGCCCACTTCACTAAACAATCAGTAGCCCTATTCCATTCATGTGGAATGTGGAAAAAGGACACAATCTCCATCCTAGAACTAATTGGCAAAATCTATTGAACAACCAGAGCCAGCTGCCAATTAACATCCTTCACCCTATGTTCAATCAAAAAATTCACAATAACCTAAGAGTTAGATTCACAAATAACCTTATGCCAACCTAGAGCATAAGCACGTTTCAGAGCATAGATAATCGCTAATCCCTCCATAAAATTATTAGCTTGCCAACCTTTATAAATAGAAAAGAAGAACACAACTTCACCTAAATAGTCTCTACCCACGCTGCCAATCCCAACTGGTCCAAGATTACCTTGGGAAGAGCCATCTATGTTAATCTTTAAGATATCCTCAGAAGGAGGCATCCATCTACCCATCCTTTGAACTTTCTTTTTCGTACGTCTACCCCTTCTGACACAAGTAGAGGTAGGAGAAAAACCTTGAAAACCCATTCTGTCAGTAATTTCAGCATCCCCTCTATCAAGTGGGAACATCACTTCACATTTAGCTTCCACAGTCTCTTGGATCATTCCCAAAATTCTATGCCAAAATTTTTGGATTCCTAACCTTTCCCCTCGAAAAATCCTACGATTTCATTCTAGCCAAATCTGCCAGAGAATAAAGGTAGGTCTAATGCACCCAACAATCTGAAGAAAATGAGTCAAAGTAGGGGGCTTACCCAAACTTCTCCAAAATTCCACTAGGGATGAAGCATGAACACAAGGGTGTTTCCAAACACCCCACCAAAGGTGCCATAGCTACAAGGAGAAAGTACATCTGAAGAATAAATTTGAAGAGTCCTCCTCACCAGCACCACACAAAACACATAAGGAAGGTCCATGAAATCCACGCTTTTGAATATTGTCCCAAGTCAAACACCTATTCTAGGCCAAAGTCTACACAAAGCAGTTACATTTTGGCCAAGAGAACTTATTCCACACATACTTTCACCAATGGACCTCTTCTCCATTCAACCTACGAGCCATCAATTCTTGATATCCACTAGCCACATAAAAAATACCTTTAGGATTTGGACGCCAAGCAAGAACATCCTTGTCCTTGAGAGAACTACAGTGTCTAACTGATAAAATACTATGAATCTCCGCATAATCTTCCTCCAAACCAGCCACCGGCCACTCATGCGGGGACTTCTAGCTAGCAACCTCTAGCTAACCACAAGGGTGAAAAGATTTAAAATCACTCACCCTTGACCAACTAGCCACAAGGAAGCGCTGATAGAGAGCCAATAAATTAGGAAACTAAGAGATAATGGGAGGAAAACCATCCCAAGAATCTGACCAAAAGAGAGCATCTATTCCCTTCTTACATATCCAAAATAATCCCTCCTTAATCAAAGAAGCCCCTTTCTTGAGAGTCCCCCAAATTACTGATCCACTTCCCACCAGAGGATAACGAGGAACCTCCTCCTTTGGGATCCTAGGAAGATACTTATGAAGTAGAATTCTAGCCCATGGATGATCTTACTCCACACACCATCTCCAATAAATTTTTGCAACCAATGCCATCCCAGATAAAGTTGATTTCCTCAAACCCAGACCACCCAACTGTTTTGGAGAGCACACAATATCCCATCTGACAAGGCTCCATTTAGAAGAAGACAAGTTTCTGGCCCATAAAAACTGCCTTGCCAAGGAATCCAATTCCTTAACAAAGCCCATCGGAGCCACCTGAAGCATACATCTATACAAGGGAAGAGCCTGAACCAAAAATTTAAGCAATTGAACATGCCCAACAAAGGAAATCCATCTATAAGTCCAGTGATTAATCTTGGCTCAAAATTTGTCAAGAATATACTACCAAGAATCTCTAGGGAGCTTACCAGAAGAGATTGGAATACCCAGATAAGTCAAAGGAAGAGAGCCTATCTGAAACCTCATAATAAAAGAAATCCTCTATTGAATAGGTCTAGATGTATTAAAAAGAATATGGATGACTTATCTTCATTAATTAATTGACCGAAAGCAGTGAGATAAACATCCAAAGCCTTACGCAGATTAGTAGCCTCCCTGATTGTAGCCATACCCATCAAGGTAGTATCATCCACAAATTGTAGGTGTGACTAAGGAGGTAGCTCATTGCCCCACCTCCACCCCTGGATAACCCCTGACTCAACGTTACTTTTCAACAATCTCCCCAGCCCTTCAACAATAAGAAGAAAGAGATAAGGGGAAAGAGGGTCCCCTTGCCGAAGACCATGAGATGCTCCAAAAATCTTTGTGTGCTCCCCATTGATTAAAACAGAGAAGGAGGTAGAAGTTACACACACATAACCCACTGAATCTAGTACTCAGCAAATCCAAAGGCCCCAAGAATATTCCAAAGAAAGGACCACCAAACTCTATCATAAGCCTTAGCCATATCAAGATTGATAAACATTGCCTTAGCTTTTGATGTAGCCATAGAGTGGATAGTCTCCGTAGCAATAACAACTCTATCCAAAATTTGTTGGTCAGCCACAAAGCCTCCCCGCTCCTTAGAGATAAGCCATTTAAGCCATTTCTTCAACCTTTTAGCAATCGCCTTAGAGATAATCTTATAAATCACATTACAAAGGGAAATGGGATGAAATTGGCTTAACTGATCTGCCCCGTCACGTTTTGGGATGAGGGCAAGAAAAGTGGAGTTCAATGCATGAAGCATCTGTTTACTCCTTTGAGATTCTGGGACCACCTCTAATAAATCAACCTTAATAATATCCCAAAATTCTTGAAAGAATTCAATCGGAAACCTGTCAGGACCTGAAGCTTTCCCTTTCTTCATATGGAAAACAATCTCCTACAACTCCTCCAGAGAAATATGACACATAATATTATCATTCATTTCTCTAGTAACAAGTTGGGGGATGCAAGAAAGAACCTGAACTTCCTTAGCAGAACCCTCCTGAGTGTCCTCCCTAAAAAGAGAAGTAAAATACTGCATTGCCTCTCTAGATATCTCCTATAAGGAGGAAAGTTGTTCTCCCCTATCATTCACAAGCACTGGAATAGAATTACCATGCCTCCTCGCCTTCACCGAATTGAAGAAGAAGGCGGTATTTTTATCCCCCTCTTGAAGCCACTCCACAAGAGCTTTTTGTTTCTAGTAAATTTCCTCATGCATTTCACATTCTTCCAATATTTTTAAGGCCATAGCCTCTTCCTGAAGCTATGCTTCTGACAAACCATTCTCCCTGATTTCCCTGGTTATATTATCTAACTTAGATTGAGCAATAGCTTTGTCATGAAAAATTTTCCCAAAACATTGGCGATTCCAATACTTAAGCTGGTATTTAACATATTGCAATAGCTTGGAAAAAAATACATAGCTGTGCCATAGGCGGGCCTACCAATCCTCCACCAGTGAGCAACATAGTCCTATAAAGAGGGATCACACAACCACATAAGTTGGAACTTGAAAGAAGAAGATCGGGCCACCCGAGTAGAGGACACCACTAACTTAATAGGCCAGTGATATGAACCCCACCAATCCAGAATCTTTGAACAAGTAGACCAACCACCACCAACCCAAAAACAAGAAACCAGAAAGTGATCAAGTCTTTCCGCAATGCACTTCTCCCTGATTCTCTGGTTGTTCTAGGTAAACTGTCCATTTCTAGGCTTGATATCCACCAGGGTCAAAGATGATATGTTATCACGAAGCAAGAAAGAAAAAGGTTCCAATCTTGCTATACCACCTCTTTTCTCAGCCAACTCAGTAATGACATTGAAATCTCCAGCCATAATCCAAGGGTGATATGGCACCATACTTTGGATAAACTTTAAATGGGACCATAAATATTGCTTACCCAGAAAGTCAGTAGGAGCATAAATATTGGAGAGGAGGATAGTTTCCCTAGTCTCAATGCTTGTAGCGATCAAAGACATGGAAGATTTAGAAGACATCCACCAGAGAGGGAAAATCCTCAAAGGATTCTAGAGGAAAGCCACACCCCAATAGTACCATGAGCACCAATACATTGGCAATCACCTCTACTCCACAACTTAGATGATAAACCATTCATGCTTTCAATAGATAACTTTGTCTCCTGTAAAAAAATAAAATCAGTAGAGTGACTTCACACCAAGTCTCGAACAAATTTTTGTCTAGGGCCACTGTTCAAGCCCCGTACATTCCAAGAGAGAATGATCATTTTGGAGGATTAGAAAAGTGGGAGTCAAGAGTTTTGATAGAACCTGACTCCACTAAAGTGTACCCCATCAACTTGATTTTCTCAAAATATTTCTTTCTTCTAGTCTTGGAAGTCTTCTCAATAGTCCCTTTCTTCAAGTCTTTCTAAAGAATACCCAATGCAGGAGAAGCCTTGCTTCCTTTTGCTACATCAGGAACCATTTTCGAAGGACTAGTTGTTTCTCCCACCATCAATGGCGCAATAACCATAGACTCAGGTTCCCTCGAAGTCCCCAAACTCTGATCTATGTCCATTTGCAAGGCCCTCTCTATCTATGGAATTTGAATGTCCTCTGTGACAATGTCTTCCTGAAACTCTTCCATAACACTCTGGCCCATTCCCAACATACCAGGGTTCACCTCCTGTAGACTGAGATCATCCAAAACCTCAAACCGGTTAAAGGTATCTCCCTCTTGTCTTTCCTTAAATGTTCTCTTCTGACCCCAATTCTTATTGCGAACTTTAGTTGGAATAAAACCCTCACCACCTACAACCTCACTAGACATAGGTGCTTTTCCTTTGTCACCCCTCAAAGGGTTATGAGGGGGTTGAGATGACTGAGTCTTTGGTGGCTTAGATCTTGGGAATCTTCTCTAAAGATGGCCATATTCATGGCAAATACGACAATGAAATGGCAGTGTTTCATAGTCTAACCGTTGAACCCAAGAATATGAACCTGCCCGAATTTCTAAGGAATCAAGAAGAGGGTTACTTAAATCAAATTCAACACAAATGCGAGCAAAAGTCATTACCTTTCTTTCCCTCATTTGTTGAGAGGCACCCATAGGTTTACCCAATAGCGCAACCACATTGTGCAAGATATCATTATGCCAGCACTGAATAGGAAATCTTGGGAGATGCACCCAAATAGGAACATGATTCAGTAGTTCCTATGAAGGATTGAAACCCACATGCCAAGGTTTCATAAAAAGACCAACCTAATTGTGGAAGTAAGGTCCACTCTCAAAAAATTTGTTCTGATCTGCCATGCAATTGAAAACCAACATGAAGTAGTTGTTTTCCAACAACATAATGTCCATTTCCCCCTCAGGAGACCAAGTCCGCTGCAACCATGACTCCAAAAATTCGAGTGAAACCCTCATTCCCATGAATTTGCAAAGCAAGGCATGCTTCAAAAAATATTCAATGTCCTCAACAATGGATTCTAGTTGAATCTCCAACACGGGTCTCTCAGAGTGTTCCAGGTAACCATTCACCTTCAGAATTCAAGATCCTCCTGTAGGCACAAAACCTCCATCTCCAACATCATTGGAAAATAAACTATTATCAAACATTCTTTTCTTTTGGTTTGGGGAAGAAACCCCAATAGTAGCACGAAAGTTCAAAGGGGATTTTTTCCCAGAAGTCTTGCCTGGAGCCATAACCATAGGCGAAAGCACACTCTGCAGAAACCAAAGAAGAAGAAAACCAACAAAAAAAAAGTTGAAACTACAAACACTAAGAGATAGAAAGCCAGCCCCAACCCCGTCCGACAACCACAAACCACAACCCGAACACCTGAAAAAGCCCAACCCCACATCCAACTTGAAAACAAGAAGCAAATAAGCCCAAGACCAGGCACATGCAACAATGAAAGGCCCCTCATGCAGACCATAGCCTGCATAGACCAACGCTCTCCATCACCCTCCTCAACCTCATCTCCAAGAAACTCGTGTAAATTTTATCAGTACTTGATAAAGGCTCATCTACAAAGGGAAATATAATTTTATTTCTAAAATTTGAGATTATCTAAACACCACTCAAAGCATATATTGTAGTTTCCTCCATTTGAAAATTGGTTAGAAAAGAAATTTCTTGACATGCTCTTGCATTTCAAGGTGAGATAAGGTAAAACCATCCTTCTCCATGAAAAATAACTACATTACTTGTGCTCTGTCTAAAAACAAATTTCTACAAGTCTTTGGAATGTATTACTAGTGACTAATTACAAATTTAGTTCCAACAACATATTTTGTAATGGAGAATAAATGTGGTTCAAGGATTCTTTTAATATTATTGGATAATATTTGATACAAAATTTTATACTAGAAGCCTTTCCTTAAATTTTGTTATCTTGAACTATTAAACAAAAATATAGATATCATTAGAAGAAGAAACCCTTCTAGATTGGATTAGATGAATGAACTCTACATAGATATATGTATATACATTAAGAAAGATGAAACAATTCTTTAATAGCATGATCATACCACTTAATTTTGGCTATTATAAATTATGTATTCTATGAGATGTACAAGATGAACAAATTTGAATTTGTGGCCAGTTTTTGAGAGAATATTACTAGAATGAAAGTCTCTTGTGAAAAGAATAGAGGAAAAAATTATCATGCCTAATCCAAGTAAGGGGGAGAGATTCTTGTGTGTTGTGATGTAGTGTCACTTTTTTTTAATGATTTTTCAGTAGGTGTTTCCATCAATAACAATGGGGGAGATTGTTGGATTTGTTGGAGAGTGTTGCACTATGTTGTCATTAGTTTTGTTATTGATGTCAACCTCTAGTACTATCATGATGAGAAGGAGTTGTGGTGTTGAGAAAGTGTTGTAGATATGTCAACCCCTAATACAGTCATGTGAAGAATGTGTTGTAGATGCATTAGGTTCACTTGGGTTCCAAGTGATTTTGAGAAAATTTGCATAAAGAAGTGTACAAGGTGACAAAGGTGTGTTATATATTGTGCTCCAAATTTCTTAATGTTTGAAGGTATGCTTGTGTGGTTTGGATGTGACGATCAGAGATGCTTAGAGGTTCTATATCTAGAGTTTCAAGTTTTAGATCATGCAAAAGTGGAAGTTGTTTTTGACAATGTGTTACCTATGAAAAAGGTTATCTAGGAGAAATGGAATTGCTCCGCATTTCTCCATGTTGAGGTTTCCTATCTTGAGGATTTGGGAATATGCTAATATTGTTTGTGTTTACCTTCCCTTGTAGTGTTTAGTGTTCTATTGATTTTCAAGGTTGTTTAGTGAGTTGTATATCTTTGGTAGTATGGTTAGTTGCATAGAATAATGGTATTCTTAGTTGCAAGTGGTTGTGGTAGTGTTGCTGAATTTTTGATGGTGTTTGAATATTATAGGATGTCATGTAATGTTTCCTCATGGTCCACAAGGTGGTTTTAGATCTAGAGAAGTGTAAGTTTAATTGTTTGATAGCGTTAATACAGGTTTGGCTTACTTGGTATGTTATGTTGATTACAAAGATGGTTTATTGTTTGTGGGAGTGTGGTGTAGTGTGTCAATGTGGATTTGGGTCATGGTAAACCCTTGGTGTCATTTCCCCTTAGTTTTTTCCACCATGGATGTGTTGGATTCATGTTTGAGGTGCATACATTTCATTGAGGCCAACCTGGAGAAGGTTTTTGAGGTTGCAAAGGATACATAAGTAAGGTTAATTGTTGGAGAAGTGTGTGAAGCATTGTATGGTATAAAATAATGTGAATTTGATCAAGTGTGGAGATCTAAGTGTGAGCTTAAATGCCTAAGGCTATGAGAAGTAGTGAGCAAAAGTTGTCTACATTTTAGTGCACTTGAAATTGTTGGAGACAGTGAGCCAAAGGTTGTGGATGGTGTAGAGTTGTTGTGGTGGATTTTTACTATTGATTTGAGGTATTTAACCTCCTTGTAATAGTCTTCTTTTATTCTCTTCTATTACAGACAATGAGTCCTTGGCATAGTGATCCCTTGATAGTGAGCAACTATTCTTTTCTTGGTAGTGCACCCTTTGGAAATGAGTCTATTGTATTTGGTGTTGTTATTCGTATATATGTGAGTTAATCCTCACCATGGTTTCTCCCTAATTAGGGTTTTCCAAGTAAATTTGGTGTTCTATTGTGTATGGTTGTGTTTGTGTTGTTTTTTCATTTATTTACATTTTTTTGATTCTTGATAAGGTTTTAAAGATGAATGAGGGTTTAATGATTTTAATGTACAACTAATTCACCCCCCTTCTTAGTTGTCCTGTGTATCTAACATTTATATTTTTTCGTATTTCCATGATGAAGGATAAGATGATTCATATTTGTTATGGTAGTCACATTGGTTATTATTGAAATTATATTGATGGAGTACATGGAGCATTTAGATGTTTTGATAATACATGTTGGATATAGGGATTGTTTCCTTTATGATTGAGTTTACTTTAAACCCTTATGCAATACATATAAGTCTAAGAATGTTGGGAAATATTTTTTTAACCCTTTTATGATGCTTGCAATGTAAAATTATTGTTAATTTATGTTGCATCTAGGGAATCTTAATGTGTTCATCACATGGATTATGCATTCCTAATGACAATTTGTATGTTGTATGTAAAATTAGAATAAATATATAATGTGGTTTATATATTGGTAAAATATATAACATTGGAAGAATTAGTACCAAAAGGGGAAATTTAGTACCACGAGGGGACACAGTTTTGTATGTTCATGGTTTAGAGGTACATGGTTTATGCAATAATACTTTGATGTTTGGTGCAGGGGCACCATTAGGCCATATGGTCAAATTCAGTAAAATTTTGGTTTTATGTTTTGTTTTGATGTGTTTGGTATAATAAGGTAATTTATGACCATTTGGGATCATTTTGGAAAGTTATAGAGCCTTGGGTTAAGAATTGTAAGAGTTGTCAATTGATGTTGCTCAAAAAGTTGTTAAGCAACTTTTGCAAAAAGTGTCAATTTTGTGTTTTGTTAGTAAACTAATCCAAAATTGGTTGAAGGTAGTTTTTTTTCATTGTTAATGTATAATAAAACCCTAAAAACTTGAATGGGGTGTTGGAGGAATTGATTTTTGGAGTTTGGGTAAATGTAAGCAATCATTTTCTGTGCATTTCTAACATTGTAGGCACGTTCCTTTGCATTGTATAGATTGTTAATTGCTTGTACAGACTTGAAAGTTGTTGGAAAAGTGGTAGAATGTTTTCATATTTCTAATTATTTTTTTGGGTTTATTTTCATCATGTTTTGTGAAATTTATGATCAAATTAGTGATTATCACTTCCAAATTTTTACTATTTTACAAGAAAATTGTTTGGTATGGATTTTTATGAACTTGTAAGGTCAAGGGAAGGCATGTGGATGATAGAGATATGAAATACATAACTTTTAGTTTTAGTTTGGAGCTATTTAATTAAGCTTTGAAAAAGTTAGAGCATTTTTGGTGAAAATAGCCCCAAAAATTGCCTAGGGTTTCTAGTTGGAGAAAAAAAATCATTTCTTGAGTTTTGTATGGTGAAACCTTATGAAAATCGGTGGAATGGATGTAGAAATATTGTTTTTTTGTTAAATTTTCAAGATACTGAGAAGGGGGGTGAATTAGTATCCTCTTAAATTTTCTGATTATAAACCATCCAATTATTCCAATGCACATAATGGCAAAGATAAGTAAAAGCATTAACAAAGTATGAAATCATAGAACACATGAAAACCAAGATTTTTACATGGAAATCCTAAAATGGGAAAATCCATGGTGAGTGTTAGCTCATAATATAGTATAACTGGTTATAAGATATTACAAAATGGGTGGGTCATTGCTAGGACTCACTGTCTAGAAACAAAGGCTCACTGCCTACAAAATTACAATTACAAAAAATGGCTTATAGCCAGAAAGTGAACTTTTGGAGTACACCTAGTGAGTGTAGATTTAGTTACAATGTAGCTCAGTAAACTGACTTAACAAACTTCATCATATTCTCTATTCTTCACATTTTCATTCACATCATTAAACTTCAAAGATTGTCCACTATATATCTGATTTCTTTAGAAGCATCAATTGGGTTGGCCTAATTAGATGCACTTCTCATTTACCAAAAATACCAATTGTCAGCTTCAAGCTTTCATAAGCACTTCCAACATGCTTCATCAAGTCGGCATAGACCTAAAGTAGGTTGCACATATATTTTGCATAACAAAAATTATTTTACCATTACACGATACATTCATTAGGTCAATTAGGGATAGACCTAATAGCACAAATGCAAACACCAATGTAATGATGATATGCCATATGAGCAACTAGATATGTGAAATATTGAATGTACGTGCTCTCGACATCTACAAACCATTTCCCAAAACTGCAAGCAACAGTAATCACAAGCAACCAAATGTGGACCAAAGTACCAGAGGATGTAAGCAAAATATTGGTTCAGATACTAGACTAGAATACTATAACAAATTTAGTCTTGATCTTGTAGTTGCAACTCATATATCATGGTAGCATCAATGACAACACAAAGTAACAAAATGAGATGTTATTCTTCCTTTTTCCAACAATCTCCCCCTTTGTCATTGATGGCAACATGTGCCAAAAAGAATATTTACTGAACTCATTATTTACAACACTTCTTCCCCTAACACCAACATTTCAACACACCACTCCCCGTTTAACATCAAGGACAAAGGGTGTCTCAAAAATAACTAAAAAAAATTAAAGCAAAGAAAACAAAGAAACATGTATCAACTAGAAGATGATGAGACTTGAAGCTCCTTTAGAACACTTTCCCATACAACTTTTCCATTGTCCCAACTATCCTTTGTGGCAATCAATATCCTATTCAAAGATTCCAACTCAATTAGAGTTTCTTCTGCACCATCTAAAGTATTAGGAGTTAGGTTTATCTTTTCAAGTTTTTCTATGCAAGACAGAGCCTTGTCAACTAGAGTGAATTCAACTCTTACAATGTCACTCAACCATCAAATTTTTTGATAATTTCTTTCTTTTTCTTTTGCAAAACAAAGAATTTTTCTTTATCTATAGAGATTGCATTCCAAGTTGAGCAGTCTCTATATTTAGATAGGTTGTAAGTACCAGAGATGGTTGATGAATGAGACTCAATGGAATCCATAACAACTTTAATATTCTAAGTGGCATCTGGCCACTTTAAGCAATAAGCAAGGACAACATTAGCTTCTAACTTACAAACCTTCATGGCTTCTAGGTTCATTTCAACTCTAGAGTGTGCAAGAGCACACTTGTCATGTAAAGCCAAAATTCTTCTCTCTGCCAAATTTTCCTCAACCTCTTGTTTTTCCTTTTCACCAAGCTTGAAGGTATACTCCTTGAGAGAATCTAACAATCATCTCAAATTTTCAATAGGGGCAAGAGATGTATCAATGGATGCACCAAGTATAACTTCTTATAATTCCTTGAGGGAATCATCTACAAGTTCTGTTCCTCTTTGATGTTCTTCAAGAATTTCCTTCCAATTGGATGCTTGCATAGCATCTCCCAACATTTGTTTATGCACTGGAGACATCTCCATATCCACCAAACCTTCAATCATAGGAATTTGTAAAAGCTCCTCAAGAATTATTAGTTGAAATTTGATTTGCTTGGAAAGCAGGCCTTTCAAAACATCATTATCCGAGGATGATTCTTTGGGAATCTTAAGTGATTTTATAATTTTCTTTTCATTTTCTTCATTTTTCTTGACAGAATCTTCATTTTCCTTTTCTTCTTCCTCCTTTTCTTCTTTCATTTCCTCTTCTTCCTCTTGTTTCTTTTATTCCTTTTTGTCTTCATATTTCTCTTTATCATTATTGACCTCTTCATCATTTCCATCCTTTTCATCTTTCTTCTATTCTTCATCTGGATTGTCTTTTCCTTCTTCAAAATTGTCTTGTTCATTATTGCCCTTTTCTCCTTCAGTGTGCTCTAGAGGAGCATCATTATGCATTTCAGGCTCAACTTCTCCTTCATTTTGCTTATCATTTTCACCACCAATATTAATTTCAACATAATTTTTTTTAGAAATGTCTTCATTACTTGTATCGAGAGGAGTATTCTCCTTATCATTTTCAGCAACATCTTCATTGGCCTTAAGCATTCTATATTTTTCTATTGTCTCTAGGATTACTTTTGCTATTTCTTTTCTTACCTTCTTTTTCAGCTTCTTATTTCTTTTCATCAACATGTTTACTCTACTCTTCATCCAAAACATTTATGCATAGATCTTCTTCAAAAATTTTAGATCATCCGGGGTAAAGGAAGACCCAATATTATTATATGCAACATTTCTAATTTTCTCTTCAAATACAATTGCCTTTAATCTCCTTTTCATCAGATCATCCCACCTGCTTTTAGGTTCATATTTTCTTATATCATGCCATTTGATTTCTAGAATGATAACATATTCAATAACTAAAATAAAAGTTTTCTTGTCTTCTTCTCTAGGCTTATCATAATATTTAGTTGTAGGTTGAAGCATGTTCTCAAAATGTAGAAGGGAATTGAGAGTTGGTTCTAGTTTAAAATGGGGACCAAAACTTACCAGTATGTCCTGTTCATTTCTTTGGTTTGCAGAGGCTTCAATTGATACCTTAAACTTCTTTGATTCTGGCTTGGTGTGCACATGTATACCAAAATTTTGCTCTTGTTCATCATTAGAAGATGATACAACATGTACTCTCTTGGATTCAACAATTTTTGTAGATGCACCTTAACCAGAGGGTAAACCTCCTCTTCTTCTTCTCACAAGCTTTGCTTTAGGATCTTCTTCATCATCATCTTGATCATCTGAAACATTAATATTTTTCTCCCTTGTTGCTTTCTCTTTCGTTCCTCTCTTTGCAGGGGCTATTGGAGGGGTTTCCTTCCTCTTCCTAGATCTAGTAGTCAGTCTAGAGGAAATAGGACCTTTTCCTTTATCAACCACACTAGGTTCAATCTTAGCTATAGGGGCTATAGAAGGTTTTGCAGAGGCAATCCTTTTGGATATCCTTGGGCCAGATAATTCTGCCTCCCTTTGTTCTCCCTTATCCCTTCCAAGGGAAATATCCTCATTAGTAAATCCAACTTCTTTAAGCTTTTTCTCCACATTCTTTCTAATCTTGGGCTTTTGTAGTTCCAGATGGACTTCCATAGAATTTTTTGCATATGTCCTAATTCTGGGTTTGTTAGGGTCCTTTGGATTCATCATCAATAATTTCACATATCTTTCAACTTTATCTTTTTTCACCTCATTTTCCAAAGGATGAATCTAGACAGTTCGAGGTTCTACAACCTCAATCATGCATTCATCAGATGAAACATGGAATATAATATCATCCTTATACTTTTCAACAATTTTCTTCAAAATCCTTTCCCTTCATTCATGTTTCTTTTGAATACAACAAAGAATGCTTTCAGAGCATCATCTTGAGCATCCAAATTTCCCAAACTATGCAAATAATAAAAAAATTGATGCCCTACAGGTCTGGATGAGTCCCAATGTACTTATTCATTCTTTCTTGGAAGTCTCTTCATGAAATAAAACAACAGACATATAATCAATGAACCAAACTTGAAAGCATATGTCCTCTCCTATCTCAACTTCAAATTCTCTAGCAACTGTAACTAAAGAAGCTCACAAAGATCATAATCAGAACCATTTATGACCATATCAAAGCTTGTATAGATTGTTGTAGCTGAAACATAGTTCTCTTTGTTTGTGAAGTATATTTTATGTCCAATCATCATAGCTGCATACTTCATAGTAGGATTAGTGATGGTTTTCATCCCTAAGGCTCTTTTGTCATATACAGCTCTTGTAAGTTGCATTAAAACCTCATTCTTCACATATTTTAACACAAGTATTGTACATTTATCCTAGATTCCAATTATAGCCCTAATCACCTTCTTAGTTATCAGGTGCGACCGATCAGTCCACAAGAATTTATCTTGTATTCTACTTAGGAATTCTTTCACAAATTTATCATCATAGATGAAGTTGGGGAAGTTATTCCATCTATCCAAACTTTTCTCAACCACGTTCGAGCATTTAGGTTTTATTAATAAATCATCACTAGTAAGCACATTTTTCCAAATCTCAATCAACTTTGAGTGATCATATTCCTCACACTTCACATGAATATACATCCTTGTATTCTTAGTCAGCATTACTCCATGTGGAATTATTAAAAATGAACCCATGGGGTCATCTTAAAAAACCTTTGATGAATATTTTTTGTAAGAGGGCCTCAACCTCTCCAACACTTTCACAACTATAGGAGTTGCCATTCTACGAGTTTTGAACTTAAACAACTTAAATAACAAAAAAGCACAATTGCTTAGAAGATAAAAATACCTTTTTTTGTATGATGAACCACAACTAGGGTTTCCACAGCTCGAACTCTAGTTCTCTTCAAGAATGCTCCAAAATATCTTCAACTTCTTCAAATGTACGAATGATCAAAATGTCTTAAACATTTCCTTTATAAAATAATTATATGCCCTAATTCACATTAAATGTGGTAGATTCCAAAAATTTGCTAAAAAATCTTCTCTTTTACATAGACAAACCCTAATTCACTCCGCAAAAGATCATCCCTTCATATTTTCTACATGTTTCTTTTCAGAACCTCTAAAAACTCAATATTCACGTTTCATCCTCATGCGAACCTCTAAAACACCATTTATCTAGGGGGTTCTTATAATTTTCTAATAATGCTCCTCCTATGACCTTGCTGGGTCTAATACTCAGAGGAATCGTCCATACTGGATGAAGGCACAAACACATCAACAGTATCTAGTTCTTCTTTCTTTCTCCAAATCTTATTCATCTCTTTCTTAATCTCATCTTTGTCAACCTTCTTCACAGATTCAACCTTTTCTACCAGATTGGTTTCCTTACTTTTCTTGATTCTACAAACTCTTGAAACATGTCCTAGTTTGTTGCAGTTATAGCATACCATTTCTTTGATTAGATTGACTTCCACTGACTCTTGTTCTGCACTGATTACATTTATGTCCAAACTTGTTGTAGGTATAGAAATATCCATTAAAGGATTGATTCATTCTTCTTCCATTAAACTGATTCATTATCAAGGTTCTTCATTCACTTTCCCTATGTCTAATTCTTTTGCATGCAAAACATTGACTAGTAAAAGGACCAGGTAACTGATTCATCCTACTCCTACATTCTGTTACCTTGTGACCAAATTTATTGAATGAAAAACAAGTTCCATTAAAAGAAGGATACCTTTGTGCATTAGTCTGTCTCATCAGAGGTCTCCTAGCAAAGTTCCTTGAATTTTCTTTCTACTTTCCTTTATTTAGAGTCTTCTGATTGTTCAGAGTCTTCAAAATTTCATCAGTATCATTTCCCATACCACCTTTGTCTTTATTCAGTTTCTATCCTACAATCAATTCATCAAGCTTGTCTGAGCTAGATTTGAAATTGTGTTCACAAATATTTTCCTTCTCTAGATCTACTTTAAGGTTCACAACTTCTTGTTCAACTTGGTGCATTTTTCATATTTGGTTTGTACCAACTTGTTTAGACATTCTTCAACTCTTTTCTTCTCCTCTACTTGTACTTTCAAACTGACAATATCTTCATTAGCCTTCTTCAACTGATCAGTTACGTCCTTGTGCCTATCTTTGATTATTTTCAATTTCTCCTTTAGTTTTCAGACACATTCATTTGCATCTTCAATATTTTCTTTCATATCTATGTTTTCTCTTTCAACTTTTTCAAGATCCTCAAGTGTAGTTTGAAGCTTTCCTTTGTCATCCATTTCTTCCATCTTTAGGATCTCCCTCAAGTTGTTAGGCCTTTCCGAAGGAACCAAGCTCGGATACCAATTGTTAAATGTCCAAGATACTGAGAGGGCGAGTGAATCAATCTCTTCTTAAATTTTTTGATCAGATACCATCCAATTATTCCAATGAACACAATGGCAAAGATAAGTAAAATCATTAACAAAGCATGAAATCACAAAACACATGAACACTAGGATTTTTACATGGAAAACCCAAAATGGGAAAAACCACAGTGAGTGTCAGCTCACAATATAGTATAAATGGCTATAAGATATTACAAAATGGGTGGCTCACTACCAAGACTCACTTTCTAGAAACAAAGGCTCACAACCTACAAAATAACAATTACAGAAAATGGCTTATAGCTAGAAAGTGAACTAATGGAGTACACCTAGTGAGTGCAGATTTAGTTCCAATGTAGCTTAGTAAACTGACTTAACACACTTTATCATATTCACTCTTCTTCACATTTTCATTCACAACACACCAAAACTAACATCATTAAAATTCAAAGATTATCCAATATATATATATCTGATTTCTCCACATAGATCAATTAGGTTGACCTAATTAGATGCACTTGTCATTTACCAAAAATACCAATTGTCAACTTCAAGCTTTCATAAAAAATTTCAACATGCTTCATCAAGTCGGCATAGACCTAAATTAGGTTGCACATATATCTTCATAATAAGAATTATTTCACCATTACATGATACATCCATTAGGTTGGCTAGGGATAGACCTAATAGCACAAATGCAAACACCAATGTAATGCCAATATGCCATATGAGCAACTGAATACATGAAATCTTGAATGTATATGCTCCAAACATCTACAAACCATTTCCCAAAATCACAAGAAACAATAATCATCAACAACCAAATGTGGACCAAAGTACTTGAGGATGTAAGCAAAATATCAGTTTAGATACTAGACTAGAATACTAGAACAACTTCAGTCTTGATCTTGCAGTTGCAACTCATATATCATGGTGACATCAATGAAAACAAAAAGTAACAAAATAAGACGTTCTCCTTATTTTTTCCAATATTTTTATGTTCCCATTGTTGTAGGAGTAGGGGATGAATATTGGTGCAAGTTTGGTGATGCCCTAGTTCATTTAACCTCATGTATTTAGCATAAAATGACATAGGAGTTAGGGTTTGAACTAGAACTCTTAAACAATGGTTGGAATTGCTTGGAATGGTGTTGGTCGGTGTCATAAAACATTTCTAAGACATTTTAATGAAGACTTGAAGCCTAGAGTGTGAAAAAATTGTTGAGACCTAGTAGGAAAAGCCTAATTAGGCATAATTGAAAGTGTAGTAGCAAAAAATTGACCTCTATGTTGCAAAACACCCACATGTGTAATTGAGATATGTTGTTAAATGGCTTAATTGGTATTTAAATCTGCAATTATATTTTGGTTATGAGGTCTTTCAAGAAGATTGTGTTAGAGAAACCAATTATGGAGTGCTAATAGAAGTTAGGAGCCTAGAGGAGAGAAACTCACCAATAAGTAATTGAAACCTTGAATTTATGATTGTTTTAGGTCACATTGAGGAAAACCACCTTTGCTCTTTATTTATTTTTTATACAAAATTGTTTCTATAAAAATAAAGCACATGAGTAGTTGTTATGGTTGGTTATAATAACCTTTAGTTTGTTGGACAAGTTTGTTTGAGCATCTCTTGTAGGTTGCATATGCGAGGAGACAAATATGGATTATGATGTGTGATTCCATGGTTATCATTTCTTGTCCATTTTGAGTGCAATTAAAAGGATATTGATGTTTCATACTACTTGCATGGAAAGTTTGATTATGTATTATAGTTTTTGTTCATGAGATAACACATTGAGTTTGTGAGTGATTTTGGAGGCTATATTTTTTCCTTTGATGGTTTTACAAAGATACACCTTGTCTTATCGTGATAGTATGATTGTAGATATTCTCTTACATTGTAGATTATAAATAATTTTTTGCATATATTTCTCTCTTGGGGTTACGTTTAAATGCTCTTTAATTCTATAAATTAATTTTCAAGTTGTCTGTTGGGTGTACCTTATCAATTTCTATGAGTAGTTTTCTCTAGTTACACATTGGTATATCATACTTTTAACTTTTATTGTTATAAAGCTATATAATGTCATTTCCCCCTCTATAGTACTATATTAGTTTTCTTTGAGTAGTATGATATTTTACCTTTTTGTTTGATAAATATCTATTAGTAATATACATGCTTATTTTCATATCTTTTAACATTTAATGATACTAATTGGAAGTATTTCTTCTATGCTTGTAGGTCTTTAGATGGAGTACTCATTTTAATGGAGCATATATTAGCGTAACATCTACATCCATATCATATGAGTCTTGGAATAAATTTACTTTCATGTTGGTTTCCCTAATTTACTACATGCATGCTCAATATAGCTCATGTTTAAAATTTAACTTTAGGTAAAAATATAATGGTGAAAATTGCATACCTATCAAAATTTACCTTTATTTTAAAACTCAATTTAGCTCGTTAACATTCATTTCATGAAAAACATATTACAAGAATGATTTATGTTAAGATTTGGTACACTTAACATGATCTATATCTACTTATTTTTATAGTAATTCCTAAGAATATGTTTTAATCCTCATACTCATCTTTTCCCAACCTAGTCTTAGATCTTTTGTTCTAACAATGATCCTAGATATTTAGAAATAAATTTAAACTATGGGATCATTTGTTTTCCCTCCACTTGATTATCATCTTCCAACTTCAAGCATGAAATAATCGAATTAGACCATTGACATTGTATTTATAAACTAAAACTATTTAATTTAAAATATCTTGTGAATCTATGTAATGAACACCTCTTGCACACAATTGAATGGGCATTAAAAGAATTATTTAGTTACATAAACATTGCATCAAAATTTTGTTGCATCAAAATTCTGTAACTTGCTGTATAATTACTTATTATCCTTACTAATAGTTTAAATTAGTTGACTTGGTATCTTTATGAGGTTTGAAACAAGGGAAATATTATTCCCATCATGTGCAAACTCAACCGTGCAAAAAAAAATATTTATGTTGGTTCAAAAATAGAGGTGAATAGTTTCTACTATTGAGGACATTTAAAGTTTGATTCATACAAAAGAGTGAAAACCATTATCTAAAAATGATTATATGGTTACACAAGGATAATATCTATTTATAGAAGTGATCTAAGTAGATTCAATATACTTTGCTATTAGGACATAAATTTCTATTGCATGAATAAATTAGTTTAGAACACCAAACAAATCCAAATTCTAAATCAAACTAGGGGAAAAGTTGTTTTATTTATTTAAATTGTTATCATTTAATTCAATTCCTTTATTAGTTCAAACCATTAATCATAATTTTATTTTATCAATACTTATTTAATTCATTCATTTTAAGATTTTTGAAGAACATATTATATTTCCCTACACATGTATGAATAACACCTTGTTGTCAATGATCATTGAATACTTAATAATCAATTTCCTATATTTATGTAGAGTTCTAACTCAAATAATGTAGGGTGAAAACCCCATTAATTGTTCAATATTATCTTAATTTGAATATTGTCAATTATAAACTGAGTTAATTATGATAAATAAATATTCCCTTTTTTATAATATTTGTTATAGTTTTTGGGAAATTCAAATCTTAATGCACACAATTTTAGTACTTGATAAAGGTTCATCTACAAGGAGAAAGATAATTTTATTTCTAAAATTTGAGATTATCTAAACTCTAATAGAGGAGCTAGTAGTCAAAGTATATATTGTAGTTTCCCCTGTTTAAAAAATTGGTTAGGAAAGACATTTCTTGATACACTCTTGCATTTCAAGGTGAGATAAGGTAAAACCATCCTTCTCCATGAAAAATAACTACATTACTTGTGATTTGTTTAAAAACAAATTTCTACAAGCCTTTGGCATTTCTTGATGGCGACTAATTACAAATTTAGTACCAACAACATATTTTGTAATTTGGAGCATAAATGTGGAACTTCAAGGCTTTTTTGATATTCTTGAATAATGTTTAATACAAAATTTTACAGTAGAATCTTTGCCTTAAATTTTGTTCTCTTGAATTATCAAACAAACATATAGATATCATTAGAAGAAAAAACCCTTCTAGATTGCATTAGATGAATGAACTATGTATATATATTAAGAAAGATGAAATAATTCTTTAATAGCATCATGCCACATAAGTTTGGCTATAATAAATTATGTATCCTATGAGATATATGAGATGAATAAATTTGAATTTGTGGTCAATTTTTGAGAGAATATTACTAAAAAGAAAGTCTTGTGAAAAGCATAGAGGAAAGAATTATCATCCCTAATCCTATAGAGAATTTATCATTCTTTATATATTTATCTAGTCAAGGTACATATTTATTTGACACCCATTTTTCTTCTCTATATTATAGGATGCTACTTTGAGCTCCATCTACATCATGTGTACGTAATTAATCATATTTGAATAGTACTCATATAAAATATGAAATAAAAGGATTAATAAAGTTAGATAAAAAATTAAAAATTATGATACATATCGAATTTCTAATACAGAGTAGTACATCATGTTCTTGTTTCTTGCTTGCTTATTTTATAATCATATATTGTGTTATGCAAACTTAAGAAACACATTTTAATTTCATGAACATGACATCCACCAAAGAGAGATCCCACCAAAAACTATTAGAATTAGAACATGCTTAGTCAAGATCTAAAACTTCTTAAGAAATAGAAAATATTTTACAATGTTGATCAATATATTTGACATAATGATTGAAAACATACATACATGTAACAAAAATATGTATTTTTAATTCACTTATATACATTAACCAAAATAATAAATTCTATAATTAACTTACAGTTTTGCATTTTTTAATTAGAGTTTTAAATACAAAATTAATATCTCAGTTAGAATAATTCAAGAAAAATTGATGTTGCCTGGTAACTAATTCAGAAAATAATGCAATGTCCTGGCCTTGATGTGGCATAGGATTTGCACATATCAAATTCCTTTCTAAAAATAAATAAACTAAGTAGGTACACATGCATGTTATACCTTGGGAGGTGGAGGATTTTCTTTTATTGCAGTGTAAAATTGAAGTTTTGTCTTTGTATTTATGGTCAGGTGATGCATATTTCTTTTAGGCTCTCTGTTGGTTTGTAGCTTCCATTTTTTAAATTGTTTTGATTCAATATAAAAAATACAAAAAAATTAAAGTTTGGTCAGTTTTAAATACTTCACTTTTCTGATGCATGACATTTTATAAGCAATTTTTTATATAAATAAATAATCTTAGAGGGAGAATATAAAAAATAAAATTATGAATGCATGAAGGTGAAATAATATGAAAAATATTAAATATGGAAGATTTAATGAATGGGGTTTAGTTAAGGTCATATGATAAATATATTTTTATATTTGAATAAGTTTATTGTTTGATGATATGTTTATTATTAGTTTAATGAGTAATAAATTTAATTTAATTTATTTCAATATCAAGAGTACACTTGGGCATAAAGAAACGTTATGTGAGGAGGAAATCTCTTCAATAATAAATACAACAATTGATTATGGAAGATATAGTTAGTGGGGTGGAGTTATCACTTAATAGTACTTATATGGGCTATAGAGACTTTCAAAAATCACATGTGAGAGGTATCACAAATATTCTTTTCCATTTAAAATATAATATTTTTTGGTGATATTTTGTTGTTATTTGAGTGAACAATAAATTCAATCCAAATTACTCCAACATCAAGAACACATCTAGACTTAGGTAAACCTAATGTGAGAAGGAAACCCAATGAATATAAAATGAAAGAATTGTGTATGGAAGATTTAGTTAGTTAGGTGTAGTTATCAATTAATATTTTTTTTAAAGGTCATTTGGACTTAGGAAAACCATGTGTTGGGAGTACCACAAATATATATTTATATTTTTAAAATAAAATGAAATTTGATGACATGTTTGCTATCACTTAAATGAACAATACATTTAATCCAAACTTACTCCAACATCAAGAACACATCAAGACATGGGGAATCACATGTGAGAAGAAAATCCAATAAATAAAAAATGCAAAAATTGAATATGAAAGGTCTAGTCGGTGGGGTATAGTTATCACTTGATAGTTTTTATTAAGGATACCTAAACTTAGGGAAAGATCATATAGAAAGTATCATAGATATTCTTTTTCATTTAAAAGAATTATGATTCAATAACACATTTTGTTATTACTTGAGTGAAAAATAAATTCAATCCAAACTATTTCAACATCAAGAACTCATCTAAACTTAGAGAATCCTCATGTATTAAGGAAACATAATAAATATATAAAATACAACAATTGAAAATACAAGATTTACTTAGGTGATGTAGTTAAGGTCATTTAGACTTAGGGAAACTTCATGTTGAAAGTATATTAAATATCCTCTTACATTTGGATAAATTTATTGCTTGATGATATGTTTGCTATTATTGGAGAGAGCAATAAATTTAATCCAATCTATTCTAATGTCAAGAGTACACTTGGACTTAGGGAAATCACATGTGAGAAGGAAATCTAATCAAAATGAAATATGACAATTGATGATGGAAGATTTAGTTCTTGGGGTGAAGTTACATGACTTGATGGTTTTTGTAAAGGCCATCTAGATTAGAAAAAAATAATGTGGAATGTATCAAAACACCCTTTTTCATTTATAAAAATTAAATTTTCAATGACATGTTTGCTATTACTTGAGTGAAGAATAAATTCAAGCTAAGCTACTCCAACATCAAGAACACACCTAGACTTAGGGAAACCTCATGTGAGAATAAAATCTAATAAATATAAAATACAACAATTGTTTATAGAATATTTAGTTAGTCGGGTGTAGTTATCATTTGATAGTTTTTATAAAGGCCATATATACTTAGGGAAGCCTTATGTAGAAAGAATCATAAATATCATTTTTCCATTTAAAAAAATATTATTTGATGATAGTGGTTATCATCACTTAAGAAAACAATAAATCCAAACCAAACTACTCCAACGTCAAGAACACATTCAAATTTAGAGAAACCTCACATGGGGAGGAAATCAGATAAATATAAAATGCAACATTTGAGTATGGAAGATTTAGTGAGATGGGTGTGGTTACTACTTGATAAAGTTTATAAAAACAATCTAGAATTAAGGAAAACTCATGTGGGAAGTATCAAAGTGTTGCAAATTATTTTCATTGATGTCAACAAGGGAAATATGTTGTCAAAGCATTGCATTATGGGAGATTTCTACTTATTTTAGTCTTTTCATGTCTACTCATGGCCTGGTAGTATTTTCTACATGAAAAATGATGGTTTGGATCACTTTGGATTGCATTAGGGTTAGAGTTTCATGCCTTACTAAGGTTTTTTCCCTAATTCTCCAAAATCCTAAGTGTTCTATTTGAGCGTTCACTTTATCTTGTATTTTGTCATTGAAATTCCCTAGGCTATTCACAATTGGTTAAGTTATAACTTAAGCCCCTAGGTATTGTTGGTTTATTGGCCCCATGCACAACCTACCTCAATTCAAAAATATTTTTCCTAAGTCTAAAGTCCTTACTTTAGTATTAATTTTTTATGATGTCAGTATGAAAGATGGTGCACTTCCAATCACTCGTGGGAGAAATGGTGGGCCCCATTTTTTGGCTTTCATTTGCATAGAATGGTGACATGTAGTGATCTTTCATGAGCTTGCATTGAGTAAGAGAAGGAAGGAATAAAGTCTTGCAAAAGTGTGGGTAGGTGACACGTATGAAAGGAGGGCCAAAAAGGAAATTATTATGTGTGCATATGACATGTGTTGTATGTACACTTATCCACAAAGGCTATGGTAGGTCCCATTTCTAGCTGTGTGGTGTTGCAAGTGGTTGACATGTGGTAGTTTTTTTTGTGCTTGCAAGAAAAAGGAAAAGGAAAGAAAAAGTTGTGTGGTGTTGTGGGAGGTTGACATGTGGAAATGTCTTGTGTCCACAAGTAAAAAGGAAAGAAAGGAAAAATATGTGTAGTGTTGCAAAAGGTTGATAGTGTCAAGGATGACTTGTTATCATTAGATCACACGATTACCACATGACTATGGAGAAGAGAGAGAAGGTTGGGTGGAAGCTTGAAATGTTGATATGTGTACATGTTGCAATTTTTTGCAAGAAAAAAAGGGAAAGAGGAGAGAGAACACTGTGGGGGATTAGAATGTTGACATGTGGTCATGTTTTTCTTATCCACAAGAAGAAAGGGAATGAGGAAAAAGAACAATATGGGGGATCATAATGTTGACACGTGGTCATGTTCCACTTTTCCATTACAAGAAAAGGAAATATGAGAGAAAGTGTTGTGGGGGAACAAAATGCCAACATGTACTAAAGACTTTTTAATGGTAGCTCTATGAATTTGTGAAAGATCAATGCATGTTCATGGTGATGTATATTGAAATAATTTTCAATATGGTATGTGAATTCTTATTGGTCATAAAATATTCACTTGCTAGTGATATCTTGATTTAAATGTGCACTATCCATTTTTCCCGCAAAGATCAAAGATGAATGGCTTTGATTTAAATGTTCTTAACAACTAGCTCTTTGTTCTAAATTTGAATTTCATAGATTGATGTGGAACATTTGTTAAGAATTTCTATAGGCCATCTTTCTTTACACAAAACATGCTAATTTTTGGTCTTGACCACATTGTAATATATTCTATCAACCTAGATTGGTATTTAAGGAAATTACTTTGAGTTGTTGAGTGTCTATGTAATACTACAATCTCTAAGTTTGTACATGGTTCTATGATTTGTACAAGAAATTCATGTTGAATATTTTAAGGAAAATATTTTTTGTGTGATGCAAAGTAGTATATGTATGTGAGGATATAAAATTGGCAAAGAAGAATTGCAATATCTCTTTATAAGCTTCATCAAATTAACTCATTTGTAAGTTTCTTTGTAATTATCTATAATATATTTTGTGGTTGATGCCATAGTTCATATGTGGTTGGTGCCTCTCTAATAAGTTGGTGCCTATCAATTTATCTTGTGGATTGGTGTCTTCATTAGGTTTGTTCTTGAAAATTTATTATAATATTTGAATTTATTTGTGAGATTGGATATAGATAGTAGATCCAAGAAACTCTTCTCACCAAGGTTTTTCCCTTAGGGGTTTCCATGTATATCTAGTGTTACTTTGTGTGATTTTTTTTGTTGTTGTCTCTAATTCTCTTAATGATTCCTGGATGTTAAATGATGCATAAATTGAAGTTAAAAGTTTAATGATATATTGATTCATCCCCCTCAATATATTTGTGTTCAAAATTTGGTATTAGAGCTAAGTTGCTTGATGCATCTTAACAACTAAAGGTAGATGTTGGAGTTGAACACATGAGAGGTCATGATGGATCACACTAAAAAAAGGCACCATAGACATGAATTTGTGACTAATGCATCACTCACAAAGACATTAATTGTCTCATATTCAAATGATACCTTCCTTGCTTTTATCTTCTTTTAATGATCTTGTGAAGTATGGCTTATCTCTCTTTCAATCTCCAGAATCATCAAAAAACTATCCCTATGATGCTTCTTTTGAGTATCATTGATCTTAAAGGTGAAATAGAATGCAAATGTCCTTGAACAACCATGTATCATGATACCAACAACCATGAGGGTTTTAAATTTTTTAACCTATATGTATGCATCAAGCACATAGATGCTATGATAAGGTAGTGATAATTATATAAATGGAGTTTAACATACTTACCCGCTTCTTAAAATCTCTATCATTTCAAAGTTGCATGGTTGGGTGTGAATGAAATTCCATGACCTTGGAGGATCTACTACTCTTCTTAAACTCCTTGTCTTCAATGTAGATGGTTGAATTCCTTCTTTGCATGCAACCTATCATGAAACTAGACACTTGATCATTTCTTGATCTTGTAGATAAAAGAAACCTTACTGTGCAACCCCTAGAAATATTCTTCAACATGGTGTTTTCTCTCAAATTTATTTTCCCCCTATATTCTCAATTCCTAAACATGAAGTTATAACCTCAACCTTGATTTCAAAGTGAGTCTCTTGGTTCTTCTTGCTTTTGCATGTCATTTTACCTAACTTATGCATGAAAATCTTTTCTTTTCCCTTTTTCATAGTATGCGACTTCTATATTAAGTTTATCTTATGAAAATATTTTGAAAAAGACTCATAAAATATGAAAGACTACATCTCTTGAAGGATAAAGGGCATGAGATAATTATATTATTTAAAAGTGATATTTTAAATATGTTGGAAAATGGTGTCTCAACTTACTGGCTTGTATCTTTGCTAAGACTTGGTGGAGTTATTCTTTATTAAGTCCTCGTTGTCGGCTAATCGCTGGAGGTGCCAACTTTGAAACCATATCACAGAGCTTGGAAGTTATAGAATTTTCTGGTAGACCGATGTCCTTCGTTGTCGCGACATCTGTGTTTTTTGTAAATTTTTCATGGATTTTGAAAGTTTTGGAAATTCCCAACTGACTGATTCTCTTCGGCTTCATCAACTTAAGACACGTGGTAGTCACCCGTGATATCGCGATCAACCAAAGAGTCATCACTGGATAGTAGGTAGCTGTTGAGATCTGATGACGATTGGTCAATAGTCAAGAAATCTCATCTCATTTGGCATCATCAGTTGGGACACATGGCAGTCACCTACGATATCTTGATTAGCCAAAGAGTAATCGTGGGATAGCAGGTGACTGTTGAGATCAAACAATCAAAGTAATTCCCTTATTCTTTCTTTCATTTTTACTGATTAAGACACGTGGTTGTCGCCCATGATATCATGATTAGCCAAAATTCCATCGCAGGATAGCGGCAAACGACTGAGATTAGATAAGCTGACGGATGTGGGGACCACTTGGAGTTCTGGGAATGCACAAGTAGTGGACACATGTTGTTGGTGGATGGTGTCATCAGAGAGACTCTTGGCTGATGGGTTTGTTTTCGGTATGCTCTTGTCGAGAGTGCAAGTCTCACTGACAAGGTGGTGAATTCGATATGACTTCTCAGAGTGTTGCCGATAGTGATAGTCTTGCCGATAGCCATGTGATTCCATTTGAACTTCTTTGACATAATGTCTATCCTACATGGTGTGTTCTAAGCCAATGAGAGAAGCAAAATGTAAATTGTTGGAAGTTGAACAGTTGCAACCATTCTTGTGTGGAAGATCAATAGACCATGAACATGATGATATATTTGTAACAGATGATAGTTGCAGGGTTCGGTTGATGGATTTTCTATTTGATACTAAACACTGTTTGAATTGAGTGAATTGATTGTATATTGTTTGAGAGCATTATGAGATTAATGTTCAGAACAAGATTGGTCAATGAGTGTTGCTGTTATTACTTTGACATCAGAAAGCGAAGTTTGATCTCTATATGTAATTTTTTTTATTACTGTAATACAAAGAGGATTTTCTTGGTGTGGTGGGTTTTTCTCCCGTAAGGGTTTTCCCATGTGAATCTGGTGTTCAATTGTGTATGAGATATTTCTCTTTTCTATTATTCATTTCATGTGTTTCTTATTGAACTGTAATTGTAAAATTTAAAGACATATCTTCATTCTTCCCTAAGTTTTTGACGTTAGGAGAGTTTGTTCCACACCCAAGCTTTCCTTACAAGTGGTATCAGAGCCTAGCCAGTTGTGTTATCCTTGTGGGTACGTTGGGATTTTTGTGTCAATTATGTTTAGTGGGAGTCTTTTAGAAGTTTGGTAATTCAAATTATAGATTAAGATGGCAAACACGTCAGGAAAGATTGAAATACAGAAATTCGATGGCAACAATTTTGAGTTGTGGAAACTTAAAATGGAAGATTTGTTAGTTGACCATGATCTTTGGCTTGCTGTGTTTGGAGCGAAGCCTATAGGAATGAAACAAGAGGATTGGGACCTTGTAGATCAAAAATCAAAGGGGATGATAAGGCTCTGTTTAGCAAACTCTATTCTTCTAAATGTTCATGAAGAAAAGACTGCATCTTCTTTATGGAAAAGACTGGGAGCTATTTATCATGGCAAGTCCTTAGTGAATAAGTTGTTCTTGAGGAAGAAGTTGTACTCTTTGAAAATGTAGGAAGAATGTTTGTTGCTGATCATTTGAATGCTTTCAATATGTTGATTGCTCAATTAGTATCTATAGGTGTGAAGATTGATGAAGAAGATCGCTATATGCTATTGCTATGTTCTTTACCAGATTATTGGGATCACTTGGTGATGGCTATTGGGAGTACGACATCCAATTTTAAGATGGAAGATGTTGTTGCTTCTTTGTTATTAGAAGAGATGAGAAGAAAATCCTCTGAGATGGTGAAGGAGGCTCTTGCTGTTAGAGGAAGATCGAAAGAAAAAGGCAAGAAGAAGGACATGAAGTCCAAATCCAAATAAGAGGGGAGATCAAAGTCTCCTAGCAAGAATTCCAAGGTGAAGTGTTGGAATTGTAGGCAACCTGGTCATGTCTGAAAGGATTGTAAGGAGGAGAAAAAGAAAAAGAAGAAGAATTATTTTGATAATGATTCTTCTCAGAGTGATACAGACGCCTTCATTGCAGCCTTGGCTACATAGGCATCAGATGATGTCTAGATGATTGATTCTGGAGCATCTTTCCACATGACATCTCATAGAGACTGGTTCACTAAGTATGAAAAATACAATGGTGGAAAGGTGTATTTGGCAAGCAATTCATCTCTAGAAATAGTTGGCCATGGAAGAGTCATAATTTAGTTCCCTAATGGAAGAGTGAAGGAAATCAATGATGTAATGCATATACTAGGTCTGGCTCAAAATTTACCTTCTGTTAGTAAGCTGAACGATGTTGGAGTACAAGTCATGTTCTCTGGAAATAGTTGCAAAATGACTAGAGGCTCAATGGTGCTAGCTAGGGGTGCTCGTATTGGTACCTTGTATAAGCTAGATGCACTTTCAGTGCAATGCAATATTGTCTCTGCAAAGTCACAAAAGTCTACTCATGGAGAAAAGGAGGAAAATGTTCTTGATAGTGAAAACTCTATAGAAGTTAAACTTCTAGCAAAAAATACTATGCTTTGGCATCATAGGCTAGGCCACATTGGAGAAAAAGGATTAAAAACCTTGAAAAATAAAAACCTAGTTGAAGGGCTTGATGATTGTAACCTAAAATTTGAGTTTTGTGAACATTTTATATATGGTAAACAATACCATGTTTCATTTTACTCCAGTCCTCACAAATCTTCTGGTTTACTTGATTACATACACTCTGATGTTTTTGGTACAGTAAATGTTCCTTTTTTGTCTAAATCAAGATATTATGTATCGTTCATTGATGATTATTCAAGAAGGGCATTTGTTTATTTTTTGAAAAGTAAATCAAAAGTGTTCAGTCATTTTAAGGAATTTAAAAACCTTGTGGAAATTCAAACTAGAAGGAAAATAAAATGTTTAAGGACTGACAATGGTGGTGAGTTTTGTTCTAATAAGTTTGAAAGGTACTGTAAAGATCATGGGATTAAAAGACATAAAACTACACCCTACACTCCAAAAAAAAATGGAGTTGTAAAAATGTTCAACAAGATAGTGATGGAAAGAGTACGAAGTATGTTGAGCAATGCTCACTTGAAGGAGAAGTTCTGGGTTGAGGCAATGGAAACAACATGTTACTTAATAAACTGTTCTCCTAATTCCGCTCTTGTTGAGAAGACACCTTTGGAAGCATGGTCTGGAAGGAAGCCCTCTCTTAGACACATTTGTGTCTTTGGCTATGAGGCATATGCATATGTGCCAAATGAGAAAAGATCTAAATTGGAGAACAAGGCTATTAAATGTATTTTTATTGGCTATAGTGTTGGCATAAAAGGATACAAGCTTTGGAATCCTGATACAGAGAAGGTTTTATACAATAGAAGTGTTATATTTCATGAGTTGAAGCCTCCTACTTTGGATCTACAGTCAGAGACAAAAATCAAAGATAAAAAGGATGTAGTTAAAATTCCTCCAACACCAGATAAAGAGGAATTTAAAATTCAAAATGTACTTGAAACTGAGGACAGCTCAAGTAGTTCTGAAAGTTCTGAAGAAGAAGAACAACCTCAGCCTCAACCTATGAGGAGGTCAACACGTGAAAGAAAACAACCTGATAGGTATGGTTTTTCTATGTTAGATTCTACTTGTGCCTATGCTTTAATTTCTAGCATTGATGAACCTAGGATTGTGAAAGTCATTTAGAATGTCTGATTCAGACTCTTGGTTGTAAGCCATGAATGAAGAAATGGCATAATTAGAAAATAATGATACTTGGAGTTTGGTGCCCTTGCCTGAAGGCAAAAAAGATGTTGGCTGCAAATGGGTATTTAAAAAGAAAATAGGTCTGGATGGTAGTGTGGAAAAGTATAAGGAAAGGTTGATTGCGAAGGGTTATTCCCAGGTAGAGGGAATTGATTATGGAGAAATATTTTCTCATGTAGCTAAGTTGACATCTATCATATTTCTTTTGTCACTTGCAGGAGCTTATGACTTAAAGATTGAACAGATGGATGTGAAGACAACATTTCTTCATGGTGACCTTGAAGAAGAAATTTATATGTCCCAGCCTAAGCACTTTATGGAAAAAGGTAAAGAAAATTTGGTTTGCAAGTTGAAGAAATCTTTGTAGGGGTTAAAACAATCACCTAGAATGTGGTACCAGAAGTTTGACATGTTTGTTTTGTCATTAGGGTTTGTAAGATCAAAATATGATCATTGTGTATAATTCAAAGCTGAAAATGATCGTGTTCTTATTATTGCTCTCTATGTTGATGATATGTTGTTCATAGGCAATAGTAAGTTAATGGTTTTTGATCTAAAATCACAATTTTCTACAAAGTTCAAAATGAAAGATCTTGGTGTAGCTAGGTATATTCTGGGAATGAAAATAACTAGCGACAAGAAGAGTAGAAAAATTTGGCTCAGTTAGAGTAAGTATATTAATACTATTTTGGAGAGATTTTGTATGAATGAATGCAAGAAACTAGTTGTTCTAGTTTTGTAGGGAATAGAGCTATCTATTGAAGACTATCCAAAATATCCTACTGAGATGGAGGACATGACTAGAGTGCCTTATGCTAGTGTAGTTGTCAGTTTAATGTACGCAATGGTCTGTACAAGGCCAAACATTTCCCAAGCAGTGGGAGGATTTAGTCATTTTATGGAAAATCCTAGACGGACACATTGGGATGCTGTGAAAAGAGTGTTTAGATATCTGAAGGGAACTTCAAAATATGCTTTGTGTTACCATGGAAATTTGGAAAAATCATAGAGGACTCTCAACATTCGAGGTTATGTGGATTCTGATTGGGCAGCGGACATTGATAGCAGAAGATCCACTAGTGGATATATTTTCATGATGAATGGTGCTGCATTTAGTTGGATGAGTAAGCGGCAGGTTGTAGTCGCTTTGTCTACCACATAGGAAGAATACACGGAAACAAAACATGCCTATAAAGACACAATTTGGTTAAAACATTTGTGTTCTAACATTGGGTTTGATGCAGGGAAAATTACAATTTACTGTGACAATCAAAGTGCTATTTGTTTAGCGAAAAATCCAACTTTCCATGCCAAGATGAAACATATTGATGTGTAGTATCATTTTGTATGAGATATGGTGGAGGATGGAAAGGTCTCTTTAGAAAAAGTGGATACTGTGGAAAATGTTGCAAATGCATTGATGAAACTAGTGAGAACAAAAAAGTACAAGTGGTGTGCCAGTTCAATGGGCCTTGGATCCCATTACCTTCATTAACTTTGGTTTCGAAGGAAGCCAATAAGTCTTCGTCAAGTGGGAGATTTTTGGAAAATGGTGTCTCAACTTACTGGATTGTATCTTTGCTAAGACTTGGCAGAGTTATTCTTTATTAAGTCCTCATTGTCGACTGATCGCTGGAGGTGCCAACTTTGAAACTGTATTGTAGAGCTTGGAAATTATAGAATTTTTTGGCAAATTGATGTCCTTCATTGTTGCGACATCTATGTTTTTTGTAAATTTTTTGTGGAGTTTGAAAGTTTTGGAAATTCCTGATTGACCGATTCTCTTTGGCTTCATTAGCTTAAGACACGTGGCAGTCACCCACGATATCACGATCAACCAAAGAGTCATCGTGGGATAGCAGGAAAGCATTGAGATCTGATGACAATTGGTCAATGGTCAAGCAAGCTCATCTCCTTTGGTGTCATCAGTTGGGACATGTGGCAGTCACCTATGATATCTTGATCAACAAAAGAGTCATTGCGGGATAGTGGGCGACCACTGAGATCAAATGATCAAAGTACTTCCCTTATTCTTTCTTTTGGCTTTACTGATTAAGACACATGGCTATCGCCCATGATATTGCGATCAACCAAAATGCCATCCTGGGATAGCGATGAATGACTGAGATTAGACAAGATGACAGATGTGGGGACCACTTGGAGTTTCGAGAATGCATGAGCAGTGGACACGTATCATTGGAAGATGATTTCATCAGAGAGACTCTTGACTAATGGGTTTGTTGTCAGTATGAACTTTTTTTGAGAGTGCAAGTCTCACCGACAGGGTGGTGAATTCAATATGACTTCTTAGAGTGTTACTGATAGCGATAGTCTTGCCGATAGCCATGTGATTCCCTTTGAACTTCTTTGATATAACATTTTTCCTATGTGGCATGTTCTGAGCCAATGAGAGAAGCAAAATGTAAACCATTGGAAGTTGAATAGTTGTGACTATTCCTATGTGGAAGATCAACAGACCATGAACAAGATGATATATTTGTAACAAACGAGAGTTGCAGGGTTTGGTTGATGGATTTTCTGTTCGATATTGAACACTGTTTGATTTGAGCGAATTGATTGTATATTGTCTGAGAGCATTGTGAGATTAATGTTCAGAACAAGATTGGTTAGTGAGTGTTGCTGAACATATTACTTTGACATTAGAAAGTGAAGTTCGATCTCTGTATGTAATTTTTTTTTATTACTGTAATACAAAGAGACTTTTCTTGGTGTGGTGGGTTTTTCTCCTGTAAGGGTTTTCCTTGTAAAAATGGTGTTCAATTGTGTATGAGTTATTTCTCTTTTCTATTATTCATTTCATGTGTGTCTTATTGAACTATAATTGTAAAATTTAAAGTCATATCTGCATTCTTCCCTATGTTTTTGATGTTAGGAGAGTTTGCTCTGTACCTGAGCTTTCCTTACAAAATAATGTCAAGCATTAAAATGCACTACATTCTTTGGTGACCTTAGGAATTTTTTTTCTTGCTAAAACAAAATAGGCTAGTAGCCTTTCATATCCATTGGGAAATAGAGTCATGAGAGTGTGAGATAAAAAAAAAACTAGGCCTTGACAACAACCATCAACTCTTCAAGAACAACCTAACTTTGCATCAACACTTATTGGAAAGGAAAAATAAAGTAAAAAAGTGCATCAACACTTATTTACTTGAAATAAAAACCTAACCTAACGTACACTAACAAATAGTGATAGTGGTCAAACATAACCATTCACTAGTTTTGCAAAATAGCTTCCCTTTTTTAACAATTTGCAATCTTTCCCATGCAAGCTTATTAACAACCAAAGAGATATGTAGAAATGCTAAAAAATTGACCAACTATTGTAATAGAGCTTGGATAATGAAAGAAATTACACTTAGCTCATCATATAGACCATACATGCTGCTATTTTGAGGTACATAGGTAAGTTGGATTTGTTGCTCTTTATCAAAAAATTCATGCTTGGGTGCAAGCATGATTTGTGGTAGTTTGTTGGACTCGATTTGAGCTAGATTCCTGATAGGACATCCTCTTGAAAAGATAATATTGGATCTTTCACTATTGGTTTCTTGCATATACACTACTGTGTCATCATTTTGTTGATTGGGTTGGTCCATTTTATGACCTATTTAGAAACATGGTCACTTCTATTTGTTGCTCTTTATGCTCGTGATTTTATTCCTCCAAAGGTGCTAGTCTATCATCTAAGCATGAACAAAATATCTCAATGTCATTTTGAAATAGGTCTTCTTCATGGTAGCTCTCTTGTGGAATAAAAAAAATCAAGGTATTTCTCATGCTCTTCCTCTTCTTTTAGTTGCTCCAAAACTTGTGATGATATTGAAGTTTGCATACTTTCTTCATCCCGCTCAATGAAAGAAGGGAGTTCATCAAATAAGAATATGAAATTATTGCTTTCATTACCCATTTCAAGCTTTTCAACCTACTACTCTGATTGATCATACTCATCAATTTCTTGTTGTAAGTATGATTTGTCATCTTTTTTATCATGTGTAAGTAAGATATATCAACATCTAAAATTTTAGCCTCTTTCTCCACAAATACCTCTTTTTTTTGCTCACTAAACTAGCTACTTTGATAAACAATGGGCCCATCTTTGCAAAGGCAAGTTGTGATAGGATGAGAAGGATAATTTTTGAAGTCTTGTTGACCTTTTTGAGGCTGTATAAATTGTGGAAATGGCTACTCTTGATTAGTTTCTAGATCTTGCAATTGTTGAAGGCTTCTAAAACTTGAAATTTCAAGTTCAAGAGATTGATTCTAAGAAGATTTAGGAGGCTTACCTTTCCTAAAACATGGAATTTCATACTTGGGAAGCTCTTCTTTTGTAGAAATTTCTTCTTTTGATTGGACCTCAAACCTTTGTACTTGTTCAACCAATATAACAAACTCTCTTGTGAGATCTTCCTCTTTCTTTCTCATTTTCTCTTCATTCATAGCAAGCTCTCTTGTAAGATACTCCTCTTACTGCCTTTGGTAAGCTATGTAAGCCAATTCTTTCTATTGCAAGTTATACTCTTGATGTCCTTTAATCTATTCCAACTAACCATTAAAGTCTAGCAATACACTATTGATGTCACTAATCCCAAAACTATCAGCATTTTGGGGCTACCTATGGGAGTAGCTTTATTGGTTTGAAACAAACTACTCTTCTTGGGGCTAAATTTGAGCATGTCTAGGCTGCCAAGGAGATTGAGAAGGGGTGGGTCGGTGGTAAGTATATTGAAGATGTTGGTTTTTTTGTGTAGAAAAATAATTTGGGCTAAAACTAGTTGCATGCTTAGTTTGATAAGGCTGATAAGGATGTATATGAGCAAGATTTTTATGAAATGGAGGTGGGGAGATCTTTTTTCCATGAAATTTTAACATGCTAAAGTATTCAAAACCAAGAAATTGCTTTGAAATACAAGCAAATCAACTTCTTTTCTTCAAAAAATGAACATACAAGAATGTTAGTTTGCTTGAAACCAGTAGACTTGAGCTTCGAGTCACCAAGTGTGTGAATATTTTTCCTCCAAAGGAAAAAGTTTCTGATTTATACACCAAAAACTAGCAATGATAGGACAAGGTTTGAACTATGAGAGTTCAAAGTATTCCACTGGGTATTGCAAGAAACTGTTGTCATGAAGGATTTTTCCTTGAATGCAAAAATCTTTAAAGCAATCCTATGCAAAATGGTGACATCCTTAGGCCTATGGGTTGCCTAAAACAAGGATGAAGCTCCAGATTATGGGTTGTTTCCCCTTGAAAAGTTCCTACTTACTTGTTGGCTTGTTTGGAAAAGGGATACAAAACTAAAAATTAGTGTTTAAAATTAAACTAGGAAGGGATACACCAATGATAAAGGAATTTGTACCTATTGTTCTCACTCACAATTCTCTCAAAATAACTCTATTCTATGCACAACTCAAGCTTTTGACCAACTTATACAAAAGTATTTCAACAAGAGGATTTTTTTCAAATTTTACTTGAAGGAAAACATGTTTTTTCACAGCTTTAAGCACTAAAAAAGACTAACACAACCTATGACCTGCATAAATTGTTTATATCCTTGCATAAAATTCGATGTAAATGAGACCTAACTCAAGGATTTAATGTTTAAATCACAAAATTCACCTTAGATCATTCACAATATCATTCATACACAAAAAATTGAGAAGGAAAACTTTCTGATTTTATTGATAAAAGGAGCCTGCTTATAAAATATTGAAGAATACATAAAGTAAGGGTATGTGTAGGATCATGACGGGCCAAAAAGTGGCGATATGATGGGTATGTGGTTAGCGACTATTTTTTTACACAAAATTGATGAAACGAAAAGGGTTTTTAAAGGGGATTCTTAGCTTTCCACCAATATAAATTATGCTTTACTTTGAATCTAATAAATAATTATTATTCATTTTCTATTTGAATTATGACTAAAGTCCTGATTGATAGGCTGATTGATAAACATCTATAGCTTTCAAATGGTATCACATTTTTTGAATTCAAAACATGTGTCATATTCTATGGTTCACATACTATATGATTTAAAAAATGAATTTCATGAAGTTTTGACCAAGTTAAGGTGGTCAGACATACGAGTTTTTTATTTTTTAATTTAAGTTGTAATAAAAAATCATAATTAATTATTTACTTGGAAAAAATTAAAAAAAATATGCATCACATTAGGAAATGAGTCCTCTACTTATATCTAAAATCTTATTAAAAAATATTATCATTTTATTGTGGTTAGGGTGGTCATAGATACCTACTTATTTTTTCCGTAAAATTTAAGTACTATTGCATTGAAATTTCAAATTTTCACCAAATAGATTTAAAAACCTATTAGTTTAGAAACTACATTCAATTTGCTGGAGATTCTATTCTTACATATTTTTGAAATAATATAGATAACTTATTCAAATTTTTATGTCAAGTTGCCTAACTCTGATTTTTTTGAATTTTTCGCCACTTAAGGGCCTTCTTTTTCCATGATGATCCTGCACATACCCATAAACTAAGTGTTTCTACTCTACTTAAACTCAAAAAGTGTTACAATATTTTCTTTTTTCATAATTCAAAAGGAATCCAAGAAAGAATTGACTTCAAAAAGGAAGATAAAGAAGTAGTTATAGAAGAGAAGCCTATTTCCCAACTCAAAGGAAAGACTGATGACGAACTAGTTGTCCTCCTTTCTTGAAAACTCCTCCACTTTGAATGATGAATCACCTTTGGGGCGTACATAAGAGAAAACCCTACAAAAGAGGCCTTAGAACTGCTCCTAATTGATTGTTTTCATGCTAACAAGTTGTCTCAATTGATACTACACCCATGTGGGGTCTTGAACTCAACTAGAATTGTTGTATTTTCCCCAAATTTACTTCTTTTTAGGCCTCTAACTTCTCTTAACTCCAACTGCACTTAGGTAGGATTCTAAACTAGGCCAATTTTTTTTTATAAGTATATGATGACTAAGCATAAATAGGCCATTAATTGCTATTGTATGATGACTATGTTTTTTAACTTAGCTTAGCTGAGTTTGACTATCCCTTCCACTGTTCAATGAAACCTTTGGCTTTGTCATATTAATACTGTTTCTCATTGAAGCTGAGCATGATAGTTCCCTCTACCTTATTTAAAAATAAAAAACCTTAACTAGGTCATGATGTAGTGATTGTGTGTTCTCTCCAACTTTATGTGATTGTGGCATTAGCAATGATGCTAAACCTTCTAAGCCTTTATACTGCTCTACTATATCACATAGACCATTGAACTGCACCTTGAAAGTTTGAAGTGAAAATTATTTTATGTTTTGAAACTTTTTTATCTTAGGTTTGCCTCTTGATAGTTTTTACCTTTCATGATGTATTCTTGTCATTGCTACAACATGTATATGTGTGAAGTCATCATAAAAATATATCCTTAGTTATCTTTAATGGTGAATAATGACTGTTGACTTGACATGTCCTTTATCAAGCAAGGTTCTTGCTATCTGTATGCATTCATTCAATTCATACATTATATTAGATTTTTTTTTAGTTTCAAGCTCCTTATGCAAGGCTTCAACCAAGGAAGAATAATGTGATTTGATGGTTGTTTTAAAATAGGTTTGATCCCTTCCATGAGAAAAACCTTTATTTTCCCCTGCATCATTTAATGTCCTTTGTGGATTTTTGTGCTTCAACATCCTTGGCCTTTTGCTACTTATTGGATGCATTTTGAAAACTTGATAATGTCTCCATTCATTACCTTTACAATGTGCATCTACCTCTTTGAATATGAAACCCCCTTTTTTAATGTTGATATGACAAAAGGTTGTCATCATTTTTTCTTGTGGACTGCTCTTTTGGACTACTGTTGTCATCTATTCACTTTCATTGTGATCCTTTTGCTTTGCATTTAGTGTTCAAGGTTTGTCCCTTTAGGTATTTGTATAGTTCCTTCATTGCTTCCACTGCTCCTTTTATTTGCTCATCTTTTACATTGTAGACTATCTTTTAAGTCTTTAAGGTTTTTGTCATAGTTATCAATTCTAAGATTTTTTCATAGAGGCTAGGTAGGAGTGAGTCATGGCTACCATAATGGTAAATAAAGTTCATTTCATATTTAATGGATGAAGAATGAGAAATTTCCCATATTTTACATTGCTTGATGGAAAGAATAAGATTCTCCATTGTATAATCTATATTTTCCTGTTGATGCTTGCACATAACTTTATGTTCCAAATTCTTAATACTTTGGGGTTTCTTTTATCTACAATAAAATCCTTGAATTTCCCAATAATCTATTGTATCAACAAATAGTTCCTAGATAGCCGGTGAATGACCTAGTCTTGAGAGTGGAAGACACTATTTCTTTGGCTTTCCCAATTACCATTGTGTTTTTTATGGACATATTATTAATGTTCACTATAATTGAAGCTTCTTGAATGCATTTTCCCTTTTTTGATAGTATTCTTTACTAGATCATTGTCCTTGATACTTATTTCAGTCAAAAGAATTTATACACATAGCATTAAAACTACATTTTCTCTCAATTATGACTATCTTTTCTTCATTTTTCATTTAACTCTGTCCTTAATAATTCTTTTAAACTTTCACTATCATACATGCATTTAATGCTTTTGAATATCCTTTTTAATTCCTTCATGAAATTTGATATAAGGATTGCTATAAACCCTAACCTTGAGACCACAATGTATATACCTTATCATTATATGCATGCCATAAAACCTTAACTCAAGTAGATACATAGTCAATTTGGTAAAAGATAATGGCAAGCTTCAATGAACAAATTAGACTAATTGCAATAAACGTCACTAAGGTAGTTACTTCTTTAACTCTACCTTGTTCAGTAAGACTTGAAGATCTATGGCAAGGATAGTCTCTCTTTTTTTTGCTACTCAGGACCCTGTCCCTTCAATAATTATTTGGCTTGTAGATGGCTACCTTTGCATACTTTGATTATCCTCTCTTCATATTATCACATTCATTAATGACTGTACCTCTATTCATGACTCTTCACAATAGATTGATGACTGTACTTTTCTCTTTATGTATTGAATCATCATGGTTTTTTTCTCATCCTCATGTTTGAAAAACTCCTTGTACTTTATGACAAATTTTCCCTAAAAATAACTTCATTGTATCCCTTTGGTGTTCTTTGTTTATTGGATGTGAGTGTATTTATAAGCCTCTTTTATCAACCATTGTCCTCATTTAAACATTTAAGGCTATCCCTAGGTGCAACATTCATTAGGTTGTTGTCCTTTCATGGATTATTGGCTGTCATCATGTACATTTATTTTCATTATTCTTGGGTCTTGAATTTCCTTCCTACTTGTTGCATGATTTTTCTTCATTAATACCACAATCCTTATCACATTTGTATCACCAAGATAGTAGAAATTATCATCATCAGTTTCACTTGCAATTGAATGCTCAAACATAGACATGACTTTGTGGCCAATGAATCACTAAAAAGAAATTAATTGTCCCATAATCAAATGAAACATGACTTGCTACTGTATTCTTTTAATGATCTTGTGAAGTATAACTTATCTCTCTTTCAATCTCTAAAATCATCAAAAAGCCATCCCTATGATGCTTCTTCTGAGTATCATTGATCTTAAAGGTGTAATAGAATGAAAATGTCCAAGTGAACAACCATGTCTCTAGATACCAACAACCATGAGGGTTTTAAATTTATTAACCTCTATGTTTGTCTCAAGCACATAGATACTGGAATAAAGAGGTCATAATGATATAAAGGGATTTTAACATATTGACCTACTTAAAATTATCATTTTAAAGTTGCATGGCTAGGTGTGAATGCAATCTCTTGACCTAAGAGGGTTTTTCTCTCTTCTTAAACTCCTTGTATTCAATGAAGATGGTCAAATTCCTTCTTTGCATGAAACAACCTCTCATGAAATTGGAATCTTGATCATTGGTTGATCTTGCAAAGAAAAGAATCCTTACCATGCAAACCCAAGAAATCTTCTTCAACATGGTGTTTTCTCTTAGATTTATTTTTCTCCTGTATTCTCAGTGCCTAAACATGAAGTTCAAGCCTCAACCTTGCTTTCAACGCGAGTCTCTTGGTTCTTCTTGCTTTTGCATGCCATTTTACCTAATTTTGGCATGGAATGATTTTCTTTGTCCTTTTTCATAGTGTGGGAATTTTATATTAAATTTATCTTATCAAAATATTTTAACTAAGACTCATAAAATATGAAATACTAAATCTCTTGAAGGATAAAATGCATGAGATAATTATATTATTTAAAAGTGATATTTAAAAAAATTTTAGGCATTAAAATGGACTACATTCTTTGGTGACCTCAGGGGTGTTTTTCCTAATCAAACAAACTAGGACAATAGCCTTACATATCCATTGGGAAATAGAGTCACGAGAATGTGAGATAAACAAAAAACTAGGCCTTTACAACCATCAACTCTTCAAGAACAACAACCTAACTATGCATCAACACTTATTTACTGGAAATAAAAACCTACCCTAATCGACACTAACCAGAAGTGGTATTGCTCAAACATAACTGTTCACTAATTCTACAAAATAGCTTCCCTTAACAATTTGCAATCTTTCACATGCCTATTAACAACCAAAGAGATATGGAGAAATGCCAAAAATTTGACCAATTGTTGCAACAAATCTTGGAGAATGAAAGCAACTTACCTCATTGTATAGACCTTACATGTTGCTATTTTGAGGTACATAGATAAGTTGGATTTGTTTCTCTTTATCAAAAACTTCATGCTTGGGTGTAAGCATGATTTGTGGTATTTTGTTGGACTTGATCTGAGCTAGATGTCTGATAGGACATCCTCTTGAAAAGATAATCTTGGATCTTTCACTGCTAGTTTCTTGCATATGCACTATTGTCTCATCATTTTTTTGATTGGGTTGCTCCATTTTATGTGACCTATTTGGAAACATGGTCACTTCTATTTGTTTCTCTTACATTGCTCATTATTTTATTCCTCCAAATGTGCTGGCATATCATCTAAGCATGAAAAAAATAGCTCAATGTCATTCTGAAATAGGTCTTCTTCATGGTAGTTCTCTTGAGCAATCAAACAATTAAGGTCTTTCTCATGCTCTTCCTCTTCTTTCAGCTACTCAAATTTTTTTGATGATATTGAAGTTTGAATACTTTTTTCATCCCACTCAATGAAAGAAGGGATTTTGTCAAATAAGAATATGAAATTATTGCTTTCATTACCCCTTTCAAGATTTTCAACCTACTACTTTGATTGATTATACTCATCAAACTCTTGTTGAAAGTCTATTTTTTCATCTTGTTTATCATACATGTGCAAGCATATCGACATCTAAATTTTTTGCCTCTTCTCCACAAATACCTTTTTTTTCTACTCACTAAACTAGCTACTTTGATACACAATGGGTCCATCTTTGCAAAGGAAAATTTTGATAGTACAAGAAGGCTGATTGTTGAAGTCTTGTTGAAATTTTTGAGGCTATATAAATTGTGGAGATTGCTACTCTTGAGATATACTAAGATGATATTGATTAGTTTCTAGATCTTGCAAAGGTTGAAGGCTTCTAAAACTTGGAATTTCATGTTCAATAGATTGATTAGAAGATTTAAGAGTTTTACGTTGCCTGAAACTTGGAATTTCATTCTTGGGAATCTCTTCTTTTTTAGAAATTTCTTCTTTTGATTGGACCTCAAACCTTTGTATTCATTCAACTAATGTAGGAAACTCTCTTGTGAGATCTTCCTCTTTCTTTCTCATTTTCTCTTCTTTCATAACAAGCTCTCTTGTAAGATACTCCTCTTGCTACCTTTGGCAAGCTAAGTACTTTCCAACTCTTTATGTACAATAAGTTATACTCTTGATGTTCTTTAATCTCATCTAACTAACCATTAAAGTCTAGCTATATGTTTTTGATGTCACTAATCCCAAAACTATCAACATTTTTGGGCTAGCTATGGGAGTAGCTTTGTTGGTTTGAAACAAAATGGTCTTCTTGGGGCTAAATTTGAGCATGCATATGCTACCAAGGAGATTGAGAAGGGGTGGGTGTGGTAGGAATATTGAACATGTTGGTTTGTTTGTGTAGAAAAATAATTTGGGCTAAAACTAGCTGCATGATTAGTTTAATAAGGCTAATAAGGATGTATATGATTAGGATTTTCATGAAATGGAGGTGGAAAGGTCTTTTTTCCATGAATGTTTGACATGCTAAAGCATTCAAAACCTAGAAATTGCTTTGAAATACAAGCAAATCAACTTCTTTTCTTCAAAAAATGAACATGCTAGCATTTTAGTCTACTTGAAACCAATAGATTCAAACTTTGAGTCACCAAGTGTGTGAATATTTTTCCTCCAAAGGAGAAATTTTTTGATTTACACACCCAAAAAATAGGAATGATAGGACAAGCTTTGAACTATGACAGTTTAAAATGTCCCATCAGGCATGCCAAAAATAGTTGTCATGAAGGATTGTGCTTTGAATGCTAAAATATTTAAAGCTTGACAATCCCATGCAACATGGGGACATCTTCAGGCCTATGGGTTGCCTAAAACAAGGATTAACCTCTAGATTATGGGTTGGTTCCCCTTGAAAGCCTCCTACTTGGTGGCTTATTTGGAGAAGGGATAGAAAACTAAAAATTAATGTTTAAACTTAAACTAAGAGGTGATACATGAATTATAAAGGACTTTGTACCTATTTTTCTCACTCACAATTCTCTCAAAACAACTCTATTCTATGCACAACTCAAGCTTTTGACCAACTTATACAAAGTGTTTCAACAAGACATTTTGTTTTAGATTTTATTTGAAGGAAAACATGTGTTTTCATAGCTTTAAGAACTGAAAACAACTACCATAGCCTATGAATTGCATAAATTGTTCATATCCTTGCATAAAATTCATTGTAAATGAGACCTAACTCAAGGATTTAATGTTTAAATAACAAAATTCACCTCAAATCATTCACAATATCATTCATACATGAAAAATTGATAAGTAAACTTGCTGATTTTATTGATAAAAGGAGCTTGCTTATACAATCTTGAAGAATACATAAAATAAACTAAGTGTTGCTACTCTACTTAAACGCAAAAAGAGTTACACTATTGTCTTTTTGCATAAGGCAAAAAAAACCCAAAAAAGCACTCACTTCAGAAAGGAAGAAAATGAGTAGTTATATAAGAGAAGTCTATTTCCTAACTCAAAGAAAAGATTGATGATGAACTAGTTGTCCTCCTTTCTTGAAAACTCCTCCACTTTGCATGATGAATCACCCTTGGTGTTAGGGTTAGAGATGACAGATATCTAACAATTAAATTTGCAGATTTAATTAATAAAATAGAGAAACTAAAACACACACAAAATAAATCATAACACAGAGAATTTAACGTGGTTCACCCAATCCGGGCTACATCCACCAAACCGCAGCCATCCAATACTTTTATTATCTAGTGTAAAACCTATTACAATCTTGCAAATAATCACGTTTTTCATCATACTGTAATACCCATCCGAACCCCTTTTTAACAAGCTTAGAAGCTTCCAGATTTTTGGGTTCTACAAAATTGAATTTTTCCTTTTTCGCTGATTTTTCCCTTTTTCAGTGATCACGCGAAAAAGTAGGAGGAAAATTTTTCTGGGTTGTCGCTTCTCGAATGGGCCTCGGTTTGGTTCCTCGACTCCCTAAGGATAGGGGTCGGGTATAGGTGCATAACATGGGCTTGGTACAGATAGTATGTGATTAGTCGCCACATACCAACAATTCCACTTGAGACCTGACTGTGCTCCATACCAACACAATCTCCTACTAGAGACTAACTCGACAACACTACTACAATCATGTTCTACCAGGAAAATAAGCACTTTGGACCTCGGCCGGGCCAGCGATACTTGAATTAAACCTTGAAGGCTAACTCATAAAGAGGAGCTCAACTTCTCCTTGTCATCATTTAAACATATCCATTGGATTGATATTTGTATGTATCTTGTCCAACTTGATCGAGTTCATCCTCCAACACTCCAACGCACGAAATGATATCTCAATCAGATGTGTTTTGTTCAGAATGCAAGGCAGAATTCTTTGCAAGATGTATAGCACTTTGGCTATCTGTAAACAAGTAATTTCCAGCCTGTTGTTTTCCCAACTCATCCATGAAAAGTTGCAGCCATATCATCTCCTTTGCCGCTTCTGTTGCAGCAACATACTCTGCCTCTATGGTGGATAAAGCAACCGCCTTCTATAATTGTGAAATACAACTCACTGCTGTCCCACCAACTGTAAATACATAACCTGTGGTACTCCACCTGGTATCTATATCCCCTGCCAAATCTGAGTCAACATAGCCTTTTAAATCAGTATTAGAGCCCCCAAAACGTAGACAATTATTGGATGTACCTCTCAAGTACTTAAGAATCCATTTTACTGCATTCCAATGCTCAACTCTAGGATGACTCAAATACCTACTAAAAACTCCTACAACATGTGCAATATCTGGTCTCGTGCATACCATGGCATACATCAAACTACCTATAGCTGAAGCATATGGTACCTTGGACATTTTTTCTTCCTCCTCTTGTGTCTTTGGACACATATCCTTAGTCAATTTAACATGACTAGGCAAAGGTGTATTGATAGCTTTTGCATTCTCCATATGAAATCTCTGCAACACCTTTTCAACATAATTAGCCTGAGATAAAAACAATTTTTTGTTTTTCCTATCTCTACAAATTTTCATACCAAGGATTTGTTTTGCTGCCCCCAAATCCTTCATAGCAAAATATTTTGCTAACTGTTGTTTTAGATCACATATGTGATCCATGTTAGACCCAGCTACAAGCATGTCATCAACATATAAACACAAAATAATGTAGCTATCATTATCCAACCTCTTAAAATAAACACAATGGTCAGAATTACACCGACTGTAGCCTTGCTCAGCCATATAACTATCAAATTTCAAGTACCATTGCCGAGGTGCTTGCTTCAAGTCATATAAACTTTTCTTCAATCTGCACACTAGTTTCTCTTTACCTTTGACCTCAAATTCTTGTGGCTGATCCATATATATTTCCTCTTCCAAATCACCATGGAGAAAGGCTGTTTTAACATCAAGCTGTTTTAAATGCAAATCTTCATCAGCCACAATACTTAAAATAATACGAATAGAAGTCATTTTAACAACAGGAGAAAAAATCTCATCAAAATCAATACCCTGTTTCTGTGCAAATCCCTTTTACAACTATTAATCCGCTTTTAAATCTTTTTCTTACCTCCATCCTCCTCTTTTGTGCCTATAACCCCATTTGTTTGGTAAAACTTTTACCCTCGTTGTGCAACTTGCATAATTCCCAAGTCTTGTTTTTCAGCAAGGAGTCCATTTATTCTTCCATTCCATGCTCCCACTGAACCTTGGTATCCACCTGCATAGCTTCATCATAATATTCTGGTTCACCAGCATCACTTAACAAAATAGTATACAAAGAGAGAGATAATCTTTCTGGAGGTCTACTTAACCTTGAAGATTGTCTAACAGAGTTTGTATTTGTTGTTGTTATTGCTGCCCAACATGAGGAACCACTGAAACATCATTGTTTGGACTATCATCCAACACTGCATAATCATTTTCTTTCTTCTCATGCTGCAGCAACAGATCTTTGTACAACACTTTCTCATTGAATATGACATCCCTGCTTCTCACAATTTTCTGATTTTCAAAATCCCAAAGCCTATAACCAAATTCATCAATGCCATATCCAACAAATATACATTTCTTTGATTTTGCATCAAGCTTGGTTCTATTTTCAGAATCTACATGTGCAAATGTTTCACAACCGAAGGTTTTGAGAAAAGAATAACTCACCTTCTTACCTTTCCATGCTTCCTCTGGAATACCACAACCCAAAGGATTATAGGGACCTCTATTGATTAAATAAATGTAGTGTTTACAGCTCTTCCCACAATTTTAAAGGCAGCCCAACATGCAATCTCATAGTCCATGCACACTCCATTGTTGTTCTATTCATGCTCACCACACCATTCTCTTGTGGAGTCCTTGGAACTGTTTTCTTCTTGAATACCATTAGAGGAACAATAATCTTCAAACTCTTTGCTGCAATACTCACCACCATTGCTCTCGAGACATTTTAGTTTTTTACCCATCTCATTCTCAACCAAGCTTCTCCATTTTTTAAAAGTTTCAAATACATTAGATTTATGCCTAAGGAAATAAATCCATACCTTCCTAGTTGCATCATCAATGAAGTAACATAATAAGAGAGCCACTGAGGAAGATACCTGAGCTAGTCCCCATACATCAGTATGCACAAGCTCCAATTTCTCATCTTTCTTTTAGCTTCCCATCCTTGAGAAACTAACTCTCTTTTGTTTTCCATACAACAACTTTCACAGAAATCCATATTAACACATTTTAGACCTGGTAAAACATTATTTGAATGAAGTACTTTCATACCTTTTGTAGTCATATGCCCAAGTCTATTATGCCACAGTGCTGATTCAGAGTCCACAACAACTGCATGATCTTCTACCTACTGAACTACAACAACTATTCTTGAACATTGACCTTTTTCTGTAACAATTAAAGTAGAAGGAACAATATGACCTGTACAAAGATATAAGGTGCCTACTTTCACACCTTTTGCTACCACTAAGGCACCCTTTGTGACCCTCTAGTTTTAATCACTAAAAGTAACAACACAACCTTCATCATCTAGTTGCCCTGCTGAAATTAAATTTTTGCTTAACTTTGGAACATGCCTTACCTCACGTAGTAGCCAATAATTTCCATTCTACAACTTAATCTTGATTCTTCCCTTTCCAACAATCTGACAGGGTTCGTTATCTCCTAAATAAACCAGCCCAAAATCCCCTTGGACATAATCAAGAAAATAAATTCTATGGGAGGTAGCATGAAATGAAGCCCCTGAATCTAACACCCAAGAATCATCAGCATTATCAAGGGAAAGAATCGAAGCATCCTCATCAGATTTATTACTTACCACATTTGCCTCTTTACTTCCTTCCTTTTTGTCTCATTTATTTTTCTGAGACCAGCAATCTTTCTTCAAATGACCCGGCTTACCACAGTACCAGCAATTCTTCTTGTTTCTAGATTGGGACCTTCTGTCCTTTGATTTTCCTCTTGACTTCCCACAATTTCTGGAATCGTTTCCTCTCTCCTTTGTTCGGCCCCTACTTTCTGCATTCAAAACACTGCTTGATGTGGATGTTCCACCTGAGCTTTTCCTATGGATTTCTTCGCTCAAAATAACACCAACAACATCATCAAATTTCAATGTATTCGAACCAAAAATAGAATTGCTAACAGCCATTACCAAGCTATTCTAGCTTTCAGGCAAAGAACAAAGAATTAAAAGAGCCCTAACTTCTTCATCAAAGTTTACTTTTACATAAGTTAATTGACTGGTAACCGTATTAAACTCATTTAAATGATCAATAACTGACCCACCTTCTACCATTTTCATATTAAATAAACACTTCATAAGAAATACCTTATTCAAAGCGGAGGCTTTTCATATAACCGGGGTTTCCATCAACTCTTGAGTTGTCTTTCTTTGTTAATATTAGCGCCCAGCAGTTGTGCGGGCATAGACGAATCGCCAAGAGCATTTCTATCCAAGATCTCAGTCCTCATCTGACATTGCTGCAGTTTCTTGGTTTTCCCTTCCAATGGCCGCCATAAATCCTTCTGATAGAGATAGTCCTCCATCTGCATCTTCCATAACTGATAGTTCTGCCCATTAAACTTCTCAATCTTCTTACCCTTGTCTACCATTGCTCCCACTAAATCGTGAGACCTTCTTACAGACGATAATCGAAACACAACCCGCTCTGATACCACTTGTTAGGGTTAGAGATGGCATATATCTAACAATTAAATGCATATTTAATTAATAAAATAGAGAAACTAAAACACACATAGAATAAATCATAACACAGAGAATTTAACGTGGTTCACCCAATCCGGGCTACATCCACCAAACCGTAGCCATCCAATACTTTTATTATCCAGTGTAAAACCTATTACAATCTTGCAAATAATTGCATTTTTCATCATACTGTAATACCCATCCGAACCCCTTTTTAACAAGCTTAGAAGCTTCCAGATTTTTGGGTTCTACAAAATTGGATTTTTCCTTTTTCGTTGATTTTTCCCTTTTTCGGTGATCACGCGAAAAAGTAGGAGGAAAATTTTTCTCGAGGGCTGTCACCGTCGAACCCCCGCTTTTCGAGGGCTGTCACCCCCGGACCCCGGCAAGGATACAGGTCAGGGTGTACAGTATACCATGGGGTATACAGTATAGCATGATCAGTCGCCACATACCAACACTTGGGTCGTGCATAGGAGAAAACCTTGCAAAAGAGGCCTTAGAATTGCTCCTAATTGATTGTTTGCATGCTGAAAAGTTGTCTCAATTGATACTACACTCATGTGGGTATTGAACTCAATTAGAACTATTGTATCTACCCCAAATTTACCTCTTTTTAGCCCTCTAACTACTCTTAACTCCAACTGTAGTTAGGTAGGCTTTTGAAATAGGCCAAAAAGTTACTATAAGTATATAATGACTAAGCATAAATAGTTCATTAACTGCTAATCATCTCATCTCCTCAAAGGTTTGCATCACTTTGAAAGTTACTATGTTTTTAAGCTTAGCTTAGCTAAGTTTGATTGTACTTTCCACTATTCAATGAAACATTTGGCTTTGTCATATTAAGATCATCCCTCATTGAAGCCTCATGATAGTTTCCTCCACCTCATTTAAAAAATAAGAAAAACCTTAACTAGGTCATGATGTAATGACTGTGTGTTCTCTTCAACTATTTGTGACTATTGCATTAGCAATGATGCTAAATCTTCTAAGCCTTTAGAATGCTCTGCTATCTCACATAGACCATTGAACTGTACCTTGAAAGTTTGAAGTAAAAATTATTTTATGAACTGAAACTTTGTTATCTTAGGTCTACCTCTTGATAGTTTTTACCTTTCATGATGTATTACTATCATTGCTAGAATATGTATATGTGTGAAGTCATATTACAAATCCATCCTTAGTTATCCTAAATGGTGAATGATGACTATTGACTCGACATGTCCTTGATCAAGCAAGGTTATTGATATCTATATGCATTCATTATATTAGAACGAATTTTAGTTTTAGGCTCCTTATGTAAGGCTTCAACCAAGGAAGATATAATGTGATCTAATGGTTGTTTTAAAATAGGTTTGATCCCTTCCTTGAGCTAAACCTTTCTCTGCCCCTGCATCATGTAATGTCCTTTGTGATTTTTTTGCTTCAACATCCTTGGCCTTTTGCTACTTATTTGATGCATTTTAAAAACTTGAGAATGTCTCCATTCATTACCTTTAAAATGTGCATCCGCCTCTTTGAATATGAAACCCCATTTATTAATGTTGATATGACAAAAGGTTGCCATCATTTTTCTTGTGGAATGATCTTTCAGACTACTACTATCATCTATTCATTTTTATTATGATTCTTTTTCTTTGCATTTAATGTTTAAGGTTTATCCCTTTAGGTCTTTCTGTAGTTCCTCCATTGCTGTTGTTGCTCCTTTTATTTGCTGATCTTTTACATTGTAGACTATCTTGTAAGTATTTAAGGTATTTGTCACAGTCATCAATTCTAAGAATTTTTTAGTGTCTAGGCGAGAGAGAGTCATGACTACCATAATGGTGAAGATTAAAACATTTCATATTTAATGGATGAAGAATGAGAAGTTTCCCATGTTTTAAATTGCTTGATAGAAAGAATAAGATTCTCCATTGTAGAATCTATATTTTCCTGTTGGTGCTTGCACACACCTTTATCTTCCAAATTCTTAATACTTTGAGGTTTCTCTGATCTACAATTAGATCCTTGAATTTCCCAATAATATAATGTACTAGGAAAGAGTTCCTCAATAGCTGGCGAATGGCCTAGAGTCTTGAGAGTGGAAGACACTGAAATTATTTGACTTTCCCAATTACCATTCTATTTTGTATGGACATATTATTTGTGTTAACTATAGTTGAAGCTTCCTTAGTGTCTTTTCCCTTTCCTGATTGTATTCTTTCCTATCATTATCCTTGTTCCTTATTTCAATCAAAATACTTTCTTCACATAGCATAATAATTGTTTTTGCTCTCATTTATGGCTGTCTTTCCTTCATTTCTCATTTAACTCTACCCATAACTATTCTTAACCTTTCACTCTCATACATGCGTTTAATGATTTTGAATATCTTTTTTAATTCATTCATGAACTTTGATATAAGGGGTGATTATCCTAATCTTGAAACCACCATGTATATACCTTATCATCATATGCCATAAAACCTTAACTCAAGTAGATACATAGTCAATTTACTAAAAGATAATGGAAGGCTTCGACGAACATATTAGACTAATGGAAATAAAGGACACTAAGGCAATTACTTCTTTAACTCTTCCTTGTTCACTAAGACCTAGAGATCTATGGAAAGGACAATCCCTCTTCTTTTTGGTACTCAAGACCCTTCCCCTTCAATAATTGTCTGGCTTGTAGATGGCTGCCTTTGCATACTTTGACTATCCTCTCTTCATATTATCACATTCATTATTGGTTGTACCTCTATTCATGATTATTCAAAAGAGATTGATGATTGTACTTTACTCTTTATATATTGAATCATGATGGTTTCATTCTCATCCTCATGTTTGAACAATTCCTTGTACCTTTATGACAAATTTTTCCCTAAAAATAACTTCACAGTCTCCCTTTGGTGGTCTTTGTTTACTGGCTATGAGTGTATTCATAAGCCTCTTTTGTCAATCACTGTCCTCATTTAAGAATTTAAGGCTGTTCCTAGGTGCAACATTCTTGAGGTTGTTGTCCTTTCATGGATTATTGACTGTCATCATGTACATTACTTTTCATTATTCTTGGCCTTGACTTTCCTCCCTACTTTGTTGCATGATTTTTCTTCTTTAATATCATAGTCCTTATCACATTTGCATCACCAAGATATCAAGAATTATCATCATTAGTTTTACTTGCAATTGAATGCTCAAACACAGATGTGACTATGTGGCAATGCATCACTCGCAAAGACATTAATTGTCTCATAATAAAATGAAACCTGCCTTGCTACTATCTTCTTTTAATGATCTTGTGAAGTATGACTTATCTCTCTTTCAATCTTTGGAATCATAAAAAAACCATCCCTATGACGCTTCTTCTGAGCATCATTGATCTTAAAGGTGTAATAGAATGCAAATGTCCTTGATCAACCATGTCTCATGATACCAGCAACCATGAGGGTTTTAAATATATTAACCTCTAGGTTTGTCTCAAGTATAGAGATGCTAGAATAATGCAGTGATAATGATCTATAGGGAGTTTAACATAATGACCTACTTCTTAAAAGCTCCAACATTTCAAAGTTGCATGGCTAGGTATGAATGCAGTCCCATGACCCTAGAGGGTCTTCCACTCTTCTTAAACTCCTTGTCTTCAATGTAGATGGTCCAATTCCTTCTTTGCATGCAACAACCTCTCATGAAACTAGACTCTTGATCACTACTTGATCTTGTAGAGAAAAGCAACCTTACCATGCAAACCCTAGAAATCTTCTTCAACATTGTGTTTTCTCTTATATTGCCTTTTTCCCTCTATTCTCAATGCCTAAATATGAAGATCAAACCTCAACCTTGCTTTCAACATGAATCTCTTGGTTCTTCTTGCTTTTGCATGTCATTTTACCTAATTTTGGCATGGAAAGCTTTTCTTTTCCCTTTTTCATAGTGTGGGACTTTTATATTAAATTTATCTTATCAAAACCTTTTGACTAAGACTCAGAAAATATGAAAGATTAACTCTCTCTAAGGATAAAAGGCATGAGATAATTAGATTATTTAAAAGTGATATTTTAAATAATGTCAAGCATTAAAATGGACTACAAAAACAACCTCTAAAAGATAGTATATACATGGATTATGGATTAATTGGTGTATCTAATTAGAAAAAGGTCACACATATGTTCAAAATGTTGTACAAGCCTAAATACTCTCATGTTAGACAAAATAAAAAATCATTGGTATGCCATTTGAAGTTGCAACACTCATATATGTAAAAATTTGTACAATTGATTGCAAAGATCATTGTTGAATGATTGGAGCATTGATTGCAAATATCATCATTGAACCTTAAAAGTTGTACAGTTGATCACAAAGATTATTACTGAATGGTTGCAACATTGATTGTAAAAATCATTGTTGAACCTAAAAGTTAAACTCTTGATCACAAATATCATTGTTTAATGGTTGTAACGTTGATTGTACAGATCATTGTTAAACCTAAAAGGTTTTAGTATTGATCATAGAGATCGTTGAAGTTTTTGGTCGCACAGATAATTGTTGAAGTTGATCTAAAAGTTCGTTACTAATCATTGAAGGATTTGATCAAAGAGATCACTATTGAAATTGATAAAAAATATCATTGTTGAAATTGATGAAAAATATCATTGTTGACATTGATTGAAAAGTTCATTGCTGAAATTGATCACAAAGATCATTGCTGAAATTGATCGCAAAGATCATTGTTGAAGTTGATCGTAGAGATCATTGCTAAATCTATGAAGTTCTTGATCAAAAAGATCATTGGGAATGCTTCACTTTCTTTATTGATATAACTATGGAGAACGTCTTATTATGGATGATGATGGACAAAAGTAATCAAGACTATTCAAAAGAAGGTTAACTTTTTATACTTTCAAGAAGATATTTTTGTTAAATATTCTTCATCTGTACATGGGTAGCTAATAAACCTATTTGTTATAGCTGACCCCATCATTTAGTTAAGTTGTGTAATAAAATAAAGTTTATGGGGGGATGTTAAAATATAAACTTTTGTTTTAATTACGAAAAGTCATGTCTCATTAAGAAACATACCTATCCATATATGTATTTAAAGATCTTTGAATACATATTTTTTAATGTGGAAAAAATAACATCAATGTTTTATGTTTCCAATTTTCAACATTTATTAATTAATTAAAAATCATAATACACCAGAATTTTTACTATTGTCAATTAATTAATAGTTGTTGGACAAAGTGTTTAGTCCTACTTTGTTTGTCGATTAGTTTTCTCGCCTTGTTATTTCAACTTGCACGTCATTCTCTAAAATTTGCTATTGAAAGGATAAACAATAATTCTGAGCAGCCGATATATACTGCTCAAAAAGCTTCTTCGTGCATTTAAATTGAAATAAGCAGGCTCGAGGATATAGAGCGGCGGAATATGTGTGATGAGCAAGTTTTCCAATCTGACTACCATGACTCTGTGGATATTGCAGATTTTATTGATGTGGCCTCCTTCGAATCTGATTCGAATCACACTCAGTTCCCTTCTTGGAGCGATCTACTCCAAGACAAAGGAAAACAAGATTGCTGGCCCATGTCAAAAGTCCATTCAATTGAAGAGGAAATTACACAAATCATCTACAACAGCCATAAATCTGAAGAATCAATTACCCATCTCGAACATGGTCTGAATACTGTGCACAGTTGTTCCTGTGATGAAGAAACGGTAAATTATGATTACAGTTCAGGCAGCACGAATGTTAGCTTTCACTGTAATGGCTTCCTACCGTCTAGTAGTATTGACTCAGAAGAATACAAGGGACTGCGAATTGTACATCTCTTAACTGCCTGCGCTGAGGCAATCTCTGATGGTACGTATGATCTTGTTGAGATTATCTTATGCAGATTAACAGAATTGGTTTCTCCAACAGGGTCTTCAATGGAGAGGGTGGCTTACTATCTCTCTCACTCCCTCCGCCAGGCCCATCTCCGTTTAGTTGGTGGTACTGCTCATGATATGTTCAAGGGCTACAATAGAGCTACTAAAGACCCCAATTATTTTGGGGCCTTGACTTTACTAAACCTGGTTTATCCATATATCAGGTTTGCTCATTTCACGGCTAACCAAAGCATTTTGGAAGCTGTCACACTTCATTCGGAGATGGAAGAGGACCCAGATACCCACTTAAAGGCACCGACTGTTTCCGGCCCGAGGATTCTACGGATAATTGATTTTGACATAAGAGAGGGCCTGCAGTGGCCGCCATTGATGGAAGCTCTGAAAAGTGGACCCAGTAAGCTTGGTGCCCTCAGACTTACAGCCCTTAAATGGGATGATGCTGATGATGATTCTGAACAATATTCATGCAAAGAGACTGGAAGAAGATTGTCTGAGTATGCGAGCTCCCTGGGAATTCAGTTTTCTTTCGAAGAAATGGAAGTGGGAGATTTGAAGGGAAATCTCAGACAAAATGACAATGAGGTAATTGCAGTCAACTGTATGTGGGAATTGCCGCATATGCGCAAGCGAAGTAAGCAACAATTAGTAGAGCTCCTCAATGGTGTGAGGCATTTGAAACCAGCTATTCTAACTGTGGGAAGTTGGCCTGCCGGCATGGATAACCATGAGAAGCTCAACTTCAGGGAGCATTTCAATGAATGTTTGAGGAATCTGTGTGTAGTTTTTGACTCTAGTCAAGTGGGATTGCCAGAGAAATATGGCCTTGCTCGGGTAAACGTGGAAAATCTCTTCTTGGGTCCAATGGTTTGCAGATCAATGAATTATATGCCTGATAATCAAGAGTACAATTTGATTCCAGTCATGGACATCGCTCTCAAGTCTGGCTTCGCCGAACGGGATATCAGCCACACAAATATATTGTATGCAAAATATATATTAGCAGGCACTGAGGGAGTAAGATGGTATACAGTAGAACTGATGGGCAAACATCAACTACTGCTTAAATGCAATTCTACTTCTTTGGTATGTGTTTCTTCATTTAGGGCTGTTTGATAATTCCACGCTAAACATGTCCTGCACAGTCAAAAGCAAAGTATTGTAAACATCATTTATCATTTGTAAGTTAATTACATGTCGAGAAAAACCTGTTCTCCCCCACTTTCCTCGTGTCAGCCAATTAAACACCACATGGTGATTAGTTCAGGCTGCAGTTTTTCTTGGTCACCCTACTTTCCTTGTGGCATCCAATTAAACACCGCATGTTGCTTAGTTCTGGCTGCAGTTTTTCGTTGTGCATTTAAACTAAATTCTCATAAAGATTAGACAATGATAGGTCACTGGATTGTTTTAAGAAATTAAATTAAATTGTACAAGTGCTATGATTAGTGTTTTTCTCCTTTTTAAAATTGAAAAACTTTGTGAAGCCTCATTTGTCTTGGTTTATGATTATATAATTGTTATGTTGATGTATAAGTTTATTATATTAAGTATCATGTGATTTTTTTTTTTTTTAATTATAATTGTAATTTATGTTTTAAATTTGAAATTAATAATAGATTAACTGTATTTGATTTATTTTTCTAAATTTGTTTTTTTGATTAATATTAAAGAAAAATAATAAATTTTATTTTATGAAAGGTTTGTGAGGAGTTTAGTTTGAAAATTTCTAGTTTTTAATGGATTTCATTTTTTTGTTTGACTTTCTTTTTGAGGGGTTTTTATTTTAAAAGTTGTTAACATTAAATTATTGGTTTACATGTACACAAATTGGAAAGTATGGCCGGTGCTAATTCTTAAATAATTGAATTATGAGATCTTGGAAGATAAGTGAAATTTGACGATTTTAATGAACTTGTTACAAAAAGAAGTGCAAATTGATGTTAATCATGGCACATGTTCAAAGGCTTAAAACTACAAAAGAAGTTTGAAAAGATTTAGGGAAAGTAAATGAAAGAACAAGTATAGATATCAAAGGAAAGTTAAATCATCATAAAATTAGAAGAAGAGATAATATGAATGATCATAATACATATCTACAAAATACCATCATTTTATTTATAATCTTGAATTAATAGAGAAATTAAGTAACATGGAACCTAAAGAGTTATCTAGTTCCTTGTGAAATCAAGGAGAAAAAACTATGAAATTTAAAGATGTATCAAATTAAAAATGCTAATATTTAATGGCCAAAGGGATACAAAAGAATTTATATAAGCCTAAGTCGAGTGTTCAGGGACAAGAAAATGAAGGAATTCCACTTTATTATAATCAACTAAAAATAATTATATGGATAACAAAAGAATTAAAACAAATTATTTAACAATAATAAAAATATAACAAAAGGAAAAGGTTTAATACAAATTGTTATTATTATAGGAGAAGAAGACAAATGGAAATAATGTTATTAGAAAAAAGGTGGTGGTCAAAGAAGATTTTAACCAATGAGTCAATCAATTATTTTGCAAGAAGATAAAGGTAAAAATATTCTTTATCATTTTTGTTTAATATAGGTCATGAAATGATGACTTGTACATTGATTTAAAAGAAAGTCAATCCATGAGATATAATAAGGGCTACTATAGGTTCTTGGAAGAAGAAAAAGGTTTTCAAGAGGCTATGTTAGGAGATAACATTTCACTAGGTGTTGAAGGTATTGGAACAATTCTATGAAAGTTAATCTTGATTTTTTTAGATAAATAGGATTGTATTTCTTAATCATAGGTGAAAACCACCTTATTTAGACAAAAAAATGACTCAAAATGGTTAGTGTTACAAAAATTTCACCTACAACTCAATTTGGTAGAGTTGAAGCAATTGATTAATTTTAAAGGTGAAAGGTATTCCAACATATTTATGTTATGCTTAACCATTGAATATCTAAGCTTTAAAAGAGAGAATTCAGTTTTCATTGTTCAATGCTTTGCAACATATAGAAGACTACATAAAATTGCAAGATATTGGTTTCATTCATTTCTATGATGTTTCATTCATTTTGTAATGAAAATACACAAGATTGAAAAATGTTGTTGTTTCTATACATTGAAAAGAAGAGAATGCTCAAATGTCCCACACAAGCTGTGGGAGTAGTTGAACCAATGAACATAAAAGATATACTATGCATCTGAAGATAAAATAATGGAAAGACACATGGAAGGGAACATATCCATCATTGCATGTTGAAGTCTTGTGATTGTCTTCATTGTTGCCTACTCCTCCTTGCTCTTGATCTTCAAATAAACCTATATCATGATAATAAAGGGTTGGTTAGAGCTTCAGATATGAATCTCAACATATTTCCTATCAACAAAAATATAGTATATGCCTATGGTGCATTAAGTCAATTGAGCAAGCATAAGATATATGCAGGAGAGCCTGAAAATCAAATATCACAAGAGCATTAAGCTTCATTATTTTTTATCTAACATGTTTGTTCATTGTGTAGGTATAGGTGAAATCTTGTTGCTAGATTCATCTCTTTTGACATCATAGCATGTGGTGTGAAAATGGGCTCCCACAAGGGTTGAGCCCAACATGCCACCCCTAAGTGTTGAGAGGGGAAGGAGATAGGTAAAGGATATTTAGATTGTTCAAAGAAAGAATTTTTAGCTTAAGGAACAATTCACAAAGTGGTTGTGAGAATCACAAACTCATTTCCCATTTCAGGACTGCTAAGACAAAAAGGATCAATGGGACAACCCTCCATTTTGAAATGGAATCACAAGTGAGTAATGAGCTTATTTCAGAATGCTTAGGTAACTTTCAAAATTAAGTGAAAGTGCATCATTGGCATCATAGTTTTACATTATCCATCTGTTGTCACAACACCATTTCTTGTTGCCTATATCAAATAAGATACATACATTGTTGGCAACCCATTCATTAAGTGATAAAAGGAGTAATAGATTTGACAAAGTATGCAAGCATACTAATAAAATAGTAGTGCACTTTAACTTCAATTTGTGTTCTCAATTAAAAAATGACATGAGAAAGTACAATGATATTATGGAGTAAGTGTTAGTATATGTTGCAATAAGAGGACAACCACTTGGTAAATACATAGTCCAATCAAACACAAGATGATTGTGCTAAAGAAAAATGAAAATTTCTGCCCATATAAGTTTCAAGTAGTTGACAGGTCTTGAAGGGTAGAGTTAAGGAGAGGTGGCAATCATTAGTGGTAAAGGGAAGAAGCAGTGATAAGACAACTATAAATGTCATTATGAAGGAGTTCATTGAAAAGGTGCTAGCTAGATGGTAGATTTTGAAGTGACAATAAAGAGCCTACCAATCAATATACATACAAAGTAAAGGATTATTGACTCAGATTTAGGGACATTATGACTATGTAGATGCAAGTGCAAGGGAAATAACCTTGTTTGCAATGCTAAGAAAAAATGGAATAGAGGAGAGCATCAAACTACAAATAATGCATTTTCATAAGCTAACATCAAGCTATTCATAGACATGTTGAAGACATCATCATAATGGTTTTCAACTATTAGGGAAAGCTTTGCCTTGAAGCAACAATGAAGGGTACATGAAAAGGAAATCAAGGGAGGTGTATTTGATAGTATAGCAATCCAATGTGATGATAGGGATAGTGTTGCTTGATGCAATCTTCATGTTCATGGTTTTAGTGCCTTATCACTGTGTTTTACATTCCTCAAAAATACAATGAATTTTAATGATAGCTATATCTAAGACTAAAGGAAGATATGGTCATCGTCCACATAGAGTCTTTTATATGAAATAAAATATGTAAATATAATTTCAAGTACAAAAGCAATCAATCATTGAAGATAATCCAAGATTTCAATTGTCACTGTCTTGTTTAAGGTGCATGTTGTTTTGAGGATAGGTTGTCTAGAAGCCTAGGGGTTGACTAAGTTTCTCGGCATGGTTTCATTGTTTAATGGGAAGTGTATTAAGAATATAAGGATGTAAATGAAAATGACATTAAGCCATAACATTATACCTTAATGAAGCTAGGGTTTTAGGGAAAAAACTCTATGAAGAAAATGTAAAATACCCAAAATCCTAGAAACTTGCATAAATAAAATAAACAAAATAATGAATCCGTCAACTAGAAGTGAGCATGGTGATGTTCCACTCTTCCACAAGTATTTTTTTGCAAAATAAAATCAAGAGAAGCTGTGGCCATAAAATGTAGAGGGACTCCATAAATAAATGAAAAAAGAACAAGCTTTGAATGTAGACAGTATCGAACCTTGGAGTCTTTCATACCCAAAATGCATGAAGGATCAAAATACATTCATCTTTCTGCAACTATTGATCTCAAATCAAGCAAGTCATTGATAAAAAAAAATAACACTACAAGGTTCGAGAAATGGATTTCTTACCTCATTTTTTTTTGTTGAGAAAGTAAATTCAAGTCTGTGAGAGAGATTCCAAAGAAGCCCATCAAAATCATTCATGGCAACCTCAAGAAACAGATGGATTTGTAAGGGTTTTTGAAATAATAAGAAATGCATCAGTAAAATAATAATGGCCTTGTCTAAAAGGCCAAAAGTTGCTTCCAAATTGGGGTTAAGGATGTCATTTTCAGTTTGTACAACAAGGAGGACTTACCCATGCATTCTCTTGGTAAGTTCTCCACTAAAAACTCCTAGACGTAGCAAAAATATGGAAGGGATCGAGCTCTAAACCCTAGCTTCATGGCGACATCCAGTGTAGAGAGTTCTCCAAAAAATCAAAGGAAAAATGAATGTGAGAAGAATGGAGAGGTCAAATGGTTTTGTTCTATAGTTTTCAAATTTTCCCTAAATTGGCCTTTCTTTTTTCCACATTAATTTTAATTTTTATTCTTTTACTAATACCTTTGTGGTACATCATAATTTTGCTTGCATATGTTTTACAAGTCTAGGCCTTGCATGACTTAGGAGTTTTTATGATTTTTGAGAAAACCATATGGCTAATGTGCCTTAGTTATTTCCTATTTTTTGGAGAAAATCAAATACCATGTGAGCCTTAGTGTATTTACCTTGATTTTTTGCAATTCATTAAAACTATATTTCCTTGTGTTATTGCAAAAATCAAGTCAAATCCAAATCGACCTTTCCTTCTATTTTTTGGAAAAGTTGAAACTGCAAACATTTTAAGGCCTTATTAAAAGAAATGTTTTATAAATTACTTTAATAAGTGTCAATTAAATGTAGAAACGAAAGCAAATACTGAACACCTATTAAGGCAACTTTAGTTTACTTTCCTTTTTCAGTTTGAGTCCTATTTGTGCAAATTGGAAAGGTTTAGTAAACTGAGTTTCTTTTTCTTTTTCAATTAGTTCAAGGTTGATTTTGAAGTTGTTTTGGGTCGATCTATTTAGGAGGGAAAGTTTCCATATTTTTTCACTCAATTTTGAGTTAGTTTGGGTCCTATTTTGGAGGTTTTTCCCCTTTGTTTGAAAATGGTATTTGGGTTTCTATTTTTGAGAGCAGTTCACTCAGATTTTTACTTATCACTCTTGGAGACATATTAGAGGTATATAATGGAGAAAAACTTATTTTTTTCTCAATTCAGATTTGTTTCTTTCTGTCTTGACTAGTAGAGAGCTTTGTAAGCCTTGATTTGTACTTATATTTTGATGTTTGGATACTCCTTTCAGATCAATAAAAGAAATAGAGAATTCCTATCTCATAATTTTTTGTCTCATTTTGCAGTAGTGATTTGATGTTGTCATAGTGATTCAAAGAATTGGATCCTTTTTATGTCTCATTATTACAAATGTGGGTGCAAAAATTTCATATAACACAAGTTGCATGTTGTGTTTTTTTCGAACCTTCATGCAAATCACTTTTTGTGTTGCATCTCTCATTTGAGGTTGTGAAAGTTAGTGTTTTGAGAACTAATTGTGAGCTAAGTTGGTGAATAAATTCAAATTTCTAATGCATCACCCCTTAGATGTTAGGATTTTTATTTCGGTTTATCCTTCTATCACTTTTCTTGGAGAAGTTTTTAGTTTATGTGATTCATCAGGGGAACCAACCCTCTTTGGAGGTTTGTTCTCATTAAAAATTACCCACAACTTGAGAACATTTCCATGTTTCAACAGGATAGTTGAGTCAAGCATAGCTAGGGTGCAATCTTGATTGACAATAGTTTTTGGCACACTCAGTGGGATTAATTAAACTCTTTCAGTCCAATATTTGATCATTTATTGCTAGTATTAGGTGTGTATATAAATAAGATCTTCCTTTGGAGGAAAAATATACACAAATTGGTAACTCTGAGCTCAAATTTATTGGTTTTAGTATGACTAAGTGTTGGTTTATTCTAGAAAGTCTAATTTTTTCTTATTTTCCATCTTTTCAATGAATAAATATGACTATGTTTCATTGAAATATGTCTTATCATCCATCCTACCATGAAAATTCTACTTATCCACCTCCTTATCAGCTATATCAAGGCAATCATGCTGATAGTTTTAATTCCATGGCTTTTCAAGAAAACCGACATGCTTAATATAATTACCACCCACCCACCCTTGCTCAACCTCCATGTCAGCCTTCATATGCTCAAAATCAACTCTAAGAGAGTGAAAAAGAGGAGATTGCAAAGATAAAGGGTATGTTTCTTGACTTCATGCTTGACTTCACAAAGTAGGTAGATGAGATCAAGAGGTAGAATGCGTATAATCAACAACATGAAGAGCTGGCTTATCAAGCCTATCTCTATGGGAAAGATTTGGAGACACAAAGGATATAATTTGAGGAGAACCTTGAAAGAGAGATAGCTACAAAAGAGGAGAAGATGAAGCCTATACTCTCTCAAACACAAAGACATGAGGTCCAAGCAACGCCTATAGTTCCATATTAGCTTGCTCAAGAGGAGGTCCATAAGTATAAGTTTCTAAGTTTTAGATAGAATGCATATCTTAGTATTCCTAAAGTTGGGATTCCAAGTTTTAGGCAGAATAAAGTCCTTAATTCCTCAATCCAACCTCTTAATCTTGTAAATTGAGGAAAATAATCAGGTTTAGTCTAGTGTAGTTTTGGAGTATCCCCTTGAACATGATCTTTATTTTCAAGAAATCCAAGAAGCTCCCTAAGTTTCCCCACCTAATGAATCCAAGGATGAACCCATTGATTAGGATACCCTACTCCTCATGGAGAAGCTTAAAAATTTAAATCCATTGTGTTTAGCTTTAGAGGTTTACCATTTAGAGTAGTAGAAGATTGAGCAAGAAAGGACTTCTCTAGATGTATCTTTTGATGTTTTCACTAATGAGCTTCCTTGTTTTGTTGAAGAAGATGGAGATGTTTTAGTTTTTATTTGAAAAGATCAAACAGTGCAATACGATATTGTGAGCACAAAACCTGCATAGACTAACAAAATATCAACAAAACAATGTCAAACATGTTACTAACACAAATCTAGTGCTCCCTATGATATTCTTCAACTAATTTAAGAGAAGACATGAAATAAACAAAGAAATAACATAATTGAAGCATGTAATCTAATCTAAACTAGAAAAACCTTGATCCCATAGGGGGAGTGGTGCTCCTTTGATGTGGAAAGAATCCCTTTCCCAATCCCTTGATAATCTTGATGAGTTGTTGAAGATTCCAAGATGAAATTGACTATAATCTAGCTATGAAACTTGAAAATGATGGAAAAATAAGAACTCAAATGGCTATAGTGATAATGCATGGAGTTGTGAATCCATATTATGAAAATGATGCCTCTTTTTATAGAAGCTAAGGGTTAAAGATTGGAGGAAATTGGTGAATGTGGGATAGATTAAGAGCCAATGAGAATGTGCCAAGTGTCACAATTCTATTGGATGAAGGTGGAACACATTTTGGGAAATGTGTGAGTGGAAGAGGTGGAAGATAACTAAATGTTGTTGGAAGAGGATGGAAGAGAAGTAAATGTTGTTGGTTGAGAATTTAAAATTATTATAAGAGGAATTGAATGAGATTTGTGAGGATGTAAGAGGATTTGAAAGGTTGTAAGAGAAGTTATTGCAAATGTAAGAGGATGTGATAGATTTTTGAAATCCTTTGGAGGGAAATTGATTAAAAGGTGGTTGAGAGGAATATTCCTTGGAATATGCCTTGGTGAGGGAAAATAGATGAATTAAATAATTAATTGAAATTATTTTCATGTACAACCTAGTTAGTTGACCATGATTGATTTAACTCTTGAGGAGTTAAAAGCTGGAGGATTTGATAATAATGATTAGAAAGTTGATTTAGGATTAATTAATCTAGAATTAATTAATTGGAGAGAATTAGGAGATGTGACATTTGATTTGACTAATTTTTAATAAAATGAGAGGATTAAAAGAGGATTTAATTAAATGATTTGATTTAATTAAATAAGATAAAAGTTAGTTAGAAGAAGGGTGAATTAATCAATAAATTTAATTATTTGATTAATAGCTGAATTTGCTGATTTTAACTAGATAATGTTGATTATTCAATTAAATGGTCAATTTGAAGTGAATTCAGAAGAAATGGTGTTAGTTGATCAAAATCAAATACATAGTATCAATTAGGATATTTTTAGTGTCTACATTTTTCCCTTCTTTGAAGTGAAGCACTTGCAGCGTTGGTTCAAAGAATAATACCGCCATGATCAAAATTCAAAAATTTCTTGATTTTTTGGATGCCCCATTGCTGCCCCAGTGGAAGAATTATGTTGTCATACTGCCCCCTCAAGAGATCAGGCGAAAATTGAAAAATTTGGTTGAGCTCACAAAAAATATTCAATGACAATTCAGGAGTGGAAAACAACCTGTAACTCCCCACCACATGAACCCCAAAGGACAACAAGGACTAACAATTAAAGCATAATATATATTTTTTAAAGTAACCTAACATAATATATACATTAACATACCATACATGAAATGAAACTATACATACAAAAAAACAACTACATCCTCTAGGGTACATGTGGTTGCATTACTAAATGTAAACCCACACGATAACGATGACTAACTAACTACAAGTATTCCACTTAACCATTACATATAATTATTAATTGATGATCGAACATTCATAAAATTATATAAATAAATACCATCCATCACATCCATGAACATAATTATACATATTTCCACAGATACAACACCATTAAAGATCGTGTATAGTTAAACAATAACACATAATAGAACCAAGTATCTAAATACATTTCATGAATGACTAAAATCCAACAAAGATCATAAAATAAGGCTAAAGATTACATTCATTACAATTATAATAAAAGTTACATCGTTCAAAAATTACATTAATACAAAAGTTTTTCCCAACATGAACAAGAACAATACAATAATATAAAATAATACAACAAAAAGGAATGAGTAGAAAGTGCGAAGATTGGATCCATCTTTGGCACATCTCTAAAATCACCGCAACTAGTTCAACTTTGTAAAATTTTACCTTTGTCTAGGGACCCAATGGGGTGCATAGCACATTCCACCTAACCACATGGGCCTGAAGACCCACCCCCATGCTAAGAGTTGACAAGAAAGACCCTCAACCAAAATAGTTAGGTGAACAATGAAAAACAAGACTCCACAACAAGAGCATCCATAACCAAGACAACATCTATTTCTAGAGGAACAAAAGCAGCAAGGTGAAAACAACAAATATACATGATTTCTTAAGTGTAGAGTGTCATCACATGGCTCAACATGGGTTACCCAATGCAAATCTTCATAGGTTACCAGCCCCCGTCCTGGGTTACCCTAGCAACCTCAACCGATCCCCAGCCCCCATTCTTACACATGTGGAATCAACTCACCTTTTATGAGTACAAGGTAGTTGATTTTCCATTCCAGGCCTTCTTGTCTCATCCCAAGCCTAAATGAGTGCTTGGGCCATGAGAGAGGCATCCATTATCTTTTCTTAGTGTGAATTACTACCCATCCCCCTAATTATTTGTTGGGTTATCACTTGATTACTCAAATTTCGCATGAGTTACCCAGGATACCACTTAGGGTTCCACCCCCTATGGAAAGCCACTCTCCTTTCTAGCAACAAATATCATAAATACAAATGGGGTAAGCCAACTTGCACAAATATCAAGGCCAAAATAGTAAATACAACAAGTGAGGCATGCACCATCTCACACTAGGATTCCATGATAAAATAACATCCAAGTGTAAGGCTACAATCCACCAAATCAAAATGAATATAAAACAATAGTTCACAAAGAACCAATATGAACCCCAATTATAAAGCAACATTTTCTTTCCTCTCCTCTGGAAGCCCAAAAAAAAAAAACTACCCAACCACTCACAAACGTCAAACATTACAGATTCCCAAACAAATTTCAACACAAAATCCATGAATAGAATCTCCTCTACTCAAAATAACTCAAGAGAACAATACATCAAAATGGAACCATCCAAAAACCAACCTTAAATGTATGAATACATTCAATGTATTAATCCTAAGAATAATATACAATCAATTCCACTTTATTTATTCACTTATTAAAAGGTCATTTAACATAACTAAAGAAATTATATAAACATATTTTATAAATAACTCAATACATATCTACACAAATAAGTTATTCACTAAAACATTCAAGTGATAGATTATAAGGAACATTTAAATCATCCCTATCAATTTACTAACACAAGCAAAGTACTAAATTATAAGGGCATAAGAATCAACTTTACATATTATCTATTTATTTATGATGAGATCATTTAAAATAATTAAAGAACTATATTAACACCTTTTAGAAATACCTAATTACTCAATTTTAACATGAAAAAATTACTTTTAAAAATAATCTAATATAAATATATATGTATATTTATACACAAGTTTCTCTAATACACTTAATGTAATACCTTTTAAAAGTAAAGGCCACATACTCTAAGTAAATGAGCGACAAACAATGTTCCAAGTCTAGGATACATTATTTCCACTATTCATTTTACTCACCATCTTAATCACTTACTCCAAATACTAAAACCAATTATATAACCATTTAAGACCAAAATCAAATCCCAACAAGTGTTAATAGAATTACAATTCCCCAAAGTCCCTATTCCCTTTGAATTTCCAATTTAAACGATGTATTCATATGACACCTATTATATATGACATGGGAACCTAATTGTTTGCAAAATAAAACAAGTTTTATATTGTATCTAAAATCCAAATGAGAACTACATAGTTGACAATGAAGTTATAAGCATCCTATTACAAATTATAAGAAACCCCATTTTCTTCTATAGGTTCGTTGCTTGACCTTTAGCTTATAGGATAGATTAGACATAAACAACCTTCATGATTCAAATATATGCATTCCTATCATGCTTGGGGGGAAACGTATTGACCCTTAATTAATTTCCTAGCAAATCCCTATATAATAAAAAGGGGTGTTTATTAATGAATAATATAATTAAGTTGCTCCTTACAAAAGACAAGAAATATTTTCTTAATTACATATTTATAATTATAGGTATATGTTATAAATGGTTTGTTGTTGCAAAGCCTTATATCAGGTTATACTATGGTATGCAATAATAACACCACTACCCGACTTACTTCGACTTATATATTCAATGTTAATTGAATGTTGTTTATAAAACAACTCACAGAGGGAAAGTTTCTAAAAATATAACACCAACATACTAATACCTATCTGTGAACATAACATTGCCCTCAATATTAAGAACTATATATATATATATATTCACAATTACATAATCGATTAGATATACACGAGATTCTAACCACAAAAGCTAACCAGTGGCCACTAAAGAGGGGGTGAAAGCATAATATAAATATAAAGTCTGAAAATAGAAAAAAAAACAAGGAGGGGTGCACTGTAAAGATGCATGGGCTGCTATCATAAAGTGCTGAGTTAATAAATTGGGTTAGCACAGTCTGAAACTTCCACATGAAGAACATGAAGAGGCTACACATGAAGAACAAAGAATTTATTTTAATGAAGAGGCTACGCATGAAGCTGAAGAGAGGGAGATTCAAGGCGATAATAAAAAGTTATATGTTTTCTCGTTATTCAATAAATGATCTAAGAACCGAAAACTTTATGAAGCATATTCAACTTCCATTTAAAATACTAGTACACTCATAATCCAACTATATGAAAACAATCTAACATAAACGCATAGACACCATTCGCTGCAGATCGATTGTACCTAGCTGAGATGACAATTTAACAATTGAACCATGCATGAGGCAATAACAAATGGAATGCTACACAAAGGGGTATACTTCAACTGTACATTTTGACCCATTGAGACAATACAGAGAAAGGCATTCATTAAGGGAAAGAGATTTATGATACCTCCGGAAAGCATGATGCAAATAGTGACGACGCACAAGGAGGAGGCATACGACTGTCTGGCTAAAGGCCTCAAAGAACTCTGTCTTATGGAAGGAAACAATAGTAGGGGTGGGCACAAGTTGAATTTGTTGAATCGACTTAAGAAAATTTAAAGCGAATGTAATTGGTTGGTGTATATTATTGTCATATCATGAAATGCACTGTTGTAGGACATCTACAGAGAGAAAGGAGATTAGGTCGACAATATGGAGACACATATACATACCAAGGATATCAAACAACCGAGTTGAGGGTTGTCACAGTATTAACAGGTAAAGTAGAATTAGGAAAGAAATTTAAAGAGATAATGAATGGATTATTAGTTGCCAGAACAAGGTTACCATTATCTATCACTAGAAGAATTGTTATTCAAGGAATAAAGTAGGAAACCACAAAGAAGAAAGAGTTTAATCAATAATTAAAACAATAAGAATCTAATTCAAAATCTCGGCTACGAGGCAGAGGCATGGAGAAATCATGAAATCGTTATAGCTTAAAGGTTGTGCTGAAGGTGACTCTCTCCCTAGACTCGAAGGACATCATTCCAATATAAGAAAGCATTCGATAACAGTAAGGAATACTCGTACATGAATATTCTTTATTTTCCAATTAAATCTCAATAACATAGATTCAAGGAAAATGATCTTTTCAATCCCCAAATTTAAACGAAAACGTTAATTTCGAAAACATACCTGTGCAATCTTGGATTCCTTTCTTTTCAAAAGAGTAGAATAAAGATCTCCCAAAACCCACAAAACATGTATAGGAAGAAGGCCAAATTCGTTGCACCAGAATTCCAACTCCTTGTATGAAAATTGAAAATAAATGTAAGTCTTCGAAAACAAAAATTCACATTATTTTCCACATTAAAATAATTATCTTTACATGAAAATAAATTATTAAAATATTTAATTTAAAACCATACTGTGTACCTTGGAGTTTTACCTTATTCTCTTATGCAAAATATCTTAAAATGCAAATGGAAAAATACTAAGAACACTTCAATGATTAGCCTAAAGAGTGATAAAACAAGGAAAATAGATGAAACAAAACGCAAATCGATTATACCTTCCTTGCTGTTGAAGACTCCTTGGTTGACCCTTGATTTAGATGAATTTGTATGCTCCTTAGATGACTTTAGATGTTACTAGATGCAAGATTGATAATGCAAAATGACTAGATGGATGGCTAAATGATAGCAAAATGCTTGAGAATGCAAATTGGCAGCCTAAGGTTGCTTAAAAATGAAAAGTCTTGAAAATTCCCTTGAAGAGGGGGTATTTATAGAAGAATTTGAATTCTCTAGAGAATTCAATGGTTGAGATTCATCCAACAAGGTCAAGATGAAGGGCTATGGTGGGTTGAGGACTCACAAGCCCTCACATCTTGACATGTGGATGGTGAAGTGGTTAAGAGGAGATGAGGTGTAAGTGAGGTGGCCAAAAGGTACATGAGGTGGAGGAAGGACAAGTACCTTCCAAGTACCTTGGGGAGGAGAAGATTTTTTCAAAAAGGGATTTCTTGTCACCCAAGTGAGAATGAAAGGGATATTTGAGGAATTTTGGAATTCCTCAAAAATCTCCATGGAAAAGGAGAGGTGGTTGGAGAAATAAATGTGAATTAAAAATTCACATTATTAGGAGAGTCTAAAGGATAAAAGATGAGCTCCAAAAAGGTGGGACTTGGTCACATGTGGATGATGTGACAAGTCCAAGGTTCTAGAAGCCTTGGAAGATAGAATGTGAATTAAAAATTCACATAGGGAAGAGGAGAAATGCAAAAAAGAGATAAATGCAAAGGTTGACTAAAAAGTGGTGCTAAATATGGCTAATGACCTTGGTTAAGGTTGTGCAAATATTTGATTAGAATAATTAATGGAAGATTAGAGGCAAGTGGCAAATGTAGGAGGATGTGACATTAATATTTGATTAAGAGGATGCACATCATGTCATGAGAATTAAATTAATTGAGAATTAGAGCAAGATCATGGAGGATGTGGCAAGGAGAGAGAGAATGAAGAATTTTAAATTGATTTTAAATCAAAAGGGTCAAAAATGACTAAATTAAATAAATTGGTGTATTTATTTAATTTAGAGAGGAAGAAGGTGAAAGATAAAGCATTTAGTTATTAAATTAAATACTTTACAGATATGAGACAAAAGGTGTAATATTAATTTAATAAATTAATATTTAATATGATAGATGAAAAGGGAGTAAATTTAATCATATGGGAGTGATTAAATTTAGATGTCTACATTTTTCCCCTCTTCGAAATATTGTTAGAATAATAGTGTTTCGAAGAAAAATAAAATGCAAATGAGGGAGGAAATGATAGATGGTGATGCCCCTAGCATGGAAAAGGTTGATGATGCCCCAATGACTATGCCGAAGGAATGGAGGAATGGTAGGAGGGTATGCCCCCTTGAGAGGGCAGTTGGGGGAGGAAAAAGGGGTCCCCAGATGATGTCTCGATAGGAAGAAAAAAAGACACCATTGGATAGAGCTCAAAAAACCAAGCAATTTTGGTTTTTGAACGGATGTGATCCGACGCACGGTTTGCAAACGGCAGCCTCGGGAAGTTAGGAATTAGTTGGAGGAAGAAAAAGATAAATAAAAGGTAAAAAAATACCTTTTGAGAAGAAGAGGGTTAAAAAGGTAATTTCAAAAATTACCTTAGTCATTTTTACTATAGCATTTGAGAGGAGGAGAGTAGAGAA
>VDFB02105785.1:1229853-1469191 GCA_007258455.2 Sequoia sempervirens | reverse complement strand
TATAGTGTCAATTGCTTCCTTTTGGGAAGCAATGACAACCTCATCTGCTATGGAGGCTAGAGCTAGGGTGAGAGTAGGATACCTTTCACCAACCAATACCCTAAACACTGGGGGTGGTCTATCTACTCGACGATAGGTGGGCCTATCAACAATCCTACCACACCCCTGACCAGCATATGGTGGAATGTCCAAGTAGTTGACTTTGAGGCCCAAATGGACCTCAGCATACAACTGTTGAACAAAATACAATGGAATCTAGTCATTGTTTGGGTATAGACCATGTGCTACAAGAAATCGTGGGTAGATCAATGAGGCCATAACATGATCGACACATCTAGTGACCCGATATCCCCTAACCTTATGCACATTTTGATAAAATGGAAAAAAAGTGGCTTTTATCATTTCTTTGGTCACACTATCCTGTATTTTTTTAAGGGGAATGTCACCATGTACTTCTTCCCACATGCAGGAAAGAATAGCAACTACTCTATCTAGGGAATATGCACTAGTCCTCTCAAGTTCATCTTTTAGTTTTTCTAGACTATGCAATATTAACATGCATGGTTCAATATATATCCCCGAGTTTGCACCCTGTGCTAATGAATCTCTCAATTTTTTAATCTCATTAGTGGTATTTCCAAATAAATTTTCTGCAGGTGGAACATCTTAATTTTCCATGTTATATATGTATGTACACCTAAAGGAGCAATGAGACCTTGGTAAATAATATATCTAGATAGAAAAAATATATTTATCTAAAACAGTTCTAATAATTCATCTACTCATCAATAATATTTCCATACCATTAACAAAAAAACATTCAAAATCTATCTAGTTTTTAATAATCAAAACATTCAAATTACTAGATTGCACACAAAACATAATTTAAAACAATTCTAAATTTTAAATTTACAAGTGTGCACTCTAGTACAAAATGTGCCATTAAAGACTTAAAAAATATTGATAAAGGTTGCATCTAAGATTTATTTCCTACAACTAGTAATAAAGGGAAAGCATCATTACTTAACATTGGTGGTCATGTAAAATCAATTTAGTCATTATTGAAGGTACAAATAAGAGAAGAAAATGAGAGAGATGATATAAGCTTGTAAATATGATTTCTAAATTATTGAAGCAATATTTTGATAAGGAGGAAACCAAAAAATTAGAAATAAACTTCCTCATATCCATTATAAACAAAATCTGATAGGAGGAAGGGACACATGCACATAATATTTATCATGAAATTTACCATACAATGTACAAGAACATGATACTAAGGAACAAAGGTTTCTTATAAGTACACAACAAACCTAGATGAAGATTTGACCCTAGTACAAAAAGAAAGAAATAACGAAAGAATAGGAGAAAATAACTTGATTTAATCTTTGTACATATTTTTTCTATTACCTCAAATCTTATAGATAATATAAAATCCACCATGTGAAAATATGGTTATATTTACTCATTTAAAGATAATATTTAATAATTATTTTATTACTCTTATTTTTATAAATTTCTTGGATATTATAGTAAAATAAATCAACCCTTACATTTTTTAAAATTTAAAAGTTGCCTATACAAATTCCACAACTAGATATAATGGACTAGAGCTTTCTATAATGATGCACAATGATCAGTCCTTGATGTTCCAAATCTTTGTGTGGGTATTTTACTTCATCCCACCATCTTCTTTAGTTTTCATGATCTAGGTAGGTATTCCTAACAAACCTAGGAATTATCCCTTGTTGACCCATCTTATTTCAACCTTTATTTTGTTGATGATTAAACTTGAAACTCTTATTTTTAAATTTTATGCAGTAATGAATACCTACAACACTTGGTGAAACTAATAAACCAACACTAAGATTGTTCCTCTTCCTTTATCTAATCCCAGTATTTTATGTTGACTTCTTGTATTCCTTTAAGAACACTAAAGAGTATAATAGTATAAAAGAACTTTAGTATATAATATTTCTCTTTGGGATATTATTTAAACTTCACCTTAATATCATGAGTTTCTTCATAATTCTATACAAAAGATCCATATTCCCTCTTCTACTAAGCCTATTGAAATAGTTTCCCAAATTAGGTGTATTATATACTGACATTATGGAGATTACATTTCTTCCATCTAAACTTCACTTCAATGTGGTTTAATAGAATATTATTTATCTTCTAATCATTTTTGGTACTAAACCTATATGAGCATTAAGTATACATTGATTTAAAATGGTTTTTTAATCTTAATATTTGTAGTCATTAATTCCTAAAATGTATTTTTGTTTATACTTCTAATCTTACTCTTCCTGAATTTTCTATTAAAGGTTTTGTTATTATTCGATGAGATTCTTTGGGAACTATTATTTTCTTATCTAGAATCAAGCCCTATTTTGCTTCACTTGTTATTCCATGTTATGATAGGGAATAAATTTCTTATTATAAACTCCTTCACTATCAGAGCCCGCGTTTAAACACTGGGTACTCTGGGATAATGTGGAACCCATTAAGATGTTAGTTGCGTAGGTTATACTTTGGGCACTATGAACCATGGCGTTGACCTAGATGTTTTGTTCGTGAGTGTATGTTTTCCTTTTGGGTTGATCTCACTTGCCTACCCAGAAGTTGTTACGTGGTGTAGGTCCAATGGTGCAGGAAACTAGTGGAAAGGATAGGATCCTCGATGTAGTGTACAATGTACCGATATCCTTCTTACTGGGTGAATGCACTATGGACATTTGTGTAGCATGTGAATATTTGGTTGTGTGTGTGTGTTACCTGTTTGTGTTTGCAGGCTTCCAGGAGTAAGCCTGACCCTAGGGGGGAGGATGTAATACCCCTCTATTTTGCTTTCTAGTTGGACAATGTGTCCTTGTTTGCTTTGATGTGCCTTTTGGTTATTGAGCTGCTTTATCATGTGTGTGCGATTTGATTGCTATTTATAGAGCAATAGTCTATTTGTGTGATGTGATGTATCTTATTTGATGCTTTATTTGACATGTTTTAAATGGTGTAATGATGATTAGTAATTGTAACATGTTGCATGAGATATGTGTTTATGATGGAACTGTCAGTCTATGATGAGTGTATTAGTGAAGGGGACAAGATTGTATCACTTGCTTGCGAGTGCCCTACGATTTCACGATTTCCTCTTCACGGTGTGTTTTATTATATCATATATATATATGCATGTTCGATATACTCTTTGTTCGTAGGTTGACAGGTACAAGACATCGAATCCACCTAATTTCACAGGTTCGAGCGTGTCCATTGACCAACAGTAATCGATTGGGAGATAGTAGCTAGGTTTTTCGTGCCAAGTCATCACCCTGGTCATAGTTTGTCGTCAGTTGGTGTATGGTATGTTGCTAAGTCTTGTCATCTTTGAAGTTTTGATAGGTTGTTTTCGATGGGAATTTTATGCGAAAATCAATGTTTAAAAAGGTTTAAATGATTAGTTATGAATTTTAGATTAAAGTGGTTAAAAGCTTTAATTTAATGTAATTCATTTAATTTAAATTCTTGTGGTGAAATAATTTAATTTTGGCGGTTAAATTTATTATATTATTTAAATAAACTAAATAACTAAATGTTATTTTGTGAGAAAATAAATAAATTAACTAAATCTATTTTGTTGGAAATAGATTAAACAATTAAATTCATTTGGAAATTCAAGTTTTGATTTTAAAGATTAAAGTTGCTTTGAAAAGTGCCTATGTAAAATAAATTTAAGTTATTTGAAAATTCAATTTTGTTTTAAGATACTTAAAAATCAAAATATCTCAATGAGATATTTTAGATCAGTTGACTTAATTTGGGGGAAATTTGTGAGAGCTTTAGCATTTTGGAATTGGAATTTCAATTTCAATTTGGGGAAAGATATTATGTTTTCATTTTGGGGTTTATTTTCAAGTGTGTGTGGGGAGATTTGACTACAAAATGAAAGAGGGTTTTTGTTTTTTTGGATTCAATCTTGGATTAAAGGTGGAGATCTTGGGAAGAAATTGTGGAAGAGTGGAATTTGCAAAGGAGCTCAACATCAATTTGTTCTTCAAATTTCAAGATCACAGGTTTTACTCTTGTTTTATTGTTTATTGTTTTGGGATTTTTTTTCAATTAGCAAACTTGTTTGAAAACAAAATTGAAAACCTCTGTGGAGATCATGGACAAAGAAAACAACAGAAAAATTCGAACAATAGAGATTGAAAGAAAACAAAAGAAAATATTGAAACCCCTTAGTATAAATTTGAAATTTAGAAATTGGAAATTAAGAAATTGTGTCTGAGAAATTGATTTTATTGCAAAATCCTGTTGAGAAGTTGCACAATTTGTCTGAAAATGGAAATCTTTGGTATATATTTATACATATATCTGTTTATATATATACAAACATATATTATAAATATGTTTGTTTGTTTTGGGAAATGTTATTTTGAAATTTTCTTTTAAACAAAAAATTTCTGATAAAATTTTGTGCAGTGTACAGGGGAGGATTTTGTTTAAATTTTTATTGAAAATAAAATATAATTTAAAATAATATTTTATTTTGATTGTTTGGGGAGGGGGCAGCTATGGCTGCGCACCCAAGCCCCAATGGAGGGCGCTGCCATAGGCAACGCAGCCTCCACAGAGGAGGTTGGGTGCAGCCTATGGCTGCGTCCTCCTCCCATAGTGGGGGCCGCGGGCCAAGTAAAAGTAATTTGTTTTTTTTTTTTTCAATTTTATTTTATTTAAATTTATTTTATATTATATAATGTATAATATATATATATATTAAATATATAATATTCATATATTATATATATAATATGTATATATATATTATATATATATATAATATATTATAATTTAAATAAACATTTTATCATTATTTATTTTAATTAAATGGGAATTTAAATAGTTTTGTTTTAATATATATATATATTTAAAATATAAATATATATAGCTATATATTTAGTAAATATATAGTTTCACATATATGTTTAATTTATATTTAATAATAGTGATTTTATAATGATTTTATTATTGATGCAAAGATTAATTTCATAAGAGAATGAGGTAATTAGGAAATTGTTTTTTTTTAATATTCATTGTAATTGGGGAAGTTAAAATCAAATAGTTAGTTTAGGCTTCTTATTACAAATGATGTTAATTATTGATTTCAAGCATTACGGCAGTGCTTTGCTTAGATTTTAAAATGATTTATTTTGCAAAGGAGAAATAGTTATTTTAGAAGGATATGATTTAAATCAAAGAAGTAAATGTTTATTTCATTATTATTTAAAGGCAATTAGGGAATTAAATATTTTTTTTAAATTTCATGCTTTGTTCTAAAAGAGATAGAATGTAATTAGTTTTATTGTGGCAATAATCTACTAAAGGTTAATGAAGGAAGTGGATTTAGGAAATCCAAATATAGATTTAAATTCCTGTTTGATTGCCCTTCTTGTATGTGCACTTCTTTTGTTTTTGCTTTGGGGAAAATGATTTGAAGGGGTGTTAAGTCTTCTAGAAGGGGTTTAACTTTTGGAGTTGTTGTATTATGTTATCAACCGTTGTGATTGCTTTGGGTAGTGTGTATAGTTGTATCTTGTTGTTTTACCTGGTTTTCACGAATGGGGATGGTTTGTGTCTCCTGTGGAAGGAGTGGTTCATGTGCTTTGTTGCCTCCAATGTTTGGAGAGGGTTTTAACCTTTGTTGCCTCCAGTGTTTGGAGAGGGTTTTGACTTTTGTTGCCTCTTGTGTTTGGAATGGGTTTCATTATATGTTCCTCCTATAGTTGAAGTGATTGTTTATCTTGTTAGTATGCACTTTGGCACCCTTGGTGATTGGTTTTGGGTTGGTTTGTTGTCAAGTAGAAGAGTGGCTTCTGTTAGGGGCCAAAACCCAAAGAGGTAAACTAGGAAACCTTCAAAAGTGGTCTAAACAAGTGATAACTAAATTAATGTACTTAGAAGTTAGGTAGTATTTCACACTAGTTAAGATAATTGAGCCTTGCTCATGGACAAGGGCTTACATAGACTTGGGATGAGACGGGAAGGCCTGGAATGGCAAGGTCATCTATATTGTCTTTATGAGAGGTATTTGATTCTACATGAGTGAGCATGGGTGCTGAGATTTGGTAGAGGTCACCAGGACAACTCATAGTGGGGGCCGAAGCCTATGAAGATTCCCAGAGGAGATCCCATGACGAGTTGTGTGATGACACTCTTTCTACGACAATAGTTGGTAATTGGTTTTATGTGTATGGTCTTCTTATCATTCTCGATCTGCTTTATTTCTGGAAGCAATGTGATTTATGTCAGTGATGTTAGAGTTGTACTTATGTTATTCTTATGGTTGTACATGGTTCGTGTGATTGGTTGTGTCAATGTGAGTTAGCTTGTATCTAGGGGATGATGGTCTTGAATAGGAATTCCTTGTTACTATCTCCTAGCACGGGGGGTGAGCCTTTGGGTATCACATGGTTGGGTGGAACATGCACCTTTATCCGTTGGGTCATCTTCGTGTTCGTGTGGATGAGATTTCTAGTTGGAGAGCTCGTGGGATCCTGTACTTTCATACTTTATTCTTTTCAATTATTATTATATTTATTACCCCTCTTTGTATTGAGGTGGAAGATGTAATTTGTAACCTTTTTATTGGATTTACCTCATTCATGGAATGAGTGTTTTAATCGTATTGTAAATTATATTATTGGAAACATGTGGTATCTCTTATGTCTTTAATGTAATTTTATCATGTATGGAATGTATGTGCAATTAATTTGTTAATTAATTAAATGTTATGTTTTAAATCCATGTTTCTTGTTTGGGTTTTAAAGTAATCTCAGTCTCGTAACCTTAGAGGTTGTTGCAATGGGTAGTGAACTTGCATGTTATTTGTACTTTATCAAAAAAAAAAATTAGTACATTTCAGTAGTTAATTGCAACTTCCTCAAGGGTTGCGTGGTGGGGGCATTACATTCATGGAAAACCTTCAATTCATGCAATAGGGATTGTTCCATCTAATTGGACACCAATAGTGTAATTTTTTTTATATGGAAGTAAAACTTTCATGATTACATTAGATAATGATATATTGTATTATTGTAAAATTAGTGATGAACTACTTTTATTTTTATATTCCCCTCTAGTTACCTTAAAAATAACTACATATATTTCTTTTATACAATTATTTAAGGGGGCATATACTCTCACAACCCTTGTAATTTTGACATTTTTCCTTTTATACATGTATAATGTTTATGTTGGATTATATATGATTTGTTGGCATACTTTGTATTATTGGTTGTATTATTCTATATATATATATATATTTGTATTTTTTGACATGCTTGTTTTGCATATCTTAGTTTGAAAGGGAATCAACTCCTTGATCATTTAACACACTATATATCATTCTATGTATCCAAAATGTTTGATTATTTTCATGTTTTTCTTTTAGCATTTATTTTTTATACTTTAATTATGTTTTATCATATAGTGACATTAGCCCATTAAAGTGAAAGAAAATATGATGTCAAGAATTGCATACACTACAATATTAATTTATATTTCATGCTCACGTTTTAGCATCTATATCTATAGCATAATTTTAGGGCCCATTTAACCCTCTTTCCTAACCTTCTCCTAGATCTAAGTGGCAATCTCATATTTTCTTACTTAATTATGTTAAATTTCATATTTGTTTTTCTATGTTTTATTATTTGTGTATTAGCATTCAAACATTAAATACACAATTATGTAAACATCTTCATGACTCTAAAAATATCCTAACAATTTTTTTTTTAAATCGTTCTTCTTACTTGAATAAAAAGTTCTAACTAACTAAGACATTTTAAATTATTTTTAATTAAATTTATCTTTAATTAATTAAATATTTTATCAAAACTCAAATACAATTATCATCTTATCATTTTTTCTTTATTTAGACTACTTTTTAATACAAATTATTGTATTTTCAAAATGCATGTTCTCTCACTACCATTTTAAAATGATAAATCTTCCTATTTTATAAAATACTTGCAATAGTCCATTCTTGACATCTTTACAAGGAGCAAAATAAAGAATCTTCATTCTAATCATACAACTATATTTTTGAAATGCATGTTCCTCTTGCTACTATTTTATAAAATACTTACAATAGTTCATTCGTGATACCAAATTACAAGAAACAAAAGAAAGAATTTTCATTCTAATCATACAATGTCTTATAATAGCTTTCTCTATTTTCATAATATGTTGGATTTTATTCTTAACATCTCAAAAATTTCCTTTTTTATAACTAATTTTGAAAGGATTGAAAAAATATCTACAAAATTCTTTTTTTTCTCATTATTTGTCCAATTTTTCTAACACATTTTTTCCAAAACTTTATCTCATCCCATTACATTCTATTCTTCTCTATTTTAACACCAATCTCTATTTTTTATTCAAATTTGAAAGGCATTATGTACTTTTATATGCAAAAGTGTAATATATCCCTCATACGCTCCATTTAATCCTTAAAATTCTACAAATGCAGTATAATAGTATTTTTTCGACACTTATATTCTATATATTCTTTACATTGGAGCATTCTTCACCTACTCTTGCATGAAACAAAATTACTATTTATTTTTATTTTCCTACACTACAACACTTGGTTTCTCTTTGTTGCATGTTACATTTATTCTACATTATTATTCTTGGCCACTAAAACATTATATGCTCTAGTTATATCTAACATTTTATTTCTAACTTATGTTATAATATTTCATTATATATACTACAACAATTCTTCATACAATTTTTATATAATTTCTATTGACTACAATAAAAATTTCTATTTGAAAAAATTCTTTTGATTTACTTTATTCTTAACTTATATTCATTCTTCAAGCACATTGTAATTTCTTTACTTGAATATTATTTATCATCATATAACTTTGCAATATTTTTCTACATATTATTTGTTTTCTTCTTTAATTTTGTAAGTTATGTTACTTTTTTTGATCTTTTCTCTTTGAAAAGAATACAAACCTTCTTTTTTTTTCATTTCTTCCTCTTACAAATATTATTCACTCATTGAATAATATTTGCTCAATTTAGTAGAATTTTTTACTATGCCTAGTTTTATTTAAATGTATGCAAAATAGGCATGCATATAAACACCACACAAATTATTTGGAAAAATGCCACAAAAAATGTGATATCATTTATATAAAACTATGGTAAATGTTGCACTCCATTACAACAATTCATCCAATTAAGAGGTGATGTAATTTATTCATTCACTAAACAAAAATAGATTTTTATTCTTAAAATTATTCTCTAGAACTAGACTCATGGAGTGACCAATTTGAAAATCAATTTGAACATTTCAATCACTTAGATAAAAATTTATCCAAAGAATAATTAAGATAGTGTTATACAACCAATAATATAGAAGCAATAAATCTAGCCTATTAATTTTTCTAAGGTTCCATTCAAGCATAATTTTGAATTCAAGTTTACAAGAAAAATAAGACTATAATAATATTCACAAATAATATCTCCATGTTGATAATTTAAGCAATTCCTTCAACACAATCTATTAATGGATATAGAGAGAACTAAAATATCGATATACTTGTAGGTTGGAAATATCATCAAGATGGAACAAAATTAAATTTTGATTATACATTTTAGGGAAGTCTTCGGGCTATAGATGTTGACTATTTTCTTCATAATTCTAATAGTTTTAAATTCTAATTAGAGGTTTGGGTAAAATTGGTTTAAAGATGAACAAAAATATTAGTAGGAAGATCTCATTGTTAGGTTAATGCTAGTATATAAGAAATGATATAATGAATTAGTAATAGAATGTAGTTTTTTTACAAAGGTTGAGGCCCCAATTGGGGTATGTGTTCTTATGAAAAAGAAGCATTGAAATGGTCCCAATTTTTTTATAATATCATGCATATATGCATTGCTATTGGGAAAAATATTAGAAAATTTCAAGAAAATGCAATTGGTAGTTGTAAAGCCAAATGAATATTAAAAAATTTCAAGAAAATGCAATTGGTAGTTGTAAAGCCCAATTTTACAAAATGAGTTTGTTTAAAATGCTTTAGAAACTTTCAAGCAAATGCAATTGGCAGCTGTAGATCTAAATTTGGTTGAAAACTAGGTTTGTTTAAAAGGCTTTAGAGACTTTCAAGCAAATGCAATTGGTAGTTGTAAATCCAAATTTTAAATAATGGTATTGTTTTTAAAAGGTTTTAGAAACTTTCAAGCAAATTCAATTCACAGTCGTGAGCCAAAATGAGAGCTTCAAATAGGGTATATTCATTATAAACAATAAATTTTGTTCTCATAATGTGCCTTCAAGTTTTAAATGAAAATTTTGTTTGGATTTTTCTTTTCATTCAATTTGTTTTCATTTCACCAAAAAAATTTGGTCTCATGGAATCCATTGGAGTTTACAAAATTACAAACAAATAGAATTTTAAATCACTATGAAAGAATGCCAACCTACTAATTGACATCCAAGTCAATATTTCAAGTTGAAGAAGTTGATAATTCAAGTTGAAATGATGGTCCTGTTGCAAGTTTTCACCATTCCCTATCAATCACATTCATTGTTCACCACACACGAGCTCCAAGTCTGATGTTCAACCTTTTTTTTTGTTTAATAGTGATAGGGTTTGATTTATAAATGTGCCCTAATTCAACAGGGTTCGGCTGAACCTATTTAAAATACTATTTTTTTGTTGACCTTTAAGTGGTTCGGCCAAACCATATGGTTTGAACAAACCCATAGAGTGGTTCAGTCGAACCATATGGTTTGGCTGAACCATCCTTTCTATTGAATTTTAAAAAAAATTGATTTTCCTTCCTCTTCTCAATTGTAAACCACTATTGTGGTTTCACCCAACATTGACAATAATGATTTTATTCCCTTAGAAGAAGATGAAGATGTAACATTAGATTCTCACTTGCTAAGGCATGTTAACATTATTCAACCTAAACTCATCCTTTTCCCACCTTCAAACAAACCTCCAACTCAAAATAAACCTGAACTTGTCCTTTACCCACCTAAAAATAATGTTTTTCAACAGCTAAGTCATAATACCGTTGCTCATACATATAACACTAGAAATAATATGAAACCTCCACAACCAACCCTGACACCCTTACCTTTTCCTAATCCTATCCTACCTAACCATGGAACTTAGGAGTATGATCTTGTTGAGCAACTTAAGAATACTCCTGCTAAGATATCATTATGGGACCTTATTCAAGCATCCCCTCACTACCACAACATGATTCAAACAACCTTACAACAAGTTCCTATCCCTTATAATGTGCAAAAAAATGACATAGCATCCATGATTCAAGGAATAAATGATAACATTTTTTCCACCAAAGTGAACTCCCCTCTTTGGAGTTACAAAAAAAAAAAGATGCTTTCATGATCATAGCTCAATACAAACAAAAAAGGATAAAGAGATCTCTTGTAGATACCGGCTCTTCCCTTAATGTGTGTAGTGTGAGCCTTTTGGATAGGCTTGGTAGTGATAAATCAAACATTCAACCTAATTCTTTATCTGTTAAGGGATTTGACAATGTAAAAAAAAAACCACTTGGTGTGATTACTTTTCCTATTACAGTTGGAATGGCCACATTGGAAACACTAATCCATGTTATTCCTAACAATCTTTTATATAACCTCCTTTTAGGTAGACCATGGATTCATGCAATGAATGGGGTGCCTTCTACTCTTCATCGTAAAATGAAATACATCTACAACAACAAAGTATACGCACTTGATGTTGGTCCTAAGCCTTATAGTGTCTTACAACTTGAGAAAAAAAAAAAGATAATCCCTTGATGACATTAACACCAACCACACAAGTGGAACCCATGCAACAAAAATACAAAGCAAAGCATATCGATCAAGTCACAAATCTATTAGACAATGATTGAGGTTCCATGGATTTTGAACATACATTCATGGGTGAGTGCAAGATCATAAACAAAGATTCAAGCAAGTCACAAATCTATTCAACAAAAAATTTGGATGACCCTTCAAAAGCATCCACCTCAACCACTTTAGAAACAAATTACACAACAAACTTTGAAAAACTCAACAATGAACAACCACCCAATCCAAAAGTAATGAAAAATATTTGTGGAAAAGGTTATGAACTTATAAACAACTTGGCTATAGTAGGAAAAGGATGTGGTGCTTGAGAACAAGGTATTTGCAACCCTATAGAGCCTATCGCACAAGAAACAACTCATGGTCTTGGTTATTTTCCTTTGATAGAAATAAACAAGACTTCACTTAACATCAACACTATTAAAAATAATTCTTTGAAAGAAACAAAGAAATATTCGCTTAATGTCAAAATCATCTTGCAACACACTAATGATTTGAATTCATTAGATTTTACACCTTCTTGTAAAGGAGAGAACAAAATCTCACAATCTAAACAATCTTGCGTAAGTATGACATCTTTGTCGCAAACTACAAGAACACCTCCTACCATTGATCAAGAAGGTATCTTGTCAAGACTCCTCCAAGATCACTTGATATCCCTTCCTCCAAGAACTTGAAAAAAATATTATTACAAAAATTCATTTTGTGCATATCATAGATTTCATGGTCATGCTACTAATGCATGTAAGGCTTTGAGTAGTAAAATGCAACATCTTAAGGGGTTTGATGCTCTCCCTTATGTGGGGGAACCTAATTTCTCTAATTGATATTTATTTTCACTCTACCATACATCTTATCAATCATTTTAGGCTTATCCTTGTCCTGCACTAAGTGGGGGCAAGGGGTTAAGTAGCCTTATCCTTGTGTGTCACTTGTCATTGCCTCTTTTAGGTAGTTGTTAACCTTTCATGTACATATACGAGAAAGCTTGGGATGTGGATGACATACCTTAAGTTGGCTCGCACATGACATACTACCTTATTCATGACATGTAGCTTATTGGAAACATATGACTTGGCATAGGGCTTTCCAAATAAGCTCTTGTGTCTTATTCTACTTTAAAGCAATTTATCATAGTAATGGTGTTAGCAACCACTTTAAAGTGGGGGCATACATTGACACTCATATTTCATTGTGTAGTTTTCTTTTTCTTGTTATTTTATCTCTTGGAGACATTAAGCATAATGTTCCCTAAGATGAGACCTTGCACTTGTCCTCTCTTGGAAACAAGATGATACCATTTGCACTTTTCCTCTCTTTGAGACATTAAGCACAATGTTCCTAAGATGAGACCTTGCACAAACTAAGAAAAATCCCTTTGAACATTCCCTGCATTATTTTGCATTTACAATGTCTATGAGTTTCAAGCATACAAAATCATTTTTATGTGGTGCCTTATTAAAGTTATTAGGAGGTATAACTTTAGTATGGTTTGAGTGGGAAGCCCAATCCAAGGAATGACTTTCCCCATAGCCATTTGCATGTGTGTGAGTGCATACTAGCCATGATTGTATGTTTCTCACCTTTTGGTATTTCTCAACTAGCAGACAACCAAGAGTTTCGTTGCCCCAGAGTGAGTATGCATTTTGGAAAAATAGCTTAGATTTAATCCACAACGTGTTCAACAAACGGTCGAAGCTTGATCCACCTTTTTACTTCTACTCATTCTAGTTATTGTCATTACATGATCACGTATCTTGTTCTGCCACAAAATCATTCACCTTGTGCATGTCCTTTTGTGCTTATGTCGGTTTGACTTAGGATATTGGATCCTAGGGGCTTGATTGCTTCCTTCATCTTTTTTATCCTAGACCATCCACATTGGTATGAGTGGACCCCTCTCAAATGTCTACTTTAGTGTGAGTTTGAAGAAAGTTCATCCTCTCACTAAAGTGGGGGCTAAATGTAGTGTAGAAAAAAGTATCTCTTGCTTGATATGGGAATAATTAATGATAAATTGGACATAATGTTGCCTTGATCTAGTGTTGTGAGGTGTTTTACACATCCACATCAGGTCTTGGACCCTTGCAAACTGAATAAAATGCATTTATCAATGTCTTGTAGAGGTGTTGTAAAGTGTTGTGAATGACTCACACTTTTCTAAACTTTTATTGGGAATTTAAGTCTAATGGACCTATTTTTCCCCTAATTCAATGCTATAAAATGTATTTAATTCCATTCTCACATTAACCTAGAAGGCTTTTAAATTAAACCTGATTTTAATCTTGTGTTGTAATGTGTCTTGCATATTCACATTAGATGTTGTGCCTTTCTAGGCTATGTGGACCTCATTTTAATGTTGTAAAGTGTATTTAATCACACTTTCACATTGAACTTTGTGTCGCTAGCCCTAATTACCCTTTATATCATCATTAATAGGCCCTTATGACCCCATATTTTGCATCCAGAGGCTTATTTTGATCAAAGACCTCATGAAATCAACATATAAACTTGATTTCTTCACTCCATGACATCCCAGCTGACAAAAGAGCCCCTATGGGACCCATTCACCACTTTGGGTGAATGAGTCCCATCCAAGTGGGACTAAGTTGCCCAGCTTGGTGAATGAGTCCCATTTGGGCCATTTTTAAGGTTTGAGTGGGAAAAGTTAGGTTTTAAATTTAATTTTCTTCTATGTCGGCCTTGGGGATCAAATTAATGGGAATTTTAGGTGGATTTCCTATATAAACAATCTTTTAAACTGTAATTCATAATTCATCATTCATTCATCATTCATTATCCATCTCAAGTCAAGAAAGCTAGGGTAAGGTCATTTAGAGAGCATTCAAGACCACATTTAAGCCATTCAAGGGTAGGTTCTTTATCCATTGTTGCAAAAATTCAAGTTCTATCATCATGGAAAGTTTATAATTCCTTCATTTCATGTTCATGCTTCATCTTATTTCTTCATTTGGTTTAATTACCTAAAATGGGTTTGACCAAGGCAAACCCCTATTCCCTAAAATTCAACATTTATCTTTCTTTCATTGTATGGTTGTAGATTTAAGTACTGTGAAGGTTTGGAGATTATTGAAGAATAGGTTTCAAACTTGTTGAAGTCATCCTCTTAAATAAACCAGGGTTTTAGATCTAGACACCTGGAGGAGCAGAAAGAGCAGACTAAGAGCTTTGGATTCCACTTTTAGGTTTTTAGAAAAGTCATAGTGGACTCATATGCCTTTAGTGGCATATGAGTCCCACTATACATGTTTTTCAATTTTTTTTGTAGATTCAGATACCAATTTGGCTAAAACAGGGCTCGATATAGTTTTCCAAATCTAGGATTGATTCACCCTGAATGGCGTATGAGTCCCAGTAGGTCACAATTTTAGAATCAGTAGCATTTCTGGTATTCTTTCCATCCTCTACAAGTTTCCAGGTGCACAGTTCTAGTTTCATAGTTTTCTATTTTTTTTCATGATCATTTCTAGGTCATTTAGTATATGTTTGCATACTACACTATGTTTTCAAACATTTTGCATTTTACAAGTTTTGCATTGACCTAGTGAACCCCTCATTTAGTGTTATTATTTCCCTAGAACATTCCCCTTTGACAGATTTCAATCTCATTTATATTGAAATATCAAGGGTTTGTTCTTGAATGAAGTGTTAATCTTTGTCTCTCTCCTTTTAGGTGAAAAACCCCAAAGGTGTAAGAGGTGACAAAAATCTTCATTTTAGTAACTAGGACCCATTTTCCCTTACTAGCGAATGAGTCCTTGTTAGGTCCTGATCTACAATTTTTGGAAGTTGAAATCTCATTTTTAGGCTTATGTGTGTTGCAAGTTACTTTCCTTTTTTAGTTTCCTGATTTGTTGTTTCATCAAATTTAGTGAATCTAGCTTAATTTGTCTTCATTTAGTAAATTGTAAAAATTCAAAATGGAATTTAGAACATCTCATTTCTATTCTATTGTATAGTGTAATCAGAAATTTACCTTGTTTTAAGTCTGAAAATCTGAAAATGTTTACATTTCTAGAACTTTGTATAATATGGATCAAAGCACTTTTCACTTTTACATACACAATGTTTTCATTCATAAATCTTTTCATAAGTTTGATAAAAGTTCTTTTCATTTATGGCTACACCTTGTTTGCATTTTTGAAGTCTTGCATACATTGGATAAAAGTACTTTTCATCTTTGGATATACATTTTTTATATTTGTGAAGCATTGCATAGGATGGTTAGGAGTACTTTTCATTTTTCATCAAAGAATGTTAGTATCCTACCTCTCTAAGCATGCCAAGAAAAAGTCCATCCCTTACACCTATGACAACACTTTAGTGAAAGAGAATACAATAGTGGATAATCATGACAATAAAATTTGGTCTTCCCCTAGTATCTCTCCTATTTGCATGACAAAGATATTTTGGTGATTGAAGATCAAACCAATGAGAGTGATGAATGTCCTATTTGTCTCTCTTCCCATAGGGAGAACATTATGGAGCAAAACAATACCATCATTGAAAAATAAGACAATCCAACATTTGATAAGTCCCCTACTAGTGATGAAGCTATTGAATGTCATGAACATCTAGTTTGTAGCTCTCCTAGAAACTCTCCTACTAGGGAAGATATCATGGTGGAAGAAAATGAGAACATTGACACATGTCTTGCAAACAATAATGATGAGGTTTCCTTAGATGAAGATGATGAAGAGACATTACATTCCCCTTCAATAAGAGATCTTGAAAATGAGGATAAGTCTTCTGAGGTTATGCACATTAGATATCCCTTGAAGTACTCTCCTGAGCCTAAACTTATCATTTATCCAGCCTCGCAAAAACAAAAAAACTCAAAATAAACCTCTCCTCATCCTTGAACCACCTAAGAATAAAGTTTCATAGTAACCGAGTCAAAATATTGTTGCTCATACATACAACACTAGGAACATTCCGCAACCAACACAAACACCTTCAACATCCCTCCCATTACCTAATCCAATCTTACCTGGCCCTCCTTGTTTTCCTTTAAAAAGCAAAAAGGCATATAATCTTGTTGAAAACCTTAAGAATACTACTACTAATATTTTCATATGGGAATTGCTTCAAACATCACCTAGTCATCATAACATTCTTCAAGAAGCTTTTCAACAAGTTATGATTCTTTCTAATGCCATTTCAAATGATGTAGGGGCACTAGTTCAAGGAATGAATGTCATGAACTTAGACATTGTTTCTCACTAGAACGAGTTACCTCCCTTAGAAATTCGAAAGAAATATAAAGATTTCAACATGTAATAGTCCACATTGGTCAAATTATGATAAAATGAACTCTTGTTGGCAATGGTTCAGCTCTGAATGTGTTTAGTGTGAACCTTTTGAAAAGACTTTGAATGAGTGAAAATGATATTAAACCTGATTCTTTATCTATTCATGGATTTGACAACATAGGAAAACAACTGCTTAGAGTCACCACATTACGTATTAGAGTTAGGGAAGTAACATTACAAAATCCAGTCCACGTTATTCCTGATGTTCTTTCTTACAACCTCCTTTTAGGGAGACTATGGATTCATGAAATGAATGGTGTCCCCACTACTTTGCATCATGTCATGAAGTATGTCTATAACAAAAAAGTATACACCTTAAAAGTCGGTCTTGAACCTGAAAGTTGCTTGATGGCCGAAAGAGAAGGATGGAATCCTTTGAAAGAATTGGAATCCTATGCACTACAAGAAGTCAGAAAAGAAGTAAAAGAACATGAGAAGAAAATTAAGGAAGTCACTAAGCTATTGGAAGAAAATTGGGGTTCCTTGGATTTCACACCTACATTCATGGGAGAATAACAAAATCCCTTTGAACAAAAAAAAAAGTTATTTATACATTGTTCATAAGTGTTTGGCATAACACAACTTGCTAAACCTTATGAAGCGCAAACACAGACTAAAAGGGCCACCTAGCATAACACACCTTGCTTGTTTGTGGAGCCTTCTTCGTTCATAGGTGCTTACCATAACATAGCTTGTTAAGTCCTATGGAGCATACAAAAGAATTTTCATTGTGGTACCTTATTAAAGTTATCAGGAGGATAACTTTGGTATGGTTGGTATGATGGGAAGTCAATACACTGGCATGAATTTCTCATTATACAGTGGGAAGCCAACACACTAGCATGACTTTCTCACTAAACCAAATATTTTGGGACAACTCGCCTAGTGGACAAACTAAGGTTCCACTACCCCAAAGCGAGCATAATTTGTTATGGACAAACAACTATCACCGCACATCACATTGGATCGGTTGTTATTGATCCTTTGTATTTGTTTATTTTTCTTGGCCTTTGATAGGGTATGATCATGTATCTTTGTTATTGGTGCATACTTAAATATCTTGTATGTTACTTTAGTGTGAGTTTGACATGGGGTCATCCTCTCAATAAATTGGGAGCAAAATGTAGTAATGGAAAAAGTAGCCTTCTCCTTGCTTGTTTGGATAATTGACATTAAAGATGGATTAATGATGTCTTGGAGTGGTGTTGTAATGTATTCTACACATTCACACTATTATAGGACCTTTATTTAACTAATACATGCTTTAATTGGTCCTTTGCAAGGGTGTTGTAAAGTGTTGTAACACACTTTCATAGTTTTCTAGGACTTATTTGCTTAATAAAGCCTAATGGGCCCCTTTCTAAATAAAAATATGCATAAAGTATACCTTTTCTAAGTGTTGTAAAGTGTATTAAGGCACTTTCACACTTATCTAGGTGGTCCTAATTCATTATGGTTAAGTGGAGTTATTAACCCCCTTTTAGGCATTAATTATGATACCTCTCCAAGATCTTTCCTGAAAATCATAAATTAAATATCAAATTATTTCATTAGGAAAAAATTGGTCCTGGTAAGTTGAGCCAAGACCCATTCTCCCTTGATGGCAAATGGTTCCTCCCTTAATAGGACCCCACCTTTCTTAGTTGATCTAGTATGGGTTTTTGGCCTTGTTTCAACTCCCCAAAGCTCGGTCCTAGAAACTTAGCCAAGACCTATTCACCTTTGGTGGTGCATGGGTCCTCCCTTAATGATACCCCTATTTTTGAATTTCATTCTGGTGGGAATTTAATTCTTTCTTTCCAGATCTAGTTTAAACCTTAATTCTTTGAATTTTAGGGTTAATCTCCTAATTTAGTATAAATAAGGGGTTAATTCACATCGTTTCTCCTAGCAATTCATTCTAAGCCTTCAAGAATTCAAGTGATCAATCATTAGAGCTTTACAAGAGCATTCATAGGGCATTTCAAGGTAGATTTCAAGTGTTTATTACAACTCAAGATCATATCATCATTTCAAAGGTTTGATGCATGCATTCATGTTATTGGGCTCAGAAGTTAATGTTTCATTGAGGATCCATTTAAAAGCATCATCTTGCATCCAATATCTACATTCTTCATGGCCAAGTACAATATAGTATGTAGATTTGCTTCACAAGACAACATCCAAGGTGACATCATTTGCATATTTCATAGTTCACACTTTATTTCATTCATTTCATCATTTGGTTTAATTACCTACAAGGGGTTTGACTGAGGAAAACCCCCATTCACTAAAAAATCAACAATTTTTTCTTACCTTGAGTGTGGGGTATGTGCAGGATCATAATGGAAAAAACAGGCCCTTAAGTGGCGAAAAATTCAGAAAAATCAAAGTTAGGAAACTTGACGTAAAAATTTGAATAAGTTATCTATATTATGTCAAAAATATGTAAGAATAGAATCCGTAGCAAATTGAATGTAGTTTCTAAACTACTAGATTTATTTTATTTTTTTTAATTATTTGGTGAAAATTTGAAATTTCAATGCAGTAGTACTTAAATTTCAAGGAAAAAATAAGAAGTAGGTGTCTGTCTGACCACCCTAACAATAATAAAATGATAATTTTTTTTATAAGATTTTAGATATAAGCAGAAGACTTATGTCCCAATGTGATGCATATTTTTTTGTAATTTTTTTCCAAATAATAATTAATTATGATTTTTTTAATTACAACTTTTAAAAAATATAAAAACTCGTATGTCTGACCACCTTAACTTGGTCAAAACTTCATGAAATTCAATTATTATTTTTTTAATCCTATAGTATGTGAAGCATAGAATGTGACACATGTTTCAGATTCAAAAAATGTGATACCATTTGAAAGCTATGGATTTTTTTCAATTAGCCTATCAATCAAGACTTTAGTCGTAATTCAAATAAAAAAATAATAATTATTATTTATTAAATTAAAAGTAAAGCATAATTTATATTGGTGGAATGCTAAGAATATCCTTTAAAAACCCTTTTTGTTTCATCAATTTTGGGTAAAAAAAATCGTCAGCCACATACCCATCATATTGCCACTTTTTGGCCCATCATGACCCTACACATACCCTATGTGATTGCAGATTTATAGGTTGAAGATCAGTTGAGGAAGATTTGGAGCAATATTGTCAAAGTTTCAAAGTTGCAAAAGTTTTCACCTACATTGCAAGATCACAAAAAGAGCTCTATAGAATTAAATACAGGCTTCCAGAACTTGATAATTAGGAATTTAATAGTGCAAACATCAAGGTACAAGATCCTAAAATTAGTTTTTTGAAACCCTAAAAGGACCTATTTTCCACTAAAGGCGAATGAGTCCTCCATAGCTAAAAAAAAACAACTTTCTAGCCAGGTACACATGTTTTTATGCTTCAAAAACATTCCTCATAGTTGCTATAACAGTTAGGTTGCATTTCTGGTTGTTATTAGCATCTTATTTTGCATAATTTGAGGTGTTTAGGGCCTTGAAAAGTAAGTGGTCCATCAATTTGTTGATCCATTTTGCTAGACCCAATTTTTCCCCTATACAATTTATATTATGTATTTTATTTTTATTTAATGATTTATTTTATATATTTTTTATTATTCTACTTCAACCAATTAGATAACATAAGTCTATTAATTAAGAGATCAAAATGTAGACTTTTATGAATTGTATGAAAAAGATTAATATTAAATTAATCTTTATGTTAGGTATGAATTATATTTTTTTATCAAATGGTAACATGGATGGACATAAACAATCTAGAAGAATAATATGGAGAGCGGAATGCGAAGTTGGAATAAACAAAGGGAATTTTTTGAGAAAATTACTGAAGGAGATGGAGAAGATGATGGTGATCCTAATGGTTTTGGGAGCTCTTGGCTAATGCTTTTCTCCCCTAGACTATTCTTATGGGGTTGTGTGCTGGAAGTGTGGTGTGGAAGAGAGCATGGCAAGCATAGGGTGGGTTGAGGAAGGGCTTGTTTTCCTTTGTTGCTTCTTTTGTGCGTGTCCCAGATCTGGTTGGTTTTCATGTTGAGGGTTTGTGGGCTGCTTTTGTTGCATTTTTTGTTGCAGATGGGTTGGTTTCAAACCTTTTTGAGCTGCATCTTCTTCTTGTGCCAATGGAATTTTCTTATAGTTGGTGCAGGTTTCTCATGAGGTCTTACTTGGATGTTGCTTCTAGATCTGTGTGTTTGGTGGATTTTTTCATGTTCCTCTCTATGGGCACATCTTTGGTTTTAGCTTGTTTGTATGGGTGCTCTATTTGGCATGGCTCATTTACCTACCCTTTTAGGCCTTTTTGGGCTTCCTTGGAGGTTGTGTAGCATTACTTCCTTATTGGGAGACCGTGCTTTGGTTTGTTTGCTCTGGCTTCTTAGTTTTTTGTTGGGAGCTTGGTTGTTGATGGGATTTTACTCATGGGTATTCTTCTTGTTGCTACTTTGGGCTTGTCATATTCTTCTAGTGGTTAGAGTGTTTTTCCTAGCACTATGTCTACTCAGGTTTTGATTCACCTTGTGGGTCCTATGGAGTGTTTTTTGTGCAATATTATTGATGGGCTTCTTGTGGATCTTGAATCCTTGTTCACTGCTACCTGTATGAATGTGTTCATCTTCTAGGGTCTCTCAGGGGGATTCCCATGTTTACCTTCCTATTGTGAGCATGGATTTATTGGTAGCGAGTTTTCTCAATGTGATGTTGTGCTCCTCTTGCTCTTGTTGCTTGATGCAAAATCTATGGATATGTTGGTTGGGTGTGGTGTAGCTCTTGGTGCGAGATTTGTGCTAAGATGGTAGTCTCTAATTATTGTTTGCATTTTGTGCCAAAGGTGTTTTGATGGGGTTGTCCTGAATGTCTTAGTTGTTCGAACAAATCAATTGGATTATAAGGTTTTGACCTTGGGGGTTGGGTTTTCCCCTATTTTGTTACTTTTGGCTAGGTTATTTTCCATGCCTATCTTACAAACCTAGCTTCTCATGGTGATTGAGGGAATTTCTCATGTCCCTTCTTCTGGTTTTGTTTCTCCTTTTCTACCCACTTTATCTAGTTCTCCTATTGAGGTGGAGATATGTTCTATTCCACTCCTATTGAGGTGGAGTGTGGTCCTATGGAGGGGTATCTCAAGTGCAATTATAAGGGGTTTTTGTGGAAAGGGATTCCTTTTTCCTTTTGGTTTACTTGGTGTTTGGTTTTGAATATCTAGATTTGTTGCACAGGGGTTGTGGCCCTTGGCTCTGTGTTTTAAGCTGAAGGCTTTTGTTGGGCTTCCCATGTTTCTAAAGGGTGGTTTTTTTAAGTCTACAGGCTTCATCTATTCTCGCTACCTTTGTCCTCACATATGGTCTTTGGTTTTTTATTTCATGCTCTGGTCAAAAGCATGGCTTGTTGGTTGTTCTTCTAGGCTCGTTGCTAGTGAGTCTTGCTTTTCTTTTTACGCTATCTCATTTTCTATGAGTCACCAGTCTTTTGACTCTATGGTTGCCTTGTAACGGGTACTGACCCTTCTAATCTTATCTAATCAAAATATGGAAGGACATAAACATATACCATTAGTAGTATGTTATAATATTTATATAATAAATAAATAAACTATTTATTAAAATTTTTGCTTTAATCTTATGTTTTATAAGAAATAAATTTAAAGAATTTTTTAATTTTTTAATATTTATAAATTCCATAGTAAGGAGTGGAGTGTAATAGAGTGAACATGTTAACAAAAAAATTATCTTTTATCTTAAATTTGAGATTGATTTACATTTCAAAGTATTAATATTTAATAATAAATATAAATACAATTTAAATTATTATTTTTTAATCCTTCCCATAATTCTCTTTCGTCAATAAAAACCAATTAAACAATATAAAGGATGAAAAGAATATAGAGTAAGTAGAAAAAGAAAAGAAAATAATTTAGGATTTACCAAACAACTAGGTAACCTCTAGATGCCTAAAAGGTTGAAAATTTAGTTAAACAAGATGTTGTCTAACCTCATCAACCCAAGTACACTTAAGATATAGTGAATAGAAAAATTATTCACTCTAACATATATTTCAATTTGTTTTAACACATTCACATCATTACACTCCATCTTATGATAACATTTAAACATATAATTATTACAAGGTGACAAAGTCAATCAATCCATCTAGTGATTCTTCTCACATAATTTTCACATAATTTTCAAGAGATAGGAACTAAATAAACACTACTAAAAAATATAAAAGTGAAATATATGATACCAAGTGTTGAATTAAGATTCTTATCGACCAATAAGCTTCCATATTTATGAAGATCATGAATTTTGACCAAACTAGTGATTCCTCTCACCTAAAACTAAAGAGATAGGAAGTAATAATCACTACTGAAATGTCAAAAAATGAAATATGTGATGCCACTCATTCAATTAAGATTCTTTATCTACCAATAAGCTTTCATATTTATGAGATATGTGATTCCATTCATTCAATTAAGATTCTTATCGACCAATAACCTTTCATATTTATGAAGGCCACCTATTTTGAATCCTCTCACCTAATTCTAAAAGATATAAAATCTAATAAGTAGTATATAAATGTCTAAAAATGAAATATTTGATGCCCATATTTCAATTAAAATATTACCTAACAATGAGCTCTCATATTTACAAAGGCCACCAATGTTGACCCATTATATTCATTGCTGACTTGAGTCTATTTTTGGAGCAGTGAATTCCTTACCGAATTTCTTGTATGGTTAAATGAATTTGGAGTTCTACAACTACCTAGTTTTGTTTCTCTCACCTAATTTCCAATGAGATGGAAAGTAATAAACACTACTGCAATGTCTGAAAATGAAATATGTGATGCCACTCATTCAATTAAGATTCTTTATCTACCAATAAGCTTTCATATTTATGAAATATGAGATTCCATTCGTTCAATTAAGATTCTTATCGACCAATAACCTTTCATATTTATGAAGGCCACCTATTTTGAATCCTCTCACCTAATTCTAAAAGATATAAAATCTAATAAGTAGTATTTAAATGTCTGAAAATGAAATATTTGATGCCCATATTTCAATTAAAATATTACCTAACAATGAGCTTTCATATTTACAAAGGCCACCAATGTTGACCCATTATATTCATTGCTGACTTGAGTCTATTTTTGGAGCAGTGAATTCCTTACCGAATTTCTTGTATGGTTAAATGAATTTGGAGTTGTAGATTGGAAGTGCCACACTATTCTTGCTATCTTCTCCTTTGTTGGTGCAAAGTAAATGAGAGTGAGTTAACACAACTATTGGTACCTTAAAAATTCTCTCTAATCTATTAAAATGGCCTAGATTTTATGTATATTTTATTATTGTAAATCTAGATTGTTCATCATTTGTCTCAAATCTGATGGTCAATATTTTGTTGGCTTGACTTTCCCTAGAAGGCAACCCTATTTATGAGGGCATTATATTACGACTATGATGTTTACTAAACAACTAGGTAACCTCTAAAGGCCTAAAAGGTTGCACATTCAATTAGATAAGATGTTGTCTAACCTCATCAACCTAAGTACACTTAAGCTATGGTGAATAGATAAATTATTCACTCTACCTTATATTTCACTTTTTAACACATTCACATCATTACACTCCATCTTATGATAACACTTAAACTTATAATTATTACATGATGACAAAGTCAATCCCTCCATCTAGTGATTCTTCTCACATAATTTTCACATAATTTTTGAGAGATAGGAACTAAATAAACACTACTTAAAAATATAAAAGTGAAATATATGATGCCAAGTGTTGAATTAAGATTCTTATCTACCAATAAGCTTTCATATTTATGAAGATCACGAGTGTTTTCCCAACTAGTGATTTCTCTCACCTAATTTCCAATGAGATGGAAAGTAATAAACACTACTGAAATGTCTGAAAATGAAATATGTGATGCCACTCATTCAGTTAATATTCTTTATCTACCAATAACCTTTCATATTTATGAAATATGTGATGCCATTCTTTCAAATAAGATTCTTGTTCACCAATAACCTTTCATATTTATGAAGGCCACCTATTTTGAATCCTCTCACCTAATTCTAAAAGATATAAAATCTAATAAATAGTATTGAATCATCTGAAAATGAAATAAACGATGCCCATATTTCCATTAAAGTATTCACTACCAATGAGCTTTCATATTTACGAAGGCCACCAATGTTGACCCACTATATTGTTTGTTGATTTGAGCCTGTTTTCAGAGCAGTGAATTCCTCTCTGAACTACTTGTATAGTCAAATAAATTTGGAGTTCTACAACTACCTAGTTTTGGTGAAGTCATAATTTCAAAAATGTTGGAAGTGCCACACTATTCTTGCTATCTTCTCCTTTGTTGGTGCCAAGTATATGCTAGTGAGTTAACACAGTTGTTGGTACCTTAAAAATTCTCCCTAAATTGTTAAAATGGCCCAGACTGTATCTTCTCCCTTGGGTTTATTCCATACCACTCAGTATTTCCGATGGCGAATATCGTATAATACTAAGACACGCCTTGTTCTTTCCGACAAAAGGAGAGTACTGTCCGTTAGAGCTAAAATGGGTACGTAAGGCTGACGTGATGTTAGATTGCTTTCTCCCCATCTTCGAAATAAGAGAATAACTTGTCTTGTGGTGCAGATGGTGCAAACTCTGGTTTTGAAGACGAGTTACGAATTCCCTATGGAGATCTCGATCACAGAGGATTTGGTATGTATGTTATCCTTCGAATTGTGTCTCAATTTTGAGTCTTTAGTTTACTTCTACTTATTTAACGTCATATTCAGTGCATGCTATTGCAGCTTCCTCGTCCACCCAGAGCTGCAAGCCAAAGGCATATCCTTCAACTATGTGGGGAAGTGACTTTATCTGTTCCGTTGCAACGAGAAACGACGTAATGTTTTGTGTTTCGTTTCTTATTGGATTAAAATAGGAGCATGATTTAAGAAACTGCCTGAATTTGTAACCATTGTACATTAATGATTATATCTCAGGAAGCCATGTATGATAATGACAAACGCACAGAGATGTTGGTCCGGGATATTAAGGAGAAGTTTAATTCTATGGATGACGGTGAGATAAGTCCGAGTGCATATGATACTGCATGGCTGGCAAGAGTGGCCACCATTGATGGCTCCCACCAACCTCAATTTCCGCAGACGCTTAAATGGATAATTGATAACCAGTTACCGGATGGTTCGTGGGGACAGGAAAACGGGTTCCTCGTGAGCGATAGAATCCTTAATACTCTCGCCTGTCTCATCTCACTCACTGTCTGGAAAACTGGCAAGATTCACGTGCAGAGAGGTTTAATGTTCACTATAAATATACTTCTTACCGTAAATATATCTGTTATCTGTTATTATCAAATGGCGAGACACGCCATACACGTTTTCTTGGTACGAATAATATCATTGATAGTTCACAGATGTAAAATATATATGGTTTAAGCGTTCTATATTGGAACAATCTGGTTGGTGATGGGCATTATTTTGAGATTTTTAGTCTTGTTCATTTATAAAGCATTCATGCTTTTTTTTTTTCATGATTTTATGTAAAACATTTTTATTTTGTTTATAAGTGAATAAAAAAGGATTCATCGTTAATTCTTTGAATTCTTGCAATAATGATTTTTTTTACCCTGATGAGAATGTGTTATCGTGTTTTATTTTAAAGAGCTTTGTATTTGCAGGCCTTGACTTCATCAGAAGACACGCAAGACAAATGATGGAAGAAATACCAGGCAACGGAACGTCTAAAGTGTTTGAGATGGTGTTTCATGCAATGCTCAACGAGTCCAAAAGTCTCGGCCTAGATATTGACGCGGACGATTTCAAGCAAATCAGTGAAAGGAGGGACGCGAACATGAAAACGTAGAATTCTATCTATATTTGTTCTAGAGTTTAAAAAAGGGCATCTATTAAAGTAATACTTTCTTTGACGCAGGATTTCTGTAGAACGCCTTCATCTCGTTCCCACTCGCGTATTGTACTATTTAGAGGGCGTGCAAGATGTAGTGGATTGGAAAGTTATCCTTAACCTGCAATCCAAGGATGGGTCTTTCCTAGGCTCGCCAGCATCTACAGCCTGCGTCTTCCTGCATACCGGAGACAAGAAATGTCTACAATTCTTGACCAGCCTTCTTTCTAAGTTCCAAGACCATGGTAAAGTTCCAGCTATGAAAACCATTGTAGAATTATGAAATGCACAAGTTAATATGAGCATAGGGGCATTACAAGATTCCTGTAAGTTTAACTAAGAATATATTTATTTATCATTATCTGTTTAGTGGATGCGCAAGCCACTATGTAAACTAATTTCGACTTGGATTTGGCAGCGCCATGCGTGTATCCAGTGGATATCTGTGAACGTCTGAGAGCCGTCGATAATGTTGAACGTTTAGGGATTGACCGGTATTTCCAAACGGAGATCAGACAAGCCTTGGATTATGTCTTCAGGTGAGTCTCGGATATGCTATTCTACCTCGACTGTTTTAACAGAAATTTATGTTAAAAAGCAAATATGAATCCTTAGGTACTGGGACAAAAGAGGCGTCGGGTTTGGAAGGGAGAGTCTGGTTCCTGACATTGATTGCACCGCCACTGCTCTCAGACTTTTGAGACTTCACGGGTACAATGTCTCATCAGGTAAATCATATCGAATCTAAGATTGATTTAAAAAGATATTCAAAGCCAATTGTAAGAAAGAAGAATGAAGCTTCTAGCTGCACAAGTATCTTTGTATTTCAAATTACACTACTAACGTATTCGTGTTGCAGACGTTCTGGAAAATATAAAAGCTGACGAGCTTTATGGTGGAGGACCTTCCGAAATGCTAAGCCTGTACAAATGTTCACAGATCAACTTCCCAGAAGAAACATTAATGAGAGAGGCGAGTGCCATGGCCAAGGCTTACCTATCCGAATGGATTCAAAGCAACCACTTTTCTCGCGAGCTGGCTATCAGGAAAGACCTTCGCGGAGAGGTGCAAACTATTGCCATATGAACATTAACACCATCAATGATTGTCTGTAACATATGTTTCTTTATTCATTTGTTCGTGTACGCAGATTGAACATGCTCTAGACTGTCCCTGGTACACAAATTTCCCAAGATTGATGGTCAGATATTACATTGAACACTTTTCATCTAACCAGCTGTGGATGGAGAAGACATTATATCAGTAAGAAGGGTTGCAAATACTTAAAATTGATAATTTTAGAATTGAGTATTCAGTGCACTAAATCAAATAACTTGTATTTCAGAATGCCCAATTTGAGCGACGAGAGATATTTACAACTGGCCAAACTGGATTTCAACAGAGTGCAGGCTTTACACCAGATGGAAATTCGAGAAATTACCGGGTATTTTATAATTTGTTGTAAAAGGAACAACATTGTATTTTTTAAGTTTGGGTGTTCCATAGCTGACGTTTATGTGTGAATAGCAAAGATGGTACAAGGACTGCGGTTTCTCCGAGCTCACATTCACTCGTCATAGACAAGTGGAAGTACACTTCAGCGCTGCAGTGGTGATGTTTGAACCAGAATACTCTGCTTGTAGAATTGCTTACACAAAAGCCGCCTGCCTTCTAATAATTCTGGACGACCTCTTTGATGCGCACATATCGTTTGACCAAGTAAAGCTATTTACTGAAGCTGTCAAAAGGTCTGTGGTATCTTCCTTCTATCTTTATATATAATGCACGGGATACATGTTAAATTATTTCATTCCGTGTTTAATATAGTTTCCCTGGTTGCTTTAGATGGGATTTATCTCTTTTGCACTGCTTTACAACCGACATGAAAATCTGCTATCTGGGTCTATATAATACTGTAAACGAATTAGGGAAACAAGCACGGAAGGCTCAAGGACGTGACGTGCTTCCCTACCTTCGCTCAGTTGTAAGTAGACATTCGATCCTATAAGCTCCTTCGAAATTCAATGGAAGCTATTTATTATATATCGTGTCCTAATCCCTATGGTATGGGCTTTAGTGGGAGGACCTGCTGTCGTCTACAACTAAAGAAGCCGAATGGGCAGGTGCAAAATGTGTGCCGCCATTAAGGGAGTATCTGGAGAATGCGAAAGTATCAATTGGGTTGGCAGCAATTATCCTCAACTCCATATTTTTAACAGGAAAGCCTCTTCCTGATAACCTCCTGTGTCAGCTTGATTTTCGAGGACACTTTCTCCATCTCGTATGTACGACAGCGCGTTTAATGAACGACGCTAGAACTTTCATGGTGAGTACTGAAGTCGAACGCACTGCTATCGCTCTTGTACATACTAAGGAATTGACTTCTTGTGACGCCTAACTGGCTTTTCCTTTTGTAATTAATACAATGCAGCTTGAGAGAGATCGTGGAGAACTGGTGTCTTTCATACAGTGCTACAGGCAAGAGCGTCCTGAACTAACAGAGGAAGAAAGTCTAAGTCATCTCTTTGACTTCAACCAAGAATGTTTAATTGAATTGACTCACGAGTTTTTGAAGCCTGGGGTGATACCAAAATCCTACAGGAAGTTTCTTTTCGACACTGCGAGGGTATCCCAATTTGTTTTCAAGAGCAATGATGGCTTCGGGGTGTCTGTCCAGGAGATGCAAGACAATATTACAAAATTTCTGGTTGAACCGGTCGTTTAACATGCATTCTTTTCCTTTTGAACCGGTTGCTTAAAACCGATTTCTTACTCGTGTATTGTTTCTCGTTCTTTGTAACTTTGTTGAGCGAACCAGCTCTTAATTAAAGTATTCAAACTTAAGACAGCTTAAATGTTATGTCCGTTCTTAGCTAAGAAGTGCGTTTTGTGCTATTATATATGGATTGCATATTTTCAACAATTTTTAAAATGAAATATAATAAGGGGAACAACACAACAAAATTCCTTAGCTAAAAGGAACTAGACATTCATCAAACATAAAGTGACGTTTTAAAGTTTGTGAAGATTCAAATTCTGATGTCTCTTCTTTCGGGTGTCTTTATAACAAACTAAGTCCAAAATTTGAAGGATTTGATATGGAATCTTACTGTTATCACTTGAATTTACACCCCCCTTGAATTTAGGGTTCAACAATCCAAGAATATAATGAGAAGGATATCAATGTGTGGGACTTTTTTATTGAGATCAAACTTCTAAAAAGATTGCTTCTTTTCTAAGACAAGATGTAATGTACTGTTGATCCAACTCAAACAGATTAAAACTAAGGTTTAATATTATTCTAATGAATTGCAAGGAAAAAGGGGGAGAGAGAATGCAAAAAAGGAAAGGTCATAAAAAACCAAGACTTAGAGGGGTTTCTTTATTAGGCATAATGAAACATAGAAAAAGAGGTTCACCATCAATAGGATATCAATGATGAACCTAGTTCTCATTAGGTGTGTGTTTCATTCAATTATGAGGGCCAAAATGTCTAAATAACAATCAAAAATTAATCCTAATTGTTATAGCAATAAAAAGGGAAGTTTTGAGGGCTTAAAACAATGTGTACCTTGTTGTTTTTAGGTCATAGAGGACTCATTCACCTTTACTGGCAAATGGGGACCTATTAGGGTTCTGGAAACTGACTTCTAGGTTTTGTTCCTCTTAGTTTGCACTCCCAATTCACAGGTGTTCACTGATCCAAGCCTCACTAAGGACTCATTTGCCTTTAGTGGCGAATGGGTCCTTTTAGGGTTTCAAAAAAATGATTTTTGGGTTCTGTACTTCAAAGTCTGCACTCTCAATTCCCAGGTTTTCAGCTCTTGAAAGCCTGAAAAAAAAATTGTAGACACCTTTCCGTGATCTTGCAATGTAGATGACAACTCTTGCAACTTGACAACTTTGACAATTTTTGTCCAATATTGTTCTCCACTTGAGCTTCAACCTATAAATCTACAATCACACATCCAGGGAGAAGAAAAACTTGTTGATTGTTAGTGAATAGGGGTTTTCCTAAATCAAACCCCTTTTAGGCAATTAAACTAAATGATGAAATAATGAAATTGAAGCATGAAACATGAAACTTGAAATGATGATACCTTGGAAGTTGTCTTGGAGTATAAAATTGCAAACTAACATGATGAAATGACCTTGAATTTCTGCAATAAACTTCACTAATCTGCCTTTGAATGTCTTTGAAATGCTCTTGTGAACTCTATAATGCTCTTGCTCTTGATCTCATGAAGTTGGGTCAATTTTTGCTAGGAGAAACAATGTGAATTAACCCCATATTTATACTAAATCTAAGAATTAACCCCAAAATTCAAATAATTCAAACTGACACTAGATCTAGAATTAAAAATCATTAGAATCCCACCAAAATTAAATTCAAAAAGGGGGGTCCTATGTGAGGAGGACCCATTCACCACTAAAGGTGAATGGGTCCTAGCACAACTTTCTAGGACCATGCTTTGGGGGGATGAAATAACAGAAAAAACCCACCTCAAAAATGCCAAGAAAGGGGTGTCCTATGTGTAGAGGACCCAATTGCCACTAAAGGTGAATGGGTCCTAACACCATTTTCTAGGACCTCAAATTTTCCAAATTAAATGTCATGCAATATCATTATTAGGTGTTGAGATAGATCCTTCATATAGTGTAATTAAGAGGGCTTGAATTTGAATTAAAAGGCCAATTGAGTTGAATTAACCAAAATTAATTAATGAAACCCTAAATAAGTGTGAAAATGTAATACAACACTTTACAACACCTTAAATAAGGTACAATTTAAGTACATTTTGTTAGAAAGAGCCCTAGATTCAGCATGAATGTGTACAACACATTACAACATTGAATCAAGGCATAAATAGGTTAATTCAATATCACTTATTCCCAAATTAAGTGTGAAAAAGGGTTACTTTTTTCTACACTACACATAACATCACAAAGAACCAATAAACTACCAAATCTTATAAAAGTCTCAATTTTACAATTGTTTCTTGATGGTCAACGTTTAGTAATCACTGAGAGGGAAGATAGAATCCATAAATAGTTCTTTTGCAAATAAGTAGTACATAACAAACATATCTTCAAAGTAGCAAAAACCATCCACATATGGAGGTAATAAACTTAAGCACTATAGCAAGGTAAGCAACATATACATAAATTATATCACTAAGATGGAGGATTAAAGAACACATCTAAGGGGATAAAAGGAAAAAAATAATGTTTTCTTATTGATTCAAAAGCATTAAGCTAGTTATAGTATCATAATTACAAGAAAATAACTTTTCTATTGTCCAGTTTAAAATCAAGAAGAAAATTTATTTTTTAAGCTCTTGGATCCTTAATACACTTAGAGGAGAATACCAAAGTTTCCATGAAATTTGTGTCACAAAGGAAACCCTAGCCACTATCTTCAATAATGTTTTGTAAACAAGTGTCTCTTCCAAATTTGATTTGACTAACTAGGGAATGAAAGAAAATTCCTCTATACCCTTGTCATACCTCTCCATTAATAGTTCATGGTATTGAGTGTAGAGATCAAGAAATTGTAGAAGAAATTTTCTATAAAATAATTTGGAAATAGTGTATGTGACTTCAGGTCAATAAATAATAATTGAGGTAGTCGATCCATGCAAATTGTAATGTCGTAAAATTGCACCCCTTACAATTTCACATACATTATTGTATCCTTTTTAGTGTCCACTCCCTTAGCATTTGTGTAGGCTCATTTTAGTCCTTGCATCAACATTTTTCCCTTCTCAAGATGCTCGGAACCCCTTTTTCAACAGCTACCTTCATGCGTCAACTTCATGTTAAACCTCATGTTTTCCTCATTCTTGTCATTTTGAAGCATGATGTGTCTAGACACTAGCACACCACATGGACATTTATGCATTGCGCTAGCGTCTTGCGATATTTTGACATTCAAACAACTATTTATGAGTTCCTTTCCACTTGTCAACCACTTTTGATAGTGGTAACGACCCAAGATGCCTTATAACAGCTCAAGAAGCTTCTTTTCCCTCTACTCTCTTTAAATGCTATCTTTTCAATTCATTTGGTCTTCTAGCTTCTTGGCTTCTCTCTTGGAAATTCTCTCTTAACTTTCTCTTTTGCTCTCTTGTTTACGCAGCTCTCTACAACTTGCTACAACAACACTCACATTCTTACAACACTCTTTGGAACTCTCTTGGCTCTTGCAGCTTCGTCTTTCTCCTTAGCTTCCTCAATCCTTACAGTAATATCTATCTTGTTCCTTGTATCTTTGAGCCTCTTGGGGTTTCACACATCCCCTATCATTGCATCTATACTTCATGATAAAAGTTCTCCTCCTTGAGTAGGGTTTTCTTTTATCACTCTTGCATTCATTCATTTCTACTTGTTAGTTCTCTTTATCTATCTAACTATGTCCATGGAGGTGGGAACACTGAAATAGGGTTTCACTGAGGTAAATCTCAAAATAACCCAACATTTTCCCTCGATCTTATGTGTGTAGGTATTGAAGATATCTACTTGTTGGAGGCTTCATCACTTAGGCTATTGTGAGAACTCTCTTTATCCTCTTTACTCTTATCAGTTACTTTACCTTTATTTCAGTTCCACTACTTTTTGTTATTCTTATGTACTCTAGAAGTTCTTAGTAATTTGATTGAACATTAGTAATCACTTAGCTATTCTTTAAGACATCCTAATTTTTTATTGGTACAAGATGTTAGTGTGCCTCTGGGACTCTAGCATGTCATGCTACTATTTGTATTTTGTAGTACAGTCCTTGGCCGAAAACTTGTTATTTTATCCGAAAAACCTCTATGACCTACTCTTTATGGTTTTGAAACTCTCACTTTGTTCCTTGAGGTAGTTTAGGGTAGTTCACTCCCTGGGATTCTCTTGAGAATAAAGAGACTCATGAGTAGTGAATCCCCCTTCTCTACACAAATATACATTTAGAAGGATTTATGGTCACCATTAATTTAAATTAGTTAATTGCAAGAATGGAAAATGCATTAATGAGACTGAAAGAGCATCAACATTTAATTTTGGAGATTCTGGTGCCTTCCTGGGGTCTTGAAGCATAACTAAATATTTTTTGGGAGTTTCTATCTAAACCCGTTTATAGCTCAAAAATGTGGAACTATTCCTATGGGGATGCCACCTAGAACTAAATTTATGGAGAAAACCCTTGGAATTGAACTTGCCAAATTTACTTTCTTTTGGTGTTTGGTTAAAATGGAAAGCTCTAATGATGACATTAGTAAAATGATGGGGTGACATTAACATGATGTAAGTGTGGCATCATCATGGACATGATTATGCTCGAAATGAGATACATCAGTATGGTGGGATGGCATTGTGATTGTACACATTATTCATAGTTTAGTAAAACACACATTGAAGCTTAAGGTTGAATCTAAACTTATTTTTAAATGTACATTCCAATAAATATGTGGAAACTTTTTAATTCAATTTGGTAGTTTATTAAATCCATGGATTTAGAGTTTATAGTTGCTTAAAATTTTGCAATTGAACTTTGTATTTTATTAAAATACCATTCTTAACCCTTTAAAAGTATACCCATAACATATAAAACTACCCTAAATAATTCAAAACCATGGTTTTTTTGTGCTAAACCATTAAAATTATGGGTTTTCTAGGTGAGGCTACCTCCCATCATTGAAAACCACTCCAAATAAGCCAATCATGGGGTTTTTCCCTACTAAACCACCTTCACTTTTCCAAAACTATGAGTTTTATAGATTAAGCCACTTCCAATCCTTAAAAACCACCCTTAACTACATCAAATCATAGAATTTCCTTCAATAAAACTACCTATTTTGGTTACAAACCTCTTAGCCCCCTAGTCCTATTAAGACTATGAGATTTTCCCACCCTCTAGCTCTTTTTCTAGCCCTTGGCCATTACCACAGGAAAGGGGCTCAATTTTAGCACCCATACTCTTTAAAAATTCCCAATGCATATCCATGGTCAGCTAGGAAACCAAATGCTACTCAACAAGGGACTATACACCCCCCTTCTCCATCTAGTTTTCCAAAAATAAGCTTTTATGAAAATAAGCATATTTTTTTACTGCTAATCATATTTCCAAAAAATTGCATGTTTTGGAAAGATAATGCAAATCCCTATGTATTGGATTAAGTAGTTTTTCTTTAAAATTTGCACCGAAAAAATAGGAATCGTTATTTAAAAAAGTTTCCTTTTAGTTTAAAAATTCAAATTCTCATAACTTTTGCATACATAGTCTTTTTCCTACATTAAAAAAATATATTGGAAAATCATAAACAATATACTGATAATGTTTATCATTCCCTTGAACTATTTTATTTTCTATTTTATGACTAAAATTTTATTGCATTTTTTTTCATGTGTCAAAGAGCTACAAGATTAAAGCTACTAACTTAGTGGACTTTGGAATATAATTTATATGAAGAAATTGATTCTAGATATTTTGTATTTTTGTTTGTCCTATATTTTTTCATTCATTTTCTCCCACTAACATTGGGAATAATATTAAATTTCACTTTTTAATTTTGGATAAAGATTAAGCTATGTCTTTTAATATCAAAGTGGTAGTTTTGTATAGTTCCCTCTTGTGTTGTTGATTGATCTTGAGGATTAGAAGCAAACGTACTTCAAAAACATATTTTTATCATTTATATCTTAGATTTCATCACCAAGGGGGGGACCTCAACTTTAGAATTTCAACATACTATAAAAATTGAGGGGTGAATTGAAAAGCATGCCTCATGGAAGGGAATTTTATCATTTGAGCTAAGCCTCCAAGAAATTTATACCTTGACGAATTGAAGGAAAATAGTGTGTTACCCTTTCCTCCAAGGTATTTAACATTTTTTTATTTTCATATACATGGAATAGTCCTTATGTAACCTTTTGGTATTTTGAGGATACCTCTTCAAAGGCTTGTGTAGCCTAGTTTAAGACCATTCACTATCCTTTATTGTATCACATTGGATATTAGTTAGGCATGAGAAGCTACTAAGTACTTTTAGAGTGGAGATATCAAAGCTAACTTTTGGGAAGGATTTGGCCTCTAAAGTATTGGTGAATTGGTAAACAACCTATCATTCCCTAGCTATCTATCACCTGATAGGTAGTATATATGTGAAACAAAAAGTATTGGTAGACCTTTATTGAATAATTATAGTGTAGGAAAATGTATCCCTCTACATTTTCACACTTTTCTCCCTGCTAAAATTAGGCTTCTTTATGCCTTTTTTTGTCCCTTTTGCATCCACAAGCCTTATTTAATACATATTTATGAGGATAATCCTAACACATATCTAATGACCAATCATAATATAATATTTTTGGGTTGTGTGTTCCAGATTTAGTGATATGGGACTCATACACCACCTTGGGCGTATGGGTCCCACCTAAGTTTTGGGGTATGAACTTGAATTTGGCATTGAACTTAACATTTCTTGAAATATGTGTCCCAAGCCTAGGCTACTAGGACTCATACGCCCCAATTGGCATATGAGTCTCGCTTATATTGGACCTATTTTAAATTTAATTCTTGGCGGGATTTTATTCTTCTAGATTTGATGTTAGCTTGTAGTGTTGTAATTTTAGGAAATTTGGTATAAACAAGCATAAATACAAGGTTATTTCACATATTTTCTCCTACAAATCTTATGAAGCATTCCTATAGCAATTTTATAAGATCAAGATAATTCAAGAGCATTCAAGAGTTGATTATCAAGCATTTTTGAGCTATCTTCAAGATTCAAGCATCATGACAAAGTCATCATGCATCATTTTTTTTTTAGCTAACATTTGTGATGTAGATTCTTATGGTTCAAGTAAGCATTCAAGTCAAGATCCATAACATTCAATCAAGAGTCAAGATATACATTCATGCTAGCCATTTAGTACAAGATTGTAGCCTTTGTTCCAAGGGTTTGATTTAGGTTGAAAATCCATTGAAGATCAATATTGGAGAAATTTGTCAAAGTTGTCACCTTTCTTGCAAGATTACAAAAAGTCACATACAGGTCTGAATTAAGAGTTTCAGACTCAAAGATTGAAAGGGAGAGAAGCTACAAGAGATCACTAGAGGATATCAAAGTTTCATATCAACCCTAATACTAGGACTAACTTGCCACAAATGGTGTATGAGTCCCAATATACAAATTTTTAGACATTTCCTATAGATCCTTCTTTACTAGTTGTAGATTCCATTTTCAACCTGAAACCCTAAACTGGGACTAAATCACCCTATAGGAGTATGAGTCCCATTGTGCTTCAAAATTCATAATTTTGGGATTATGACCTTGTTTCAAGCATCTCCATTTTTCTAGGTACGCCTCTATTTATTCTCAATCTATTATTTTTATTTTCAGTTTCACATTCTAGGTTACATTGTTAGAATTACATATCATTTACATTTCCTTCTTTCTAAGCCTTTGCTTAGTGTCTAACCCTATTTTTTCTTTAATCATACCCAAGGGCACGTTATTTCATACCTCTCTTCCCTAATTCAATCTTGATATTGAGATCTCTAGGGTTTCCTTTAATGAACTAGAGGAAATAGGATAGGTCCCCATATTTGCTAGGTTCCATCTCCCAAAAGTGGAACCCCTATTTTATTTATTTCATTTTGGTGAGCCTAGCCTTTGGACACCTTATTTCTTATTTGCAGTGCATCATAGTCCTAGATCTAGCTTACATTAACTTTGCATTAGGTATTGCATTAGTTAATTTGCATTTAGGGCTTCTAAATCTTGCATTAGTGAAAGTGCAGATAGGCAACATTTTTCCATCTTGCATCATTGAATTTCATTTGAAAGCTATAATTGCACATAGTGGGTATGTGCAGGATCATGATGGGCCAAAAAGTGGTGATATGTAAGAGATATGATGGCCCATGTGGCTGATGATTTTTTTTACCCAAAATTGATAAAATGAAAAGAGTTTTTAAAGGAGATTCTCAACTTTTCACCAATATAAATTATGCTTTACTTTGAATTTAATAAATATTATTATTCATTTTCTATTTGAATTATGACTAAAGTCCTGATTGATAGGTTGGTTGAAAAACATCTATAGCTTTAAAATGATATCACATTTTTGAATCTAAAACATGTGTCACATTCTATGCTTCACATACTATAGGATTAAAAAAAAAAATGAATTTCATGAAGTTTTGACCAAGTTAGCTAGCTCCTATAGAAGTTTTATATATTTTAAAAGTTGTAATAAAAAATTCATAGCTAATTATTTACTTGGAAAAAAAATTATAAAAATATGCATCACATCAGGACATGAGTCCTCTACTTATATCTAAAATATTATAAAAAAAATATTATCATTTTATTGTGGTTAGGGTGGTCAGACAAACACCTACTTCTTTTTTTCCCTAAAATTTAAGTACTACTGCATTGAAATTTCAAATTTTCACCAAATAGATTTTATTTTAAAGAAATAAACCTAGTAGTTTAGAAACTACATTCAATTTTCTACAGATTCTATTCTTACATATATTTGAAATAATATAGATAACTTATTCAAATTTTTACATCAAGTTGCCTAACTCTGATTTTTCTGAATTTTTCACCACTTAAGGGCCTATTTTTTCCATGATGATCCTGCACATACCCTAGTCTAAACTACATAAAAGTTAGAAACCTTAACATTCACTAATAATTTTTTGAATTTAGTGTCAAAACCCTCATCTAGGACTCATTCACCCCTCTAGGTGATTTAGTCCCAGTACAGGTTGTTTTACTTGATTTTTGGGAATTTTGTGTTGTGTGTTTTTAGAATTTGAACTCTTCAAAAAACATAACTAGGACTCATACATCCCTCTGGATGATTTTGTCCTAGACTAGACCTAAAACTACCTTTTACAACATTAAATACTTCATTTATGTACTCCCTAGGCTTGTTGGTAACCTACTAGATATCAGTCTGGAAAGTTTCAGGAACTTCTATTTTATGTATCTTGGTCAAATCATCCATTTAGTGTACTCATTCTTAAAGCATTTCAAAAATCATTTCAGTATTAATTTTTTTTCAAACCTATATGACATTTGTTTACATTTCAGAACCATCAAGCATAATTTAGATAGCTTAATTTTCCATGATAACATGTTTTCTTTTCAAGCATTTAGTGTTCATAGAGTATCAAATGGCTTGTATGATTCTATTTTCCTTACTCATGAGCATAATCTAGGAAAAAAAAATAAAACCCTTAACAAACATGTGGGATATCATCCTAGTAAATATCAGATTTGTAAGAACGTCATAACATAAGAGGATGCAAGTGTAGACAATCATAACAATCATAATTGTTTTTCTCCTGATACCTCTCCTATTAGTGACATAGGTATCTTGGTGAAAGACAATACAATAATTGAGAGTACTAATTGTCCCTCTCCTCTTCCCCCATGGGAAGATATTAGGAAGCAATAAGATGAGATCATTTAGAAATTTCTTAACACCTCTCCTACTTGTGAGAATGCTTTGATGAAAAAGGATACAATCATGAACAATCATGAAAAACGCATTTGTGAAGAGGATATGTTGGTATTAAGAGATCCAATGATTGATATTTATAGCATTATTTCCCTCCTTCCTAATGTCCCTAACATTTGGAAAGGTCTATTTTAACAAAAGGATCCAATCATTGGTAAACATGAAAATCATAGTTGCCCTTCCCTTGATGCCTCCCCTATTTGTGATGAAGTTATTTTATAAAATATAATCATGGAATTTTATGAACCTCTCAAAATCTCTCCTACTAGGGTAGATAGTATGACACAAGAGAATGAGACCTTAGAGAAAAAGGATTAAATCATGGACAGCCCTAACAATCATATTTGGCCCTCTCCTAATATCTCTCGCAGTTGTAAAGAAGATATTTTTGTCTTAGAGGATCAAACCAATGAAAGTTGTGAGAATCCTATTTGTCTCTTCCTTTGGGGAAAACATTATTGAACAAGAGAATTCCATAATTAATAAGAAAGAAAATTCAACCATTGATAACTCCTTTACTTGTGATGAAGTCATTTTAGAAGAACCAACCATTGAATGTCATGAACATCTAGTTTGTAGCTCTCCTAAAAACTCTCCTACTAGAGAAGATATCATGGTGGAATAAAATGATAACATTGAGACATTTCTTTCAAATAATCATAATGTGGCTTCCTTAGATAAAGATGATGAAGTTACATTAGACTCCCCTTCACTAAGCGATCATAAAAATAAGGACAAGAATTTTGATGTTATGCACATTAGATATCCCTTGAAACAATATCCCAAGCATGAACTTATCATCCATCCACCCTCACAACAACCGCAAGTTCAACATAAACTTGTGCTTATCTTAGAATTACCTAAAAGGAAACTCGATAATGATAATGTTCTGTAGCAACTAGGTTACAATACCATTACTGACATATATAACAAAGTGTATACAATCAAGGCTGACCCTGAACTTGAAAGTTGTTTGCATGTTGAGAAAGAAAAAGAAAAGCATATTGAAGAAGTCACAAAGTTATTGGAAGATGCTTGGAGTTCCTTTTATTTCATACCTACATTCATGGGTGAATACATGATCATATACAAAGAGTCTGAAAGGGGAAAAGAGAAAATGGTAATGTAAATACAAAATTCAAAAGCATCCACTTCAACCACTTTAGAAGAAAAGACAACATACACAAAAAAAATTTATGAAGTTAAACAACCACCGAATTTGAAAGAAATGAAAAATCTTTATGGAAGAGGTTATGAAATTATGAAACAAATGGGGTATAGTGGAAAAGGGTGTGGTGCTAGAGAATAGGGTATATGTGTCCCTATAGAGCCTAAAATGTAAGAAATGACTAATAGTCTTGGTTATTATCCCTCGAAAGAAATAAAAAAGCCTTCACTCAATATTAACACTATTACAAAATAATTTTCCATGACAAATTTACCTTTGGTGCATCTTAAACTGATAGATACTACATGCAGGAATATCTCATTCAATATGCGTCAAGTTGATACTTTGTTTGCTCATTATGATCAATAACAATAGTTCTTTCTCCTTTCCATGTAATAGTTGTAGGATCATAGCATACTCACTATTGCATGTTTTACATTCATTGCAAGTCATTTCCTTTTTGCAAGGAGCAACATATCATCATTCACCTCATCTATTCTTGTCTTGCACATAGTTGGGGCAAGAATTTGATAGCCTTGTCCTAGTACTTCACGTGTTATTGTCCATTTGGCTAGTTGTCCACCTTTTATATGCTATGAACAAGATTTTGATGTGGAAAACTTGCTAATAGGTTGACTCACATGTGCCTTGCTATTCTTTTGCATTGTTTTCTTTTTTATGTTATGTGTGTTATTGCATGTGCTTAATGTGATCTCTCATGCTATTTTGTTTGATGTATCTCTCTCTTTTTGTGGCATTCCTCTATTTTTATCTACATTCTTCTCTATGTCATAAATATTTTCCTTTATCTTTTATTTTTCTTGTGTTCTCCTTTTGGGGATGACACAAGGCATTGAGACATATAAGTCTCTCCATGTTGACCTAAAAGCTTTTCTTTGTTTTTTCTCTCTTTATGCCATTCTTCTTGTTCCATGAGTATTTGGGGAATGATGATAGTTCTGAGCTCTATAAACACATTGTAGCAAAGACATACTAAGCTTGAATCTGTGGATCCTATATGTGATTTTGGGATTTCATTTTGGGGGAAACCCCTTTTCATGATGTAGCTTTATTTGGAAACATATGACTTGGCATAGGGCTTTCCAAATAAGATCTCATGTCCTCTTTATTGTTAGCATTGATCATTTGCTACTTTAAAGTAATTGCTCATAGCATGGTGTTTAGAAATTTCTTTAAAGTGGGGGCATACATTGTAATTATTCTTTTGCATTTCAATTTCAAATTCATGTTTCACTGTGTAGTATTCTTACTTCATGCGATGTGTCTTTCTCTTTGTGGTGGCATTGGGTGTGATTTCCTCCAAGAGTGTGATCTCTCCTAGTATATTATATTCCTCTTAGTGGCTTGATGTGACACATTGCATCCCCTAAGTTGTGAATATTCTATTCTTTGATTAGTCTTCTCTTGGAGACATTAGGCACAATGTTCCCTGAGTTAAGACCTTACATGAACTAGAAGTAAAACTCCTTTAAACATACCTTACACTATTTTCTATTTACAATAACCATTATATGGCCACCTTACATAACACACTTTGCTTGCATGTGGAGCCATCCTATTTGTTCATGGGTGTTAGCATACAAAGTTTTACTTTCCTCATGAATTCTTGTTGTCGTGTTGTGTGGCACCTTATCAAAGTTATTAGGAGGTATAGATTTTGTATGGTTACAATATGGGATCTGAACTTAGGCATGACTTTTCCATAGGAACTTGCTTGTTTGTGTGAGTTCGTATTGGCCACGTGCATATGTGTCTCACTGGGGGCTCACCTAGTGGATAGCCTAAGGTTCCACTAGCACTTATGAGCATGTGTTTGGTTTGCATAGTGGACATCATGTTCCACTTGTAAATTTTTTTGGACAAACAACTTAGATCTAATCCACAGTGTTGGAAAAATGGTCAAGGCTTGATCCACCCATTTTTTTTTGTTTTTCTTTCTTCTTTTTGTCTGTGGTAGTGTATGCTTGTGCCTTGTTGTTGCTCCTTACATTATTTACACATGTGTTCTTTTGTGCCTATGTTGGTCTACCATAGGATCCTCATCATGGCATCTTGCACAACCCTCTTGATCATTGCCATCCTATCTCATTGGAATTGGTACATTTGGACCCCTCTTGATGTGATGTTTTCTACTTTAGTGTGAGTTTGAAGCAAGTTCTTGCTCTCACTATAGTGGGGCCTAAGAGTAGTGTAGGAAAACATATCCCTCTACATTTTCACACTTGTTTGGGCCCTCCCTGCTAAAATTGGGCTTCTTTATGCCTTATTTAGTCCTATTTCACAAGCCTTATTTAATACATCTTTCTGAGGATAATCTTGACACAAATCTAATGACCAATCATAATTTAATGTTTTTGGATTTTGTGTTCTAGATTTAGTGATCTGGGACTCATACACCACCTTGGGCATATGGGTCCCACCTAATAAGTTTTGGGGCATGAAACTGAATTTGGCATTGAACTTAACATTTCTTGAAATATGTGTCCTAAGCCTGGGCTACTAGGACTCATATGCCCCAACTAGTGTATGAGTCATGCTTAGCCTAGACCTATTTTAAATTCAATTCTTGGCAAGATTTTATTCTTCTAGATCTAATGTTGGCTTGTAGTGTTATAATTTCAAGAAATTTGGCATAAAAAAATATAAATACAAGGTTATTTCACATATTTACAAATATTATGAAGCATTCCTATAGAAATTTTATAGGATCAAGAGCATTCAAAAGCTGATCATCAAACATTTTGGAGCTATCTTCAAGACTCAAGAATCATGTCAAAGTAATCATACATCATGTTTTTTTTTTAGCTAACATTTGTGATGTAGGTTCTTATGATTCAAGCAAGCATTCAAGTCAAGATCCATAACATTCAATCAAGAGTCAAGATCTACATTCATGCTAGCCATTTCATTTTAAGATTGCAGCCTTTGTTCCAAGTGTTTGATTTAGGTTGAAGATCCATTCAAGAGAAATATTGGAGAAAGTTGTCAAAGTTGCAAATTGTCAAAGTTGTCACCTTTCTTGAAAGATTACAGAAAGTCACCTATAGGTCAAAATTCAAAGTTTCAAACTTGAAGATCAGATGGGAGAGAATCTATAGTAGATCACTAGAGGATATCAAAGTTTCAAATAAACCATGATACTAGGACTAAATTGCCACAACTAGTGTATGAATCACAACAATTTACCAATTTTCAAATATTTCCTGTAGATCCTGCTTTACTAGTTGCAGATTTTAGTCTCAGCTTGAAACCCTAAACTAGGATTGAATCTACCCTACTAGTGTATGAGTCATAGTGTGCTTCAAAAGTTATAATTTTAAGATTGCATACCTTGTTTCAAGCATCTTCAATTTTCTAAGTGCACCTTTGTTCATTCTCAGTCCATTATTTTGATTTTCAGTTTCACATTCTAGGTTACATTGTTAGAATTGCATATCATTTACATTTCCTTCTTTCTAAGCCTTTACTTAGTGGTGAACCCCCTTTGTGTCTTTAATAACACCCAAGGACACCTTATTACAGATCTCTCTTCTCTAATTCAATATTTAGATTGAGATCTCTAGGTTTTTCTTGAATGAACTAGAGGAAATAAGATACGTCCTCATATCTGCTAGGTTCCACCTACCAAAAGGTGGAACCCCTATTTTCTTTATTTCAATAATATAGGCTTGTTATTATGTCTTATTGCTTGGGTTTTCTTATATTAACTTCTTTTTTCCAAACCATCAAACTAAGTCAATAATATCCATTTTCTTAGATTTTTTTTTTGTTTGAATGAAAACTTCAAGATGATATCCTTAAGGGTATGTGCAGGATCATCATGGAAAAAATAGGCCCTTAAGTGGCAAAAAAATCAGAAAAACAGAGTTAGGCAACTTGACGTAAAAATTTGAATAAGTTATCTATATTATTTCAAAAATATGTAAGAATAGAATTTGTAGCAAATTGAATTTAGTTTCTAAACTACTAGGTTTATTTATTTATTTTAAATCTATTTGGTGAAATTTTGTAATTTCAATGCAGTAGTACTTAAATTTCAGGGAAAAAATAAGTAGGTGTGTATTTGACCATCCTAACCACAATAAAATGATAATATATTTTTATAATATTTTAGATATAAGTAGAGGACTCATGTCTTGATGTGATGCATATTTTTTTGTAATTTTTTCCAAGTACATAATTAATTATCAATTTTTTATTACAACTTTTAAAAAATATAAAAACTTGTATGTTTGACCACCTTAACTTGGTCAAAACTTCATGAAATTCTTTTTTTTAAATCTTATAGTATGCGAGGTATAGAATGTGATGCATTTTTTGTATTCAAAAAATGTGTTACCATTTGAAAGCTATAGATGTTTTTCAATCATCCTATCAATCAGGACTTTAGTCATAATTCAAATAGAAAATGAATAATAATTATTTATTAAATTCAAAGTAAAGCATAATTTATATTGATAGAAAGTTGAGAATCTCCTTTAAAAACCCTTTTCTTTTCATCAATTTTGGGTTAAAAAAAGGTCGTTACCCACATACCCATCATATTGCCACTTTTTGGCCCATCATGATCCTGCACATACCCTTAAAACAAAAATATGAATAAAATTTTAGGATATCCATCATCCATAATATTAGTCCTTAAATTAATTTTACCTTCTATTAGTCCAAAATTCATAATTCAATTATGAAACACATAATCCATAAATACATAATTTTAACCTTACAACATTTATCCCATTTCCCAAACATTATTCCTAGTCCATAGTACATATATTTTTTCCCATCCATAACATCCACCAATTATCATTTTTCCATCATTTACCACTCATCCAAACCAAAACCTTAATCCATCACAAATTCTTCATCTTAAGATAATAAATATTGGATACCTTGTCTATGCATTAGGGCTATCATAGACTATTGATAGACTGAGAAGGTCGTCGTCGGAAAAGTCGTAACCTCGTCCCCATGAGAGGTTATCGGCTCTGCATGAGCTACCCTATGGTGTCAGCGCCTCAAGTAGGAGAAAGGGCCAGGATATCCATAGATGGGCACCGGCGCCTCAAGTTGGAGGAAGGGCAAGGATAACCCATGAGAGTTATGCGATGACACTCTCCACTAGACACATGTTTGCCTTGTTTCCTTATTTCCTATGGAAATGTATTTTGGATGTTGTATCAGTTCTTTTGGAATTGTATTTTGTTCATTGTTTTAGTTTCATTTGTAAATGTCTTATGAATGTTCTTTTGTTCCCTGGTTAATGGTTATTGCCTTGTTTTGATGTGATGAGATTTATGACTTTAAGTTATTATGTTGACTCATGAATGTTGTTGGTTATGTCATTGTAATCCTTGATGTTGTACTTGAGTTTTATACTATATTGTTCTGTTGGAGTCATTTGGAATTCATGGTCATGATCTCTTCCTTGTCATCTCTAAGCACAGGGGGTGAGTTATTTATAACTCACGTGGTTGGGTGGAACGTGCTCCGCACTTGTTGGGTTCCCCATCAATGATCGTCTCCTCAGCATCATTCAGTTGGAATTTGTACCAGTGGATCACTTTGTACTTCATTCATTATTGTACTTTGTATCATCCCACATGTATGGGAAATTTATTGTAACTCATTATTGAGATCATGTAATGTAGTGTAATGTTAGAGTGATGATGTAACATTTAGGATCCTTTGTAACATTATTGTAAGAGATTCATTATGATTGTAATTTGTGATGTAGTGATACTTTCACTCTTGGTTCATGGATGTACTTTTATTGATGGTTATTGTAACGTTATTGGATAAGTTGTTTAATATTATCTTTTACTTTTGTTATAGTTGTTTTACAATGTAACCTCGCATGCCCCAGAGGATTTAACGTTAAGATGTTGATGTGCAATGTAAATGTATTTAGTGTTTAGTTGTATGTTTACCTTGTTTTATTTTTTAAAAAATTGTTTTGCATTGTTTGTTCTATGTGATTTGCATGACGGGCGTTACAACTTGGTATCAAAGCAAAGGTTTGCAGATGCTAGGTTCTCTGGGTAGTTGAGTCCATTAGGCAACCTTGCGTTTGACTCTTGTGCTTACTTGTACCTTTATCTTGTTGTGCAGAAATATGCCTCGAGGTAGAGGACGTGGCCGAGCAAGAGGCAATGGTGTTGGTTGTTGACCAAACCGGCGAAGTCCCTTAGTTCCTAGTTCCCATGGTTCTAAGCATAAGGAACAACAGAGCCTTCATAGTAATCCGTCAGGTGGTCAGAACCCAAGGCAGCCTAAATTAGATAGTCAATTACAGCACATCCTTGGAGAGATTCTAGATTGTTTGGGACCCAGGCCAGAGGAGGAGCAACGGGTTGAAAGAGAAAGAGAAGGGTCACCGAGACGGAGAGAGATGACTTCTAATCAGGATGCAGTCATGGCAGGCCATATGAGAGATTTGATGAGAGCTCACCCACTGACATTTGATGGTTCAGGAGGAGGACTAGAAGCCAAAACTTGGCTAATTGACTTAGATCGTTGCTTCACCATGCACCCCTATGATAGTAATACCAAGGCTCGGTGCGCGGTTATGCACCTACGAGGTTTTGCATCTACTTGGTGGCATCTTGAAGAACATAAATTACACCTTGATATCAGTTTGGTCACTTGGGAATTATTCCTAGATAGGTCCAGGGCTCGTTTCCTCTCAAACCATTGGAGGTAACTCAGGGCTGATGAGTTTCATGATCTCAAGCAGTTGTCTATGTCAGTGGAGCAGTATGAGCGGTGCTTCTACAAGTTGAAGTAGTATGCAGGGATTAGCCACAATGAAGGCATGTTGGTGCAACATTTTTTTCGGGGCCTAAATGCCCACATCAGTGGTGGCGTGTGAGTCTTCAAGCCAAATATGATGGAAATGGTAGTTGAGAAGGCTCGCTTGGTGGAGGAAAATTTGGCCATGGCCTTGGGTGGTCACATTGGAGTGCAGATTGGTAGTGTGCCTACACCTAGTTTTAGCACTCATGGAGGTCAATCTTAGGGTGTGGGATCTTCTAGGAATAGGTTTCCACCCTTGAAAGGGGGTCATCAGTAGCAGTAGCCTCAGCAGAAGTAGTTGAGACAGAAGAACTTTCAATCTCAATTGGGTGGCAATTCGCAGTTTTGCAAGGATTGAAATAGGAACTGAGTTTGTCAGGAATGTTTTGTATAGCCTGCATCTACCTTTTAGTCAGTGCCAAGTCGAGGAATCTTTTAGTAGTCAAATGCTCCATCAGGGGGTAGAGGATTTGGCAGAGGTACTAGGTGCTACTCATGTGGGCAGCAGGGGCATATTGCTAGATTGTGTCCTCAGAAGAACACTTCAAGTTTTAATCATAGGCCAGCGGGATCAGAGCCAACAGTAGGTGATGTAGGGAGATCTCATCATGTATTTTCTATAGTGGATAATCGGCAGGTAGACCACCAGAGTACCATCATTGAGACTTCAGGTGTGTTGCATAATTCTAGCATTTCTATACTTTTTTATTCTGGTGCATTTGATTCCTTTATATCTCCTTTAGTAGTTGAGCGATGTGGATTGGTGGCAACTAGTCAAGGTGTAAAATGGAAAGTTGAATTGGCCTCAGGATCAAAACTTGTTGTAGAGAAGCTTGTGCAGGATTGTAGTTTGAGCATAGGGGCCTTGTCAACTAAAGTGAATCTTAGAATCCTATCACTTGGCTCATATGATGTCATCTTGGGCATGGATTGGTTGAGTGCATACCGTGCTATAATTGATTGTCATCGTAAAGCAGTGCGGTGCATTGATGATTCTGGAAAGGAAGTGGAGATTGTGGGTGTTCAAAGACCCATTTCATTGCGAATGATCTCTGCCATGTAGCTCAAAAGGTACTTCCGATAGGGTTGTCAGCTCTTTGCAGTATCTATGAGTGACTTGGAATTAGAGGAAAGTCGAGTTGTGTCATTGGATGAGTACCCTCTCCTTAAGGAGTTTTCTGATGTGTTTCCAGAAGAGATACCTCGTATGCCGCCAAAGCAAGATATAGATTTCTGGATTGATCTGGTACCTAGAGCTAAGCTAATTTCTTGAGCTCTATATCAGATGACAACGCAGGAACTTCAGGAACTTCATCTGCAGCTAGAAGAATTATTGGCTAAGGGCTTTATCCGCCCAAGTGTTTCCCCTTGGGGAGCACCTATGATTTTTGTAAAGAAGAAGGATGGTTCTCTTCACTTGTGTATTGATTATAGGCAATTGAACAAGGTAACAGTGAAGAACTGATATCCTTTACCTAGAATTGATGATCTCTTCGATCAGATAAAAGGGGCGAAGGTGTTCTCTAAGATTGATCTCAAATCGGGATATCATCAGTTGAGGATTGCGGATGCAGATATTCACAAAACAACGTTTTGTACTCGATACGACATTACGAGTTCACCGTGATGTCATTCGGGTTAATGAATGCACCTTCAGTCTTTATGAGCTTAATGAATGGAGTGTTCTGAACATACTTGGACAGATTCATCCTTGTGTTTCTCGATGACATTCTAGAATTTATTCTAGGTCTATGGAGGAACATAAGGGACATCTAAAGCAGGTGTTACAGTGCTTAAGGGACAATCAATTGTTTTCCAATTTGGCAAAGTGTGACTTTTATAAGTCTGAAGTTTAGTATTTGGGCCATGTGATTTCAAGTGAAGGAATTTCAGTTGATCCTACAAATATTCAGGCCATTGTGGATTGGCCTACACCCACAAATGTTTCAGAAATTCACAGCTTCATGGGACTTGCAGGATATTATCAACAGTTCGTCCAAGGCTTTTCTAGGATGGCACATCCTATCACCTCCTTATAGAGGAAGGGAAAGAAGTTTCTATGGTCCGATCAATGTTAGTTAGCGTTCTAGACCCTTAAGGAAAAGTTGACTAGTGCTCCAATCTTAGCAGTACCTGTGACAGGTGACTTTGTTGTTTGTACAGATGCTTCTTTGGAAGGCTTAGGGGCTGTGTTGATGCAAGAAGGGAAAGTGATTTCTTATGAATCACAGAAACTGAAGGATCATGAACTCAATTAACCCACTCATGATTTGGAGTTAGTCACAGTGGTGCATGCTTTGGTAAGGTGGCGACACTATCTCCTTGGACATCAGTTCGAGTTGCATACAGATCATCATAGTTTGCAATACATCTTCACGCAGCTGAACCTGAATGCAAGATAGAGAAGGTGGATGGAATTCTTGTGCGAATATGATTTTGAAGTGAAGTATATTCAGGGCAAAGAGAATGTGGTGGCAGATGCATTGAGTAGATGCAAGCATGAGATTTTTGTTGTGGCTCGAGGTTGATTTGAAGAGTCAGATCCTCGTAGCTCTTTCTTCAGATGACTGGTATCAAGTGGCGAAGTCGGAGATTGAGTCGGGTAGAGTGTTGGAAGGAAAATTTACTGGATACTCTTTAGACTTAGATGGTGTTTTGCATTATTCAGGCCAAATGTATGTACCTCCTGCAAAGGGTCTTCACACCCTAATCTTGACTGAAGCTCATCGGGCTCCTTATTCGGCACATCCTAGAGTTAAGAAGATGTATGCTGATCTTCGCTCACTATTTTTTTGGGCAGGATTGAAGCATGAAATCACTGATTTTGTGGCTAGGTGTCTAAAATGTCAGAGGGTTAAGGCTGAGCATCATCATCTGGCAGGTTTGTTGCAACCTCATCTTGTCCCAAAGTGGAAGTGGGATATTATTTCTATGGATTTTATAGTTGGGTTTCCTATGTCTTCCAGGTGACATGACGCTATCATGGTCACTGTTGACAGATTGACCAAGGAAGCCCATTTCTCCCCCATTCGATTTTCCTATATTGCTTTTGTGGTGGCTAGGGTGTTCATGGAAGGCATTGTTTGATTACATGGGATACCACACAGGATTATTTTTGATAGAGATTTGGTATTCACATCTGCATTATAGACATCTTTACAGTGGTCCTCAGGGACTAGGTTGAATTTTAGTTTTTCCTACCATCCTGAGATAGATGGTCAGACTGAGAGAGTCAATCAGGTGCTTGAGGATATGCTTCTCATCCTCATTGGGAATATTATCTGCATTTGGTCGAGTTTTCCTATAATAATGGCTATCATAGTTTGATTGGCATGGTTCCATTTCAAGCTTTGTATGGTCATCCTTGTCATACCCCTTTGAGCTAGGATCGATTAGAGGACAGGGTTCTTCTTGGACCCAAAATGCTTCAAGATATGGAGTAGCAGGTAGCTCACATCCGAGAGCATCTTGTAGTGGCTCATGACAGGCAGAAGAAGTTTCCTGATGCACATAGAGTTGATCGACAATTTGTAGTTGGTGATCGAGTGTTTCTTTGAGTTCATCCTCGGAAGAGCCCTATTCGTTATGGAAAGGGTTCTAAGCTTGCACCCCATTTGGTGGATCCATTTGAGGTGTTAGAGCGTATTGGTCCTATTGCCTACCACTTAGCCTTCCCACCCAGTCTATCACGGATTCACGATGTTTTTCATGTATCACTTCTTAGGCCATATTTTCTTGATGTTACTCATATACTTGATTGGAATGCTCTACAGGTCAAGGATGGGCAGCTAGCTCTAGAGCCCATGGTCGTGGTGCAACACAGGAGACTCATTCTCAGAGGCAGGGATATTGAGCAAGTGCAGGTCTAGTGGGATCCCAATGATGAGACTTCAATGACATGGGAGGATGCCTCCCGTATCAGAGAATCCTACCCTTACTTGTTTTCTGGCTTCTAGGAGTAAGCCGGATTCATGGGGGGAGGATGTAATAACCCTCCTGTTCGCTAGTTGGACTCATTATTTTCTATGTTTTGATTTGGTACTTTGATACTGTGATGATACTATTATTGCTTGGTTTGGTGGTTGGTTAGTAGACTGTTGATGATTATGCTTATACATTTGAGGACATGGATTTTTCTTATGATATTGTGGTTTGGTGATATTAGTTGATTTCAGAGATATATTATGATGCAGTGATTTAGTAAATTATGTTATTATGTGATCTGTTAGTTTAGAAATGTATTCTCATCATTTATATTATAATTGTTAGAATAGATGTGATGAAAGGACAGTGTAGCATCACTCATTCATGAGTCCTCTGCTACACTGCAATTCCTTCTCACAATGTAATGATTTGATTTTATATATATATGTACATGTATACAACTTTGTTTGGATGCAGGGATTGCAGGTACAGAGTCTCGATTCCACCTATTTCGGCAAGACAGAGCAAGCACCAATAACCCAACGGCATAATGTTGAAACAGAGATGACTAAGAAGTCACCCCGTCCCATGTTGTCAAACCGTCCTGATTGAACGGTATTGTGCATTTTGTGGTTGTCATTTCGGTATTTTATTACTGTTTTTTGGTAAGTGTCTTGTTCGTATGTATTTTACTTTGGTATTTTATAAGTTGTAATTTATTTAATGAAATGGTGGTTATAATTGTTTATTATAATGTTAGAATAATTTATATTTAAATATTTAAAAGTCTTAGTTTAAAAGTCATGTGTTTAGCTAAATGTTAATTAAATATTAAATTTGTGTTTTGTTAATTTAATTAAAATTATCTTGTTGAAGATAATTATAAAATAAATGAATTAAATGAATTAAATTATGTGCATAGCAAGTAAAACTTGCAAAATTAGATTTAAAACAAAAAGTATTGATAAAAGGAAAAATAAATAAATAAAAGAACAGGAAAGATAAAAGGACGAATGAGAATTGAGTGTTGACTGAAAAGCTTGATTTAATATAGATAATTTCTTTTATTTTGGATTTTTAGAGTTTTCAAAAAGAAGAGAGGTATCTTTTATTTAAGGGAATAATTGTGAGTTTTCATGGGGGAGGAAAATTGAGACAAAAGTTGCAAAAAGATAACAAAATAATTGTTCTGAATTGTTGATCTTCTGAATTTTTTCTGGAAAGGGATTTGTCATTCTATTGTTTCATGCTTCTGGGAAGGATTTCTGAGTAGAATATTAGATTTGAATTTGAGCACAATATTCTGGAGAGGAGATTCTGAAGAAGGAATGAAAGCTGTTTGAAAAGACTGTTGGAATCAAGCAAGCTTCATCAATAATCGGTAGCATAGAACTCCAGGTTCCATCCTCTCCTTTTGATTTCTTCGAATTTGTAAAAGAAATAAAATGTGGTCTGAATAAACCTATGCTTGCAAAAGAAAAAAAATCTATTATTTAAATTCTTGAAGCATGTTCTTGTTTTTCCTTAAAATTTTGTTTAGGGAAAATAAATCCCCCTCTGGATTAAAAACTATATTGAAAAAATATATATATATTTATATATATATATATATATTCATTTATTTTGTGAATATACTACTACAGCCATGTACTTATTTTGTGAATATACTGTTACACAGTCATGTACTTATTTTGTGAATATACTACTACATAGTCATGTACTATGAATATATATATATTCGTTTAGATATTTTATTTAATGTGAATCATACCGTACCGGCCATTTGGAAATTATTTATTTTGGGCCGAATTCATGTTTAAATTCGAAAAGCTATGCAAAGGATAAATGAAAATAAAAATTTTATTGAATATGTATTATTTTGGGGCAGGAGGGAGGGACGGCAGTGTCGTACCCCTTCCCCATACCCATGGGGTCCGATGGACTGCTATGTGTAGCAGTCTGTATGGGATGCTGCGTACAGCAGGCCATGGGGACTGTTGTGCAGTCCCCATATGTACTCCCACTTGCTTTATGAAATTATTTTGGGCATCGAAAATTTATATATATATATATATATATATATATTATTTTTAGAATTTTATTTTATTTATAATGATTTAATGATATATATATTGTGTATCTATGAGGTGCTTTGTATGATGTTTAATTATGAAATTTAGTTTCATGTATTTATTAAAAGAAAACAATTTATCAACCATGTTAAACCTTGATAGAACTTTATATCAAGTTATAATATTAAAAAAATGGAGATTGTAAGTACAATTAAACTGGGCATTTATTTGGAATTGTGATAGGATTGGTATGGCGTCTTGAGTCATGTGATCCCGATTTTTGTTAAATTGCATTCTATTATTGTTTTGGCTTTTATATAGATGTGGGAACCCTGTTGTATATGGTGAAAACTTAGTCTTTCCAGAGGCGTGTTTTATCCTTGGAGGTATATCCTCATTTTTTGTGCTCGTGATGTTCCATGATTTTCATATTATTATTATGGAAGGGTTGTGTGGTATTGTTGGGACTTTGATTATGAGCTTATTGAGAGATGGATTTGCCTCACATGTTTTTGTTTTGAGTTATATGTTTTATTCGTTATAGTACAACCCTTGCCTGGTTTTGGTTATGTTAGGGGTTTTAGGGAGAGTGGCTCTTCATGGGGGCCGGCGCCTCGAAAGGAGGAAGAGCTTAGGATAACCCACGTAAGAGTAGTATAACAAGTGAAAACCTAATAATATAACTTAGGGGGATGGGTAGTAAATCACATAAGATAATAAATATTGGATACCTCATCTATGCATTAGGGCTATCATAGACTAATGATAGACTGAGAAGGTCGTGGTTGGCAAAGTCGTAACCTCGTCCCCATGAGAGGTTATCGGCTCTGCATGAGCTACCCTATGGTGTCGGCACCTCTTGTAGGAGGAAGGGCCAGGATATCCATAGATGGGTACTAGCACCTCAATTTGGAGGAAGGGCCAGTATAACCCATGAGAGCTATGCGATGACACTCTCCACTAGACACCTGTTTGCCTTGTTTCCTTATTACCTCTGGAAATGTATTTTGGATGTTGTATTAGTTCTTTTGGAATTTTATTATGAACTCATTGTTTTAGTTTCATTTGTAAATGTCTTATGAATGTTCTTTTGTTACCTGGTTAATGGTTATTGCCTTGTTTTGATGTGATGAGATTTATGACTTTAAGTTATTATGTTGACTTGTGAATGTTGTTGGTTATGTCATTGTAATCCTTGATGTTGTACTTGAGTTTTGTACTATATTGTTCTATTGGAGTTGTTTGGAATTCATGGTCGTGATCTCTTCCTTGTCATCTCTGAGCATAGGGGGTGAGTTATTTATAACTCACGTGGTTGGGTGGAATGTGTTCCGCACCCGTTGGGTTCCCCATCAATGATCATATCCTCAGCATCCTTCAATTGGAATTTGTACCAGTGGATCACTTTGTACTTCATTCATTATTGTACCTTTTATCATCCCACATGTATGGGAAATTTATTGTAACTCATTATTGAGATCATGTAATGTAGTGTAATGTTAGAGTGATGATGTAACCTTTAGGATCCTTTGTAACATTATTGTAAGAGATTCATTATGATTGTAATTTGTGATGTAGTGATACTTTCACTCTTGGTTCATGGACGTACTTTTATTGATGGTTATTGTAATTTTATTGGATAAGTTGTTTAATATTATCTTTTACTTTTGTTATAGTTGTTTTGCGATGTAACCTCGCGTGCCCCAGAAGATTTAACATTAAGATGTTAATGTGCAATGTAAATGTATTTAGTGTTTGGTTGTATGTTTACCTTGTTTTATTTAAAAAAAAATTGTTGTGCATTGTTTGTTCTCTGGGGTTTGCATGATGGGCATTACATTAGTCTTCTATGAATTATCCAAATCTGAATTCACCTCCATTTCCCAATCATTATCCCAAATCTTTGGGTTCTAGGGGATCAACCCTTTGTTACTCATTAATCTAATATCTAAGTTGAAACACAATCTTAACAATCTTCAAATCAAAACCAAATATTTGAAACCTTAGGCTAACCTTGAGCATTGAGTTACCACCATCTTCCATACATATTTTTATAATTTAAAAATATTATCTTCAAGATATATTCTTAGATAAATTGAAACATCAATTTTGATATCTTTAAATAAAATAATCACCCAATCCATCATTTAGTACACTTAATCTATCTTAGGGACCATAGTACAATCCTTGGAACTCTACAAACATCCATAGATTCCAAAATCCAAGTCAATTCAAAAAATCCTTACCACCCATTTAAGTGTAATATATAGATTAATTCAAGTTTAGAAAATAAATCTACATAGTTCACCTAACCATCTATTCCAACATTTGGGAATCATCTTATCCATTCACAATTTCTATCCACAATTTTCTAAATTCCTCCAAAATATTACCTAAGGCTATCACCCATTCAATAGTTGAGTATTATTTTCTACATAATTAGTCTAATTACCATCATCTCAAATATTTGAGTCCAAATGACTTCCCCTATGTAACCCATTTGATACAATTTTAATTCAATCAAAACCCATCCTATACTACATAAAATCTTAAATTATGACTAATGAATCCTACTACAAGGTGAACCACTAGATATAAAATACCTGAAGAAAATCCTTCCTATAATTAATCCCTCATATATTGGTTTCCCTTCTTGGGGGGAACTTATAAAACCAAGAATGATGGTATTGATAATAATTATCACAATCCAAATCAACCTAAATACACAATTTAATGCAATTCCATACTTAATTCTAACCAATGATGTAATTTCATTGAAAGGTTCACTAAAATAAACAAAGATGTAATCCTTAATCAAGTCACTGAAGACAAGGATAAATTTCCTCATGATAATGATCTCTCACCCATTCATCAAATAATATATCTTGAGCTTTATAATCATGAGCATTCACATGAGAAACCTCCAACCACAATCCACAATAACATTCATCCCATTCATGATCACACCAACCTTAATTTAGACCATAGAACTCACTCTTGAAAAAAATAGCCCCTTTCCATTCTAGGATTAAACCCATATATCAAGAATTTTTTCCATATAAGATAGATACATGGAGACACTTTCCAATGAACATGGAGACACATAATTATCAACTTATGATAGAAATTATTATGTCATATATCCTAACATTCTCCCACTTGAAATTATAAATTGCAATTGCATGCATGAGATATAAATAAAAAGTATAATCAAGTATAGTGATCAAGGCCCCTGGCCTTCCTGCACCAAGAGAAATTATCCATGGTCACTGGCTTCATGAGAGAATTTGCAAAATTATCCAAAGTGTCAATCTTCTTCATAAAGACCTTACCATTCTCAATTATTTCTCACATAAAGTGATACTGAACATCAACATAGTACAAAAATTATACATATGATTTTGGCTAAAATATGACACTCTGACTATCAAATCTAAAAGGAAGCCAGGTAAGTGAAAGCAACTTCCTACACTAACCTATGTAGGAGAGACTTACAAAAATTCCTTAAACACCTTTTAACTGTTAAAGAATTAGATGCACATACATATCATAAATAGATAAACAAAGAACTCATAACACAATTTCATGTGGGGTAAACCCTTTCGAGAGAAAAAAACCCCACACTCCAAAACACAACTCAATTATATTATTTGGTAACAATTAACAAGTTACAATATAATTCCAAAGCTATGCTCTTGGAGGAGTCTTCACACTTCTTAATTATGGAGTAATTCCAAAAGCATAATGGTACTTCAATAAAATAGCAACTTACAACTCCAAAATACAAGTACTTAATATATAAGAGCTTACAATACATAAATTAGATATTTCTAAAACAACTGCCAAAGGATGAATGTGCAACATGGAAAGTGCCAAAAACACTGCACATGTGTAATGGTAATTTTTCAATTGTCACCACATGCCACATTGAAAAATCCGCACTTGCTAAAACAAATGCACCTTGAACACTCACATGAACCATGTAAACTCAAAACATAAATTTAAAAAAAACATTTATGCACAACTCTACCTATATAATCAACTTTATAGCTTGACTCCTCATCCCGAATAGAAACTGCAAGTTGTAACTCACAAGACAATGTGAGAAAATTAGAAACATTTAATATTTTAAAAATCAATGTAACTATGAAAAATCAAAGGTTGAGACACCTTCTATTTCCCAGCATTCTCCCACTTGTCAAACACCTTTGAAGAGAAAATGAAAGTAACAAGATTTAACTGCTAGAGGCTGTGAGGCCCATAGACTCTGAACACCATCTGAACTTTTCCATGCCCACTAGCTTTGTCAATGCATTTGCAATATTCATTAGTGTTTCAACCTTCTCCAACTTCACCTTTCCATCTTCCATCATATCACGAACAAAATTAAATTGAACATCAATGTGCTATGTTCTAGCATGGAAAGTATGATTCTTTTCCAAGCAAATGGCACTCTGACTATCACAATAGATAGTAATATTTGCTACATCAAAACCAATATCAAAACACAAACTTTTAAGCCAAATGGATTCCTTACAAGTGTGAGTAGCTACCAAATACTCTACTTCTATTGTGGAAAAAGCAACTACAACTTGTCACTTACTCATCCAATTGATAGCGCCACCATACATTGTGAACACATATCTATTGGTGGATCTTCTGATGTCAATGTTATCTTCCCAATCTAAATCCACATATCCATGAATACTCATGGAGTGTCAAGGTTTAGTAGGATAACCATGAAAACATAAGGAATACTCAGAAGTACCCCACAAATATTTGAACACTCTCTTCACTACATCCCAATGTACTTGTCCAGGATTAGCCATAAACTGACTAAGGACTCCCACTGCTTGGGAAATGTTTAGCCTCGTAGAAAACATAGAATACATAAGACTACCAACAACACTCACATATGGTACTCTAGTCATATCATCCATCTCAGTAGGAGATTTTGGAAAATCCTCCATAGAAAGTTTCATCCCTTGCATTATAGGAACAACTAACTTTCTACAAGTTGTCATGTTAAACCTCTCCAACACTATATTCACATACTTACTTTGGCTTAACCAAATATTTTTGTTAGCTCTATCTCTTCTAATCTCTATCTCCAAAATATACCTCACTGTACCTAGATCCTTCATCTCAAATTGTGCTAAGAACTAAGACTTCAAATCTAAAATCAAACTTTTACCATTCCAAAAAAATAACATATGATCTACGTACAATGCAATTATGAGAATATGACCATTATTAGATTTGTAATACACATAATGGTCAGATTTTGTTTTTAGAAATCCCAATGATAACACATAGGTATCGAACTTCTGCTACCACATTCTAGGAGACTAATTAAGACCATATAAAGACTTTTTCAACTTGCAAACCAGATTTTCTTTACCTTTAACAACGAAATGATATGGTTATGACATATAAATCTCTTCCTCTAAGTCACCATGAAGGAACAATGTCTACACATCCATCTGTTACACTTCTAGATCATGTGTTGTTGCAAGTAATAACAAGAATTAGATAGATGTTAGCTTCGCAATAGGAGAGAAAATATTGAATATCCCTTAGTGACCAACCATGCCTTATGCTTCTCAACACTACCATCTAGATTAGATTTTCTCTTGACCCATTTACATCCAATAGGTTTCCATCCTTTAGGAAAAGGTACTAGATCCCATGTATCATTTTTCTTCAATGCAAACATTTCTTCATCCATGGCTTTCATCAAGGAATCTGCATCGCTCATACCCATAGCCTCTTGATGAGGGCCACACTGCCCAAAACCCACACAAATCACCACAATAAATATCAACACAGAAGAAGTGAGATAGAAAAATAACTCACTTTCAATTATTTTCTAGAAAATGAATTTATAGATTCAAAACTTACATGCTACAACCTCATGAGCTTGATTCATTACACCAAAATCAACTCTGAAAATAAAATGTATTATTCGGAGCCATGATCTGCACCATTGGATACACCTTCCACAACCCCCACTTAACCCTTTTATTTTTACCCAATAACCACCCTAGAATATTTTAGAAAGTTCAACTTTCCCTTTTGTTTTGGTGCCAAAAGTCACGCCATATTATTTTTGGCCTAGGAGAAAATTTTAATGAAATTCACTTTTTAGAGGGGCAACTTCGCGAGGCCATAACTTTTAATCCAGGTGTTCAATTCACTATTATAACATATTTTTGGAAAGCTCTCAAAAATATCTTCAATTCTAAACCCACCGAAGGTCGATTCATCAACTTTTTGAGCTATTTTGGGGCCTCTAAGGTTTTCATATCTGAATTTGAATCTACATTGGAGAAATTTCCCAAGACGAAAACTTTAATATATTCCAAACCATGTAAGGTATTGAGATGATTCTTTCGCGATGGAAATTTTTTTTTAGTTTTTCTCCTTGGGGTCAATTTTTAGGTCCATATGAGCACATTTAGGCCAACTTGCTAAAAATAATAAGTGACCATTTTTTCATCTTTTTCTAACTCTTGACTGTCTTAAACCCATTAAGTGCCATCGTCGAACTCAGAACAACTAAAGAAATTAAGGAAAAACATTTTTTTTTGGGTGATACAAGATTTTTGTACCTTGTTGGATGCTCCTACATCAGACACTCAGGGTAATTTTAAAAGTGACCCTATTACTTCTCAGGAGTTAGAGGAAAACCAAGATGGTTAACCTCAGCCTTAGACAACCATGATGAATCCTCAATAGGTCTTCTCTCCACTTCACCAAGTACTCTACATATTGTCTATTTCTTATGATTCTACCCACATGACTATCTAGAATTTCTTCTATCTCCTCCTTTTCTAAAGTAGGTGCGGGGATATTCCACTATGCTTCTATTATTTCTTCACCAATTCCTTCATGATATTTTATTAAATCTGAAATGTTAAACATAGGTGAAATATGAATTTCATCAAGAATTTCTACCTCATATGCATTTCCTAAATCATGCTTCTTTAGGATCTTGCATGGTCCAAACCTCTTTATCTTTAACTTGTTGTATGTACCAACTGGAAACCTTTCCTTTCACAAATGAACCATGACTTCATCTCCAATCTGAAACTCCTTATACCTCCTTTTTTTATCTGCCTTGGCCTTATATTGTGCCTTCATCTTATTGATATGTTTCTTCACCTCTTCATGCAAATTATTTAGGTGTTCAGTAAAATCTTCAGCCTCAACACTACTCTTCTCCCCCTTATCCATATTTCTTAGTTCAAAAGTAGTTCTTGGACTACTCCCATACACAATCTAGAATGGTGATTTACCAGTACTCATGTTGACTGAATTTTTCTAAGAAAATTTTTCTTGTGGTATAATCAAGTCCCATCCCTTGGGCTTATCTCATACTAAGCATCTTATCAGGTTACCCAAACTCCTATTCACGACCAAAATTTCCAGCCAATCCTCCACTATGCTTCTCCTTGATTAGATTCTCTCTCATAGAACTCCTTGGAATTCACAATTGGATTATTCTAAACAACATCCCATATTGTATTAAGAAATCCAACCATCTCATCCTATCAAATGTAACAAGTTCCAAAAAATCCTTCCATACTTCTGCAAAGTTTGGATCTTTAGGATACAAACTCTTGAGTTCATTGAACCCAAAAACCTTTGTATTCATTTCTATCAACAAATTTTTTCCTTCTACTCAAGGCATCTACAACTCTATATGACCTTCCACTCCTATGCTTTTAAAAAATGTATAACTCTACAAAACCTCAACCCATTTTAAGTTCCTTTGATTTAACTTTCCTTGACTATTGAGATATTCCAAAGCCTAGTGATTAGTATATAAAACAAATTCTTTTGGCAACAAATAGTGTCTCCATTTCTTCAAAGCTTGAACTATAGCATAAAACTCTTGATCATAGATAGAATATTTCTACTTAGCATCATTTAACTTCTCACTAAAATAGGCAATAGGCTTACCTTCTTCACTCAAAACATCTCCTATGGCAATGCCACTAGCATCACAATCTACCTAAAAGACCTTATTGAAATTTAGAAGTGCCAAAAAAATTAGCTCTATAACTTTCTTCTTCAACATATCAAAAGTTTTGGCTGCTCCTATAGCCCACTTAAACTATTTTCTATCCCCTCTCATCACTTTAGTTAGAGGTGCACAAATACTACTGAAATTCTTAATAAACTTTTTGTAAAAACTTGCGATACCATGAAATGATCTTACCTCTATAACATTCCTCAGGGTAGAACATTCAATGATAGCTCTCACCTTCTCTGGATCCATTTTAGGACCCTCTACTAAGACAACAAATCCTAGATACACCAACTCTCTCTTCACAAAACTGCATGATTAATAAGAAAAGTGTGGGTGAGATGGTGTCACCCTTCTTTCCACTAATCACTCAAAAATTTCCTAGGAGTCCTAATTGGATTGAGTAGCAACCTCACAAGGTGAGTCAATTCTCAATGAGGACCTAGGAGGGTGTTCTTTCAGCTTTTAGGGGTTCACCACCAAGAAAATGCTTAGAAAAGACAAGTAAGAATTCAACCTACACCTAGTTATGCAAGCTAAATGAAGGATGAAAATGATGAAATTATGCAATAAGGAGATATGATATGTGTACTTGGGAAGTATGGAGATGTGAGGATTCTAGAAATGTGAAGAAGTTGTCCAAATATGCCAAGGGGGATAAAGACACCTTTATTGTTGGCTTAGTCCCACTACATTTTTTCGGGACAAATGCAAAATCTTTGGATGTTAGAACTGGATCTAAAAGAATTTCTGAAAAATATGCTTAGGAGGACTAAGACACCCAAGGTGGCATATTAGTCCCATTCTTAATTTTTGAAAACTTTGAATGTGATCCTGAGCTCCAAGTTCTGTACTTGCTTCTTCTCCAATCTTAGGTTTTGAAACTTCTAGATTCGGCCTATAGGTGAGTTTCTGTGAAGTTGAAAACTTTGTAATGCAACTTTGCAACTTTGCACTCAAAATGATCTTCAAGTATTCAACCTAAATCTACAATCACAAACATGCAAGAAGGAAAAAACTTGTTGTTTGTTAGTGAATTAGTTTTTTCCTTAGTCAAACCCCTTATTGGTAATTAAACCTTGAAATTAAATAGAATAATGAAGGGAAGTGATGAATGAACAACATAAAATGCCACAACTCACCAAACTCTTGTAAAGTCTGCAAACTTGTGTGAAATGGCTACAATAGATATGGATCTTGAATCAAAGATATTGACTTGAATGGCTTTCTTGAATAAAAACCTTACATCACAAATGTTAGCACAACACACATGATGCAAGAAGCTTTATGATGCTTGAATCTTGATGATGGCTCCAAATGATTGATAGAATTACTCTTGAATTCTCTTGTGAACTCAATTTTCTATTAGGAATGCTTTCATAAAAGACTTGGATTGGAATGAATGAATGAACCTTTTATTTATACTTATCTATGCTTAATATCCCAAAATTACATCACACCAAGCTAGCATATGAATCCATTAAATAAAGGAGGCTAAATCTCGCAAGAATTTGAAATTAAATCCCAAAAATAACTCAAGGAGGAATAAGATGCCCTAGGTGGCGTCTTAGTCCCAAGTCATGAAAATTTGGGAATAGACACCAAAAAGGGGCCCAATTAAGATGCCTCAAAATTAGGGTCCTAAGACCTTTGGGGGATAAAAATGCCCTAGGTGGCGTTTTAGTCCTGACCCAAAAATCAAGGATACACAAATGAAATCATTAAATTATCATTTATGCATTGGAGAATGTCAGGATTAGATAGAATAAGATATAATTCATAGGGCTTGTGGATGCAAAATATGACAAATTAAAACATAAATAGGGATAAATAAAGCAAGGCAAGCCCAAACAAGTGTGAAAATGCAAGGGTATATATTTTACTACACTAAACTACATTTTTTCAAATTAATCAATAGATTCTCCTCCCTTAGCTTCTCAAAAACTCTTTGGCTATGCATCAAGTTCTCATCCAATGTCTTATTGAAAATCAAAATATCATCTAAATAAACAATAACAATTTTTCCTAAAAATTCTTTCAATACCTCATTCATAAGCTACATAAATGTGCTCAGTGCATTGGTTAGCCCAAAAGGGATAACTAACCAATTGTACAAGCCCTCGTTGGTTTTGAAGGTTGTCTTTCATTCATCCCCTTCTCTAATCCAAATCTAGTGATATCCACTGTTCAAATCTATTTTTGTGAAGTAACCAGTTCCACTCAAACAATCCATAATGTCATCCATTCTTGGAAAGAGAAATCTATACTTGATGGTGATCTTGTTGATGGCTCTTGAATCTATACACATTTGACATTCCCCATCCTTCTTTGGTGCTAGTATTATAGGTACTACACATGAAATCAAACTCTCTTTGATCAATCCCTTCCTCAACAACTCTTGCACTTATTTGTTCAACTCTTCACTCTCTACTAGAGTCATACAATGAGCTGCCTTATTTGGAAAATTGGCTCTAGGAATTAGGTGCATCTAATGACTAATCTTTCTTACTAGAGGAAAACCTTAAGGTACATTATTAGAAACAATATCTTGAAACTTATTCAACATATTTGAAACCTCTACAAGTACCTCATTAGTATCCTCTTTATCAACTCTAGGGATCAATGCAAAACACATATGCTCATGCCTCATACCTTCTAGGAACTTTCTTCCATCAACCAAACAAATTCTTGCATTACTGCATACCTTTTCCTCTATCTCTTTCTAGGGCTTCAACTTATGATGAACTCCATCCTTTCTCAAAGAATAGGTGTTGAAATGTCCATCATGTACTGCTCATTGATCAAACTGCCACGGTCTTCCTAACAACATATGAAAAACATACTTAGGCATAATATCACACAATACTTGATCATGGTAATTCCCAATCTTGAAATTTCCCAGACATTGTTCATTTACCAAAACCTTATGGTCCTTCTGCAACCAAGCAATCCGGTATGGATTTTGATGCCTTCTTTTCTCCAACCATAATGTACTAACCATCTCTTCTAAAACAAGGTTATCAGTACTACCTCCATCAATAATAACATTGAAAACTTTACCTTCACACTTACATCTAGTGTGAAACACATTCTTCCTTTGAGTTGGTTCCTTCTCATTCAACAAGGCTCTTCTAGTGACAAGAACCTCTCCCCTTTCTGCATACTCAGAATGTGAAGACTCAACATCTTCATCTATATGTGCAACTCGTACATTACCCTTGGGTCTTCTATTTGTCCTTCCTTGATGTTGAGGAAATTCATAGGCTCTATGTCCTTCTTTTCCGAGCTGAAACAAGTTCCACAAAAGCCTCCTTTTCTTGGTCCTTGTCTAGATCTTCCTCTTCCTCTTTGATATCCATTATTTTGATCACAGGGACTGTAGGTGTTATCTCCTTTCTGGTTTTGGGTGCTACTAAAGCCTTCACCCTTCTTTTGATCTTTATTTTAACCTTCATATGACCATCCATTAGTCTTTCCTCCACAACCTCCACCTCATTGTTTGTTCTCAAACCTATTATTCAGTTGTTCTTCAACCTTTAGAGAAAATAAATAAGCATCCTCAATGGTTTTCATTCTTACCAATGACATTTCTTCCTCTATGCTTGACTTCAACCAGTTAATATAACAAGCAACTTTCTCTTTATTCACCTTAGAATGTCTTGTCTAAATCAGGACCTTGTGAAATTCCTCTATGTATTCTTTGACCATCCTTGTTCCTTTCCTCAAGCTTTGTATCTTCTTGAGCAGCTCCAATTCGTAATCGACTGGAATAAATTGTTTCTTCAATTTTGACACCATTTTGTCCTATCTAGAAATTTTACCTCTCCCTCATCTTCCTCTTTCTAACTAGACCTCTTTCCACCATATAATGGCCTGACCTTTCAATTTTTTCTTTGCAAACATCACTATGTGAGGATCTTCAATCTCCTCAAACCCAAAAAATTCCTCCATGTCATTGATCCAATCGATCAATTCTTTAGGATTCAAACTTCCACTAAAAGTTGAAGCCTCCATTTTAGGTCTATTCCTAATGCTTGATATTTTCCACAACAATATTCTTTCTCCAGGATCCATTGGATCCTGCTCTTCCTCTTCCATTTCCTCTTTTGTTTCATCTTCACTTCCATCTCTTTCTCAATGCACATCTCTTCTTCGAACTTCTCGCTACAAGGTTTCTAATTGCCTTCTAAGGGCTCCAATTTCATCTCTAGGTGGATCCATTCCTCTACCACCTTGGCCTCTACCTTTCCCATGTTGGGAAAGTATTGGAGGCATCTTGAACTCAACCCACACTCACATGTCCTACTACAATTGCCTCACATTCAACGTTCGATTATAGACTCAGGATACCACTTGATGAGGAACACACCACACAAAACCCACACAAATCACCATAATAGATACCAAAAAAAAATATATGAGACAAAAAAATAACTCACTTTCAATTATTTTCTAGAAAATAAATTTACAAATTCAAAACTTACATGCTATAGCCTAATGGGCTTAATTCATTACACCAAAATCAACTCTGAAAATAAAATGTATTATTCAGAGCCACAATCTGCACTATTGGGTCCACCTTCTACAACCCCAAATTAACCCTTTTATTTTTACCCAATAACCACCCTAGAATCTTCTAGAAAGTTAAACTTTCCTTTTTGTTTTGGTGCCAAAAGTACCACCATTTGATTTATGGCCTAGCAAGAAATTTTAATGAAATTCACTTTTAGAGGGGCAACTTTTCAGGGCCATAACTTTTGATCTAAGTGTCCAATTGGCTATTATAACATATTGTTGGAAAGCTCTTAAAGAGATCTACAATGCCAAATCCACCAGAGGTCAGTTTGTAAAATTTTAGAGCTATTTCGGGGCCTCTAAGGTTTTCATATCTAAATTTGAAGCTACATTGGAGAAATTTCTCGAGAAGAAAACTTTAATATCTCCCAAACCATGCAGGGTATTGAGACAATTCTTTCGTGTCTGGAAATGATTTTTATATTTTATCCTTGGGGTAAATTTTTAGGTTCATATGATCCCATTTAGGACAACTTACTAAAACTAGTAAATGAAATTTTTTTGCCTTTTTTGACTCCTGACTATCTTACACCCCTTAAGTGCCATCATGGAACTCAAAACAACTAAATAAATTAAGGAAACACAATATTTTTGGGTGATGCAATATTTCCCTACACTGCTAAATGCTCCTACATCACCTCTCTAATAGTCTTAGGCTCATCAGTGTTAGCAATCAAAGCAAAAATGCAACTAGAATCCAACAATGAATAGCCAAACCTTTTAGGCAAATATCCAAACCTATCAAGTTGTCGCCTATCTCTGGTAGACCTAATGCATTTTTGATGTTGAGGTTCTTCTTCTTCTTCATAACTTTCAAAGCTTCTCAAAATCCCCTTATCGTTAGTTTCAATGGGAGTATGTAGTTCTTCTTTCATTGGAGTAAGTGGAACATGAACTACCTCCTTTTTTCTCCTCTTTCTTTGGTTGTAGCTCAGCTATGGAAGGTTTGATCTCTCAAAAAATCACACTTTTGTTATAGAGAAACTTTTAGGCCATTGGATCCCAAAGCTTGTACCCCTTCACATTGACACCATTGTTGATTAAGATACACTTAACTACTTTTTTGTCCAACATATACCTCTTCTCAACTGAAACATGAGCATAATATTGACAACAAAATACTCTGAGATGTCTCATCAAAGTATTTTTACTAGACCAGAGCTCCATAGGTGTCTTATCAACAAGAGATGATGTAGGAGTTTTATTGATTAAATATCATGCAATGGCTATAGCTTTAGCCCAAAAATTTTGCTTAAGGCCAACACCACTCAACATACTCCTATCCATCTTCATCAATGCCCTATTCATCCTCTCTGCAATTCCATTTTGTTGTTGGGGTGTATGGAGTTTTCTTATGTCTCTTAATCCCATGCTCTTTATAGAACTTGTCAAATTTGGCTGAACAAAAATCATCGCCATTATCAGTCCTCAAACATTTAATCTTTCTACTAGTCTAATTTTCTACCAAGGCTTTAAACTCCTTAAATCGACTAAAGACTTCAACTTTTCTTCTGAGAAAATAAACAAATGTCCTACTACAATCATCTATGAAATATACAAAATATATAGATTTTGACAACAAAGGAACATTCACAAGACCAAAGACATTTGCATAAACATACTCCAAAACCCCAGAAGACTTGTGAGAACTAGAGTGAAAAGTAACATGGTGTTGTTTTCCATAAACACAATGTTCACAAAATTTGAATTCAAGATTACAATCATCAAGTTCTTTAACAAGGCTCTTAGATATTAGGCTCTAAGACCCTTCTCACTGATGTGACCAAGTCATTGATTCCATAACATTGTATTCTTTGTAGGAAGCTTCATTTCCAAGGAATGAGCACCCTTAGGTACCCAAAATTCATGACCATCAGATGTAGCTACTCCACATTTCTCTGCTCAATCTGATGATGAGGATGAATAATCTAGAGATTTATTCTTTGGCTTTTTAGAAGAAATATTGCACTAAATAGTGCATGAATCTAGCTTGAACAAGGTTCCAATCCATACATCCTTAGCCAACACCATAGCTCCTCTCATCATCTTGCATCCTCCACTTGAGAAAACAATTTTCACTCCCACATTATTCAATTTACTCACAAAAAGTAGGTTTCATGCCAAACCTAGGATATGCAAGACATCATCAATCCCATTCACTCTTCCATCAAGGAATCTAAATTTTACTCTTCAACAGACAACAATCTTCAGGTGAGATTCATCACATAGATACTGTAAGGAAATTTAGGAGCACATCTAAAGAAAATTCCATGCAGTAGTGCCTTCGGTAACTTCAATTCGATTTGGTTACCTCAAAGACATGAACAACTATGTCCTAATGCGGAACAGACATAATTTATTTCCTACATTGATCCATCTGAGAGAAACACATGTAAATTCAACAACAAGCATTAGCAGATTCTACTACACAAACCAACAGTCATGAAAGATGAAATAGAAAACCAGAACACAAAGATTTACATGGGGAAAATCCTTTTGGATAAAAAACCCCACACGCCAAAGATCGAGCCATTGTATTATTCAGCAACAAACCAGTTACAATACAATTTCAGGCTCTTAGCCTTTTCAGAGTTTACATCTTGTTCATTCTGGATACTATCTAGTAATCAACTCTCCCTCTATACATTTCTTGATCAAACTCTCAAACCAAACAATCTTTGTACTATTGCAATACCCTCACACAGTATATAGTACTGATCAACATAAGAGATCAACCATGGCATTCAATCCTTGATCAGGAGAGAAATCAGCAACATAACCCTGCCTCTCACTTCCTCTATTTTGGCCTCAAGGCCCCCGGCCATACAACCAGCCTCTCGGCCTTAACATCTCATTAGCTCTTATGCTTTTCCTACTACGGCCTCATGGCTCTGGCCTTCCAGCCAGCCACACTACCTTTACGTATGTTCGCTCTAATTTTCTTCTCTTCAGCTTTAGCTCTATGAAATGGTTTGTTTCCAACTGTCAGATCACAACTGTTGAATCATCCAGCTCAGCAATGGTTCACATCCTGCTTTCTCTGATTTGTCCATATCGCACAACGTTGGACAATATTTACTCGGTCAACAGCGATCAACTTGTGTTGCATGTTGGTGAGACACTAGAACTGTTTCCTTGATGCCACAAGTCTCGATTACACGTTGTCGCCAAGAGTCATCTCCATTGGCAAGAGGTTCTACCGATATCCACAAGTCATATCGAAATCAGCATTCTCATCGGTGAGACAATTTCCATTCGATGAGACATTGCACCGAGCTCATAAGTCATTTTGAAGTGTTCCTTAGTCACCAAGACTTTAGTCATTCACTGAGAAATCATATTGAGCCCTTTATGTTATACCAATGTCACTGTCGGCTAGACTTAGGAAAAGGTCACACCAAACCTTCTGACGTCCATCATATTCCTATTGGCAAGACAAATACCCTTCGCCAAGACATCACCCCGAGTCAAACTTGTTGGCCAGACTTACCACTTTCGCCAAGACTTCATACCAAAGCATTTAAGTCACATCAATGTGTTCCACTATTAGCAAGAGAATCAACCTTTGGTAAGATATCTTACCGAGGCTTTCATGTTATACCGATGACCCCTAACACTATCGCCAAGACATCTCCTGGTCGCCAAGAGATCATGCCGATAGGAACAAGTCATACCAATTTCTTCATCGGCTAGATAGACCGAAGGTCATGTCAATATCGGCAAGACTTCCTATCATCACCAAGACTTCTCACCGAGACCCTTGAGTTAGCCTGAGTGTATACCATCGGTGAGACATTCCTCAGTCACCAAGAGATCTTCCCGAGAGTTCAAGTCACCCCGAAACTACTTATCGATGAGACTTCTCCCGGTCGCCATGACTTCCTACCGAATCCTTTTGTTATCCCGAATTGGATTTCACCGAGAGTCATAGCGAAACCCAAAGACCATACAATCGACAAGACATTCATATCGGTAAGACCTCATACCAAAACATAAACCTTTCGGCCGGGTCTCCCCAAAACATCAGTCGCATGAGTCTCCTCGACATCCGATAGACACCACCTGTCAGCCAGACATCTCCCAATTGGTAAGAGATCTCCACAAGTCTCCATGTCATAGCGATAGGTCCATTTGGAAAGACATAAGTATTGTCTCAATAACATGAGCAATACACAAGTTCAAACTGCCAGTCAGCCAAACAACAAAAATTTCATAGCGACTATGCTTTCTTAGAGTTTTCAGCCTGTGAGATTGAGGCATATTTTCCAACAGATACACCTTCCCACCATCATATATATTCTTCATACTTTGGAAACCAACCTCTATGAGAGGTCATGTGGAAGGAAGCACTCGAGTCTAACAACCACACATCTTCTAATGCATGCATTGCCAAACTTGCAACAAATGAATCTATGTCATTTTTAGAGAATTTATCAAATTCAAGTTTGAGAAACTCTTTTTGTCTTTCTTCCTTTTATCTTCCTTGCACTCTTTTTTGAAATGACTAGTTTCCTTAGTTCCAACACTCGAATTTTTCACTGTTAAACTTATTCATTTTGATTCTACTAGATGTGCTTTCCATCTTTTTCCTACAACAAGGTCACAAAATAATCTTCTATAAAAATCCTACTGAAACAAAGATCAGTCAGAAAACCCTTCAAACCCAACAATAGAATTAAAGTTGGCCAAGCTCTAATACCAACTGAAAGGAAGTCGGGTAAGCGGAATCAACTTCCTACACTAACCTAAGCAGGAGAGAGTTGCAAAATTTTCTTAAAAACCTTTTAAATATTACATATTTATGTGCACATACATATCATAATAGATAAACAAATAACTCATAACATAAAATTTTATGTGGGGAAAACCCTTTCCGGAGAAAAACCCCACACTCCAAAACACAACTCAATTATATTATTCAATAGCAACTAACAAGTTATAATATAATTCTAGAGCTATGATCTTGAAGGATCATTCACACTTTTCTAGAGTAATTCTGGTAGCGTAATGGTACTTCAATAAAATGTCAACTTACAACTCCAAAATACAAGTGCTTAATATATAAGAGCTTACAATGCATAAATTAGAAATTTCCAAAAAGGGTTCCAAAGGCTAAATGTGCAACATGGAAAGCACCAAAAATACTGCACACACATAATGGTAAGTTTCCAATAGTCACCACATGCCGCACTACAAAATCTTCACTTTCCAAAACAAATGCACCTCAAAAAATCACATTCCATGTAAACTCAACATGAAATAGAAAAAACATTTATGTACAACTCCACTTGTAAAATCAACATTCCAACTTGACTCCTCATCTGAATAGAAACTGTAATTTGTAACTCACAAGACAATATGAGAAAATTAGAAACATTTAATTTTTAAAAAATTAATGTAACTGCAAAAAAATTAATGGTTGAGACACCTATTTCCCAACAACATCCAATCTTCATTGTCCAACAATCAAAACCAATACCATTACCAATTCTTTTTAACCAAACTACCTCCTTAGAGGCATGTGTATTAGCCATATACCTTGCTCGGTGGTGGACAATGTAACTATAGGTTGCCTCTTACTTATCAAGCTCACTGCATCTCCAAACAAAGTAAAAAAATGGCCACTAGTGAACCTTCAATTGTCCAAGTGACGTGCCCAATCTACATCAAAAAGACTGTGTATGTCTAATGACTTAACCACATCATCAGTATCATGATAAACCAAACAATGATATGAAGCACCACACAAATATCTAAACATCCTCTTAACAAAATTCCAATGCTCTTTACCAAGGTTAGACATAAACCTACTCAAAACTCCCACTTCTTGGGCTATATTTGGCCTAGTGCAAACCATTGCATACATCAAACTACCAATGACACTGACATAAGGAACATTAGACATCTCTTCAAAATCATCATTAGAATTAGGAAACATGTCTAAAATCAACTTAGTAACAACCTAAAATGGAATATTTATTGGTTTATAGTTTTGTATACTAAACCTTTGCAAAATGGTATCAACATACTTACTCTAACTTAACCAAAGATTTATGTAAACCTAATCCATACTAATCTCCATCTCAAGGATATATTTTTCAGCCCTAAAATGCTTCATATCAAATGTGATATAAAGTTGCATCTTAAGCTCCCTAATCATCACCTTGCTATTACCTATAAACAACATTTCATCAACACACAAGACAATGATTAGTATATAATTATCAATAACCTTAATATAAACACAATGATCTTCTTCACTTCTAAAAAAACCCAACTTCAATGAAAATTCATAAAAAATTTAGTACCACATCTTGGGTGACTATTTCAAACCATATAAAGATCTCTTTAACTTGCAAACAAAGTTTTCTTTTCCTTTCACAACAAAACCATCAAGATGTTGCATATAAATTTCTTCCCCAAGATCCCCACGCAATAAAGCAGTTTGAACATCTATTTTCTCTATTTTAAAATAATAAGCAGTAGTAATAGATAATAGTAATCTAATAAAAGTTACTTAGCAATAGGAGAGAAAATTTCACCGAAATCAACTCCCTCTCTAGTAGTAGCCTTTGGCTACCAATCTGGCCTTGTACTGCTTTAACTAACCATCTACACCAAATTTCTTTTTAAATAGCCACTTGCAACCAATGGGTTTCCTTCCTTTGGGAAAAATGACAAGATCCTAGGTATCACAAATATCCAAAGCCATCATCTCCCCCTACATGGCCTACATCCAAGAATCACTTTCATCTAAAGAAAGAGCCTCCCTATAGGATCTAGGTTCATTTTCAGTACTCAACAAAGAAAATACACAATGATAATTAGATGGACTATACCTATCAACTAGATTTTGTTATCTTGTGGATCTTCTCAAGGTGGGATTAAGGGGATCTTGTTGCTTTTCTTCTACTATATGCTCATCCTATACATCCTTTGAACTATCAGAACCCTCTTCTTCTTCTCCATCCTCAAATCCATCATGTTGTTCTTCCACATGTGCATCTTCCTGCTTTTCTATCTTTGTCTCAAAGTGATTTTTTCTTTTCTTTTCTTTCTCCTTTGGTTGTTCTTCATCTAAGTCTTCTCTAAACTCCCTAAAAATTCACATCTCTAGAGAAAACCATTTTGTAGGTTAGTGGATTCTAAAGCTTATAACCTTTTACATTCTTATTGTAACCAACAAGATGTATTTTTGTGTTTTTGGATCCAATTTAGAACAAGGTAAAAGCATAAAACTATGTCACACTTTTGGTCAACTAAATAGTTCTGAGTGAAACCCTTTCAACCTAAACAATTTTGGTTTAAATAGCTTCACTCAAAACCACATGGCCTGTATGTGACATATAGAGTTTCAAGCAAAACCCTTTCACCCAAAACTACAAAATTTGAATTTTTACCTTTGTCACAATGACTCAATATATGTGTAATGTTTCTATGTAGAAAGGGTTTTAGGTGAAAGGGTTTCAGGAAAAACACTTTCTACTAAAAATCTCTATGTGGCATCTTTTTTGGTAGGCACCTCATCTCATTTTAGAAATTTCTTAAAATTTACACTTGAACATGATATTTCTTCAGTCAAAATGTTTCTTTTCAAAAAAATAAAAAAACCCTTTTGTAGATATTAGAGTCAAGAATATATAATTTTTTTGATATTTTGATAATTTTTTGTAGTAATGGAAAAAGTTTCCTTTTTCCTTGATTTTGTGAATAATTGTCATTGAATTAACCTAATTCTGCCTAGGTTTAATGTTGTAATGTGTTGTAACACATTCACATTGATCTTGGGTCCCTTTTTAATAAAATGTACTTAACTTGTACCCTATTTATTGTATTTTAAAGTGTTGTAAAACACTTTCACACTTATCTAGGGTCCCCTTAATCAATTTTGGTTAATTAGAGTTAATTAGCCCCTTTAATTCAAATTTAAGCTTTATTTGTGACACCTTTCGAGGATCCATCCCAAAACTCATAACTCAAATTGTAAAGCATTTTATTGGGAAAAATATAGGTCCTAGAAAATGGTGCTAAGACCCACTCACCCTAGGTGGTGAATGGTTCCTCCCTCAATAGGACCCCCTTTCCTTATAGATTCTACATGGGTTTTTAATGTTCTTTCACCCCCCGAAGGCATGGTTCTGGAAACTTGTGCCAGGACCCATTCACCCTAGGTGGTGAATGGGTCCTCCCTTAATGAGGAAATCCTTATTGAATTTGATTCTAGTGGGATTTTAATAATGTTTGTTTCTAGATCTAGTGTCGGCTTGAATTGTCTGAATTTCAGGGTTAATCTCTTGATTTAGTATAAATAAGGGGTCAATTCACATAGTTTCATCCTAGACTTCAAATAATTCATGCATTATATCAGATTTGAGTTCACAAAATTTTACAAGAGAATTTTCAAAGGCATTTCAAGATAGATTATCAAGAGTTTATTGTAGCAATTCAAGATCATCTCATCATGACAAGGGTTTAGTGCATTCCTACATATTGTTGAGCTAAGATAGTTGATGTAGCATTGAAGATCCATCTTGAAGAATTGTTACACATCCTATTTGAGATCAAGATATACATTCTTCATGGCCACTACATGCTAGTTTGCAGATTTCTCTTTCAAGATAACTTCCAAGGTATTAACATTACATGTTTCATGCATCAATTACATTATTTCATCATTTTATTTAATTACCTACAAGGGGTTTGACTTAGGAAAAATACCATTCACTGATATTCAACAAGTTTTTCTTCCCTTGAGTGTGTTTTTGTAGATTTACAGGTTGAAGATCAAGTGGAGAAGAAGTTTGAAGAAAAATTACAAAAGTTGTCAAGTTGCAAGATTGACCTTCATAGTGCAAGAACAAAGAATTGAAGCTACAAAATTTATTATAGGTTTTCAGGAGCTGACAACCGAGGATCTGAGAGTGTATACATCATGGAAATTAACCCAAATCTCAGTTTTAGAAAATCTAATAGGGATCCATTCAACACTAAAGGCGAATGAGTCCTTTGTGCTCTAAAAATAGGCTTCTTGTAGTAAGGTACACATCATTTTAATCTCTAAAAACTCCCCCATAGTTTCCATAATAGTTAGGGTTTTTTTTATTGTTATTTGCATCTTATCATACACATAATTCAATGTTTTATGGTGGAAAGTAGTGGTTCACCATCTTGTTCATTCATTTTGATGCAACCCTCTCCCTTTCACCATTAAACATTTTGGTGAACCAAACATATTGAACATTGCAATTTTATGATTTTGAAGTCTTTCATTGCATCCTAGGTTAGATCTTTCATTCATTAGTATTTATATTTGCATTGAATTAGATCTTATTTAGGGTTTCTTTCTTTGCATTAAAAATTGCATCTCATCTAAGGTTTAGATTTTCCTTGTTTTGCATCTCTCTAAATCTGAAAAATACAAAAAACAAATTAATCATTGTGCATATCATTTAGATCTCATATATTTGCACTTGAAAATAAAAAAAAAATTGCATTTGAACCTATGCCTTTACATTCATCTTTTCATTGCATTTCTAGAAATTTTGAAACTGAAACTTACTACCTCGGACCTAGAAATGAAAGACATTATTGAAAGCTTGAAAATTATTGAAAAATAGTTTCAAAACCCTCATCAAGGACTCATTCACCCTTACTGGTCAATCAGTCCCTAATCAAGTCAAACCTAAACCTTCTAGCATCTGAAAAGACATTAAAAATCACTCTAAAATCAATAGAAACATCTCAAAAATATCTAACCAAGACCCATTCGCCCTTACTAGAAAATGAGTGAATGGAAGTGTAGAGAAGGGGGATTCACTACTCATGAGTTCTCTTCATTTAGAGAGCCTCACAGGGTGAACTACCCTAAACTACCTCAAGGAACAATAGCGAGAGTTGTAGAATCTAAAAGAGTAGGTCATAGAGGTTTTCTGGACAAACTAACAAGCTCTTGGCCAAAGGATGGTAGTGCAGAATACAAATGATAGTGCAGCGTGTTGGCATCTCATACAGACCAGAAAGCAAGTTTTTCATAGAAAATAGCTAAGTGACCACTTCTACTCCGATTTCTAGGAACTTTTAGAATGTAGAAAAAGTAACAAGATGTAATAGAACTAGAATAAAGTAAAGTAGAAAAGATAAAGATAAAGAGGAGAAAGGAAATAAGATGCTCACAAAAATCCAAGTAATGAAGCCTCCATCTAGTAGATATCTTTAATACCTATGTTTGTAGGATCTAGAGAAAGTGTTGGGGCTGTATAGGGGTTTTCCTTATTCAAACCCCTATTTTGGTGTTCCCACCTCCATGGACAACTAGATAGAAAGAGAGAAGTGGACCAAAATGGACAAAGCATGTGGTGAAAGAAAAACCCACTCAGGAGTAGAACATACACCACCAAGTATGAGCAATAAAAGCAATTCCCACTCGAGGAGGAGAACCTATATCACAAAAGAGGTGATAAAAGCAATCCCCACTCTAGGAGAACCTGTATCACAAAGTAGAGATGCAATAGATAAGGGATATGGAATCCTAGGATGCTCACAAGCATGAGATGAGGAAGATGAAGCTACAAGAGCCAAGAGTATTGCAAAGAGCATTGTAAGAGCTTGAGAATGGTACAAAGAGAGAATCCAAGAGGGCTTGAAATCGATGTAGAAGGCTAATGTAACAAACAAACAAGAGAATTTTGAAAGCAAGAGAGAGATGGAAGAATGCTTGAGAAAGAATCCAAGAAGGAGAGGAATCTAGAAGAAGCTAGAGAGAAAAATGAACTGAAAGGATAGCTTTTAATGAGGGAAAATAAGCTTCTACGGTTGTTACAAGGTGTCTCAAGCCATTACCACTGACTAAAGGAGGTGAAAAGTGGAAAACATGCATGGAAATAGTTTTTTGAGTGTTGAAATGTCATAGGATGCTAGCACGGTGTGTGGATGTCCGCACAACATGCTAGTGTCCAGACACATCACCCTACAAAATAACAAAAATGAGAAAAACATAAGGTTCGATGCAAATTTGACACATGAGGGTAGCTATTGAAAAGGGGTACTAAGCATCTTGAGAAAGGAAAAAGGATGATGCAGGGGCTAAAATGAGCCTACACAAGATGCTAAGGGAGTGGACACTAAAGCAAAAGAAAGAATTTATGTGAAATTGCAAGGGGTGCAATTTTATAGCTATATAGGAAGCTACTGATCTGGACTTTCTAGAAATTTAAATCTCAGTTTTAGGCCTTTGTTTGCTACTATTAACTTCTTGTTTCAATTTCCCAATTTTCTATTTCATCAAATTCATTGTATTTAGCTTAAATTTCTTCATTTCAGTGCATTCTTAAAATTCAAAATTGCATTCAAATGTTTCATTTTTAATTTATTGCATTGTGTAATCAGTAAATTTCATTACTTAGTATCTTAAAATTGCATTTTAGTCTAGCTTGTTACATTGCCCCTTAGGTATTTTAGGATTTTCACACTAGGTCTGTAAAACTTGTATGAGCTTTACAACTTGGTGTCTTATTAGCAATACTACTGTAAGACACAGTTTGAGGCTCATGTCATCCTGCGATATCTCACTCCTCATGGATATTGGGCTACCTAGCTCTCTTTTTGATAGTGTTGATAATCAACCCTCCATGGATCATAGTTTTCATACTTAATTTCCCATGACTTCACCTCCTACAACCAATATGCTTAATGTTACCAACATCGTCCCTACCATCCCTAGTTCCACTCAAGTTGTGGGGTCTACTCAAATCCAAGGTGGAATTCCAATTCCATCCTCTACAATACCAATGTCCATTCCTAATTACACTAGTACACAACCCACAACAACATTTCAACCTAAAAAATCCTTGCAACCTATCGCAACCATTCAACCAACCATAACAATCATACCTACTACCATTATGTACAATTTCATAGGTATTCCCATAGGAAATACTTATAGCCCTATGCATTCGAACACAATAACTCCTAGACAATCCACCTAAACCAACTTGCAATTCGCTAGCCCTCTGCATACATACACCACTCCACCTTATTACCCTCAACCTTACAATCAAAATGATCCTCTCATTAGCTCACTTTTGCAAACTATGACATCCCTCCAACAACAAGTTGCAAAATTACAACAAAACAACAACAATCAACCTTTATAATACATCAAATCCAACTTGCTAACTTTCAACATATTAAGAGCACAAATGCCACAAGGTATAGAAGTCCCTCAATTTGAGAAATATGGTGGAAAAGGATATCATGTGAGCCATGCTTCCACTTCCATATCCTTGTGTAGTGATTTCATCTTTGAGGATAAACTTCTGGTTAAGCTCTTTCCTAGGTCCTTGAAGGATACTACTTTAGAGTGGTTCTCTTCGTTGCCAAACAATTCAATTGGTCCATTCAATGAACTCATTGATTCGTTTTACAACCACTTCCATATTCACATGTGTCCCAAGATGACCCTTTCTGATTTAATGACATGGAATCACAAAGAGGATGAGAAAGTGATTGATTTCATGTGAAGATATCAAACACTTTATTCACAAGTGAAAATTAAGGTTCTTGATGCCAACCTTCAGCGAATGTTTATTGCCAACTTACAAGATAAACTCCAAAGAAAACTTGAAATGTTGAGATTTTCATCCTTCACACAGTTATGTAAAACCCTTTATGTTTATCAAAATTTTACTTATGGTTGTGATGTGAAAAAACCCCCTAGTCATACTAAAAAAATATGAATCTACAACTCAAAATGACTATCAACCTTTCAAGAAATAAAATAAGGTAATTTTACCACTAAATATCCCTCAAACAAATCAAAAAAATAATAATCAAGTCGTTGCTATCAAGACAACAACTCCTTCCAGGGAATGTGAGAGAGAGTTCACTCCTTTATCCAAAACCCTTCATAATATCATGTTGCAGCTTATTAACAAGAACATGCTTACATTACCTCTTGTTAGAGAGCATGACCCTAATATACCATTTCCTAAAGGTTTTTGAAAAAAAAATCTTATTGTCATTACCATCAGCAAAATGGACATGGTACAAAGTATTGTAAGCATCTTAAACAACTTGTGCAAGACCTTATTGACAATAATCAACTTCAAATCAGAGGTGTCAATGATCAAGGTAATAATTTTGTAGCTCCTCTTAATCAAAATTTACAAATATTTACAAATCCCATGCCTATACACACTATTTCATTTGTCAAAGCTAGTGAAATGAGGAATGATATGAAAAAACAGACAACTGATTAAAATGGTAGGATTTATTTAAGCTAGACCTTGTAAGGGCTCAACTACAAAGCCTCTTGACATTGCTTTCTCACAAAGTGACACACTTAAGTATGCATGTGATGGTCCTCTTTACATAGTTGGTCAAATCAATGACATGCCCACTAATGGTATATTGATTGACCCCATTTATGGAGAGAATATGATCACTAAATAATTCTTATATGTGCATGAACTATATCAAAAAAAATATGACAAACTGAAAGCATGGATCAAGACGGATACTGGGTTTTCTTTCCCTATGATATTCTTAATAGATCTCCCTTTAAAGGTTGGATTGAAAACACTAAATGTATCATTTTCCATCATCCCATAATTGGGCCAATTTCGTGTGAAAATAGACTATCCATGGCTTCGCTCCATGAATTTCATCCCGTTGGTTGTGCGTAGATGTCTAAACTTTCCATTTGAAAATGATATCTTTACTATGCACCATAGTGGATTTAATCCTGCCTTGGCCTGAGGGAATTTTTCATTAGGTTTCTTTTGGCCCGAGCCTATGGACTCTATTAAACCTTGTGAGGACTTATTTTTCAAATCATATCAAAAGTTCAAGGAAAAGAAAATAGAAAAATTATCCCTTTGAAACATGCCTCAACCTATAACTAAACCACCTATCCTTGAAGAAACAATGATTGAACTAAAAGCCCTTCCGAACATACAAGAACAACCTATACAAAATCCTCCTACAATTTCCTACAAGAGACCACGAGATAACATACAATCTTGTTGTCCATCCTAGAATCAAAAAAGTTTACAAAGTAAAATAGAAAGTGGTTGAACAACCTCCTTTTGTTTCTTATATTCCTCCCCAGGAAGAGAAGGAACCTATGATTGATAAAAATTCTCTTACACAAAAAAAACTTTTAAATAGATTAAAATGAAATCAAAGTGCTAGGGAGTGTAGGGGTAGACAACATGTTATTACTCGTAAATTACAAACTCAAGAAGATAAGAACAACATAGAAAAATAAAATTTGAACTTACCTGAAGCAATGCATGATGATTATATACCTTTTCCACAACATAAACAAGAACATTCCATGGACATTGTCCTTCGACCTCCTATTGAGATAAATCTAGATGATGAGATTGGCATTGCAAAGATTGATGAACAAGTGCATGATGAGTTGAATACCTTTTTTCCTTCTTCTATGAACTTAAATGAAAAATATCCTAAAAAGAGTATTGAACTTGGTGCTTCCCCTAGTTCAACACTTGCTCTTGTCCCTTTGGCTAATTTTTCACCTTTTGTTTATAATGATCGAGATTGGAATGCAGATGAATTACTTTAGGTTCACTCGCATGTACCTTTCTAGTATTTTTCTTTTTCATGTTTTCTTTTTTTGATTGCATGTGCGTAATGTGATCCCCCATGATGTTTTGTTTGATGTATCTCTCTCTTTTTGTGCATTCCTCTATATGTACCTACATTCTTCTCTATGTCGAAATCATTTTTCATTTGTCTTCTGTTTTCCTTTTGGGGATGATGCAAGGTGTTGAGGCATTCATGTCTCTTCCATGTTGAACCAAAAGCTTCCCTTTATCTTTTATTTTTCTTGTGTTTTCCTTTTGGGGATGACGCAAGGCATTGATACATTCTTGTCTCTTCCATGTTGACCTAAAAGCTTTTTCTTTATATTTTTTTCTTTTCTTTTGTTTTCCCTTTGGGGATGATGTAAGATATCAAGACATTTAGGTCTCTTCCATGTTGAATCGAAAGGATTTTCTTTGTTTTCTCTCTCTTTGTGTCATTCTTCCTATTCTATGAGTATTTGTGGAATGATGACAATTTTGTGCTCTATGACAACATTGTAGCAAAGAAATACTGACTCTGAATCCATAGATCCCTTGTATATTTGTGGGGGCAACCCTTCCTATTTCATGATGCAACTTATTTTAGAAACATATGATTGTCATAGGGTTTTTCAAGGAAAGCTCTCATGTATTGGGTAAAAAATTGGTTAATTTAAAGTAATTTCTCACAATAATGGTGCAACAACTGCTTTAAAATGGGGGAATACATTGATCACATCTTTTGGAAAATTTCATGGCATGATTTTTCTTTTTGTTCGTGGCGTGTGATTTTTTTGGTGGTGTCATTGGGCTTGATGTCCTCCAAGAGTGTACAATCTCCCTTTATTGCATGATGTGAATGAGGTATCCCATGAGTAACAATCTAAAATCCTTAACTTGTCCTCTCTTGGAGATATTAGAAAATCATTTACAAAAAGAATTACATGGTAGTTCCTTATCGAATTTCTTAGGAGAACTTCAGTATGGTATGACAGGCTAATATGCTTCTCTCATTTTCCACCTCATTGGAACAACTCACCTAGCGGATACGCTAATGTTCCACTATCCAAGAGTGAGCATACACATATTTTGGGACAACTCACCTAATGGACAAACTAGGGTTTCACTACCCCAGAGTGAGCAGTGTATGTTATAAATAAATAGCCACGTTCCACATTGCATTGAAAAAATTGTGCTTCATATTTTTGTTTATTTTTCTTAGCCTTTGAGAGGGTATTATTATGTATCTTTGTTATTGCTACATACTTAAGTGTCTTGAATGTCTACTTTAGTGTGAGTTTGACATGGGATCTTCCTCTCACTAAAGTGGGGGAAAAATGTAGTAACAAAAAAATTATCCTTTTTCCTTACTTGATTTTGGGAATAATTATCATTGAATTAACCTAATTCTACCTAGGTTTAATGTTGTAATGTGTTTTAACACATTCACATTGATCTTGGGCCCCTTTTTAATAAAATTCGCTTAACTTGTACCCAATTTATGGTCTTGTAAATTGTTGTAACACACTTTCACACTTATCTAAGGTCCTCTTAATCAATTGTGGTTAATTAGAGTTAATTATGTCCTTTAACTAATATTTAAGATTTATTTGTGACACCTTCCAAGGATCCATCCAAAAACCCATAACTCAAATTGTAAAAAAAATAATTGGAAAAAATCTAGGTCCTAGAAATTGGTGCTAGGACCCATTTACCCTAGGTCGCAAATGGGTCCTCCCTCTATAGGACCCTCTTTCTTTATAGATTCTACATGGGCTTTTAATGTACTTTCACCCCACAAAGGCATGGTCCTGGAAACATGTGCCATGACCCATTCGCCCTAGGTGGTGAATGGGTCATCCCTTAATGAGGACCTCCTTTTTGAATTTGATTCTAGTGATATTTTAATAATGTTTGTTTCCAAATCTGGTGTCGGCTTGAAATTTTTGAATTTTGTGGTTAATATCTTGATTTAGTATAAATAAGGCGTTAATTCACATAGTTTCATCCTATACTTCCAAGCATTCATGCATTCTAGAATATTTGTATTCACAAGAGCATTTTCAAAGAAATTTCAAGGTAGATTATTAAGAGTTTATTGCAGCAATTCAAGATCATGTCATCATGACAAGGGTTTAGTGCATTCCTACATGTTGTTGAGCTAACATAGTTGATGTAGCATTGAAGATCAATCTTCTAAGCATTGTGACACATCCTATTTGAGATCAAGATCTACATTCGTCATGGCCAACACATGCTATTTTGCATATTTATCTTCCAAGACAACTTCCAAGGTATTAACATTGCATTTTTCATGCTTTAGTTACATTATTTCATCATTTGGTTTAATTACTTACAAGGGGTTTGACTTAGAAAAGCCTCCATTCACTAACATTCAACAAATTTTTCCATCCCTTGAGTGTGTGTTTGTAGATTTACAGGTTGAAGATCAAGTGGAGAAGAAGTTTAAAGAAAATTGCGAAAGTTGTCAAGTTGTAAGATTGACCTTAATAGTGCAAGAACAAAGAATTGAAGGTATTAGATTTATTACAATTTTTGGGGAGTTGAAAACTGAGGATCTGAGACTATAGACATCAAGGAAAATAACCCATATCTCTATTTCAGAAACCCTAATAAGGACCCATTCACCACTAAAGGCGAATGAGTCCTTTGTGCCCTAAAAAAAGGCTTCCAATAGCAAGGTACACATCATTTTAAGCTCTAGAAACTCCCCCAATAGTTGCTCTAATAGTTAGGGTTTTATTTTGATTGTTATTTGCATATTATCATACACATAATTCATTTTTTTATGGTGGAAAGTAGTGGTTCATCATCTTGTTCATTCATTTTGATGCAACCCTCTCTCTTTCACCATTAAACATTTTGGTGAACCCAACATACTAAACATTGAAATTTTCTATTTTTGACATCTTTCATTGCATCCTAGGTTAGATCATAAATTAATTTTCATTTAGATTTACATTGAATTAGATCTTATTTAGGGTTTCTTGTTTTGCATTCAAAATTACATCTCATCTAGGGTTTAGATTTGTCTTGTTTTGCATATCTCTATATCTGAAAGATACAAAAAAAAATTAGTCATTATGCATATCATTTAGATCTCATATATTTGCATTTAAAATCAAAACAAAATTGCATTTCAACCTAGGCCTTTACATTCATCTTTTCATTGGATTTCTAGAAATTTTGAAACTGAAACTTACTGTCTCAAGCATGGAACCCCAAGACATTACTAAAACCTTGAAAATCATTCAAAAATAGTTTCAAAACCCTCATGAAGGACCCATTCACCCTTACTAGGGAATGAGTCCCTAAGCAGGTCAAACCTGAACCGTCTGGTATCTGAAAAGGCATTAAAAATCACTCTAAAATTAATAGAAACATCTCAGAAATATCTAACCAGGACCTATTCACCCTTACTGGAAAATAAGTCCCTTTTAGCAACTGATCTACATTTTTCTGGAAATTCAAATCTTAGTTTTAGGCCTCTATTTTTTGTTGTTACCTTCGTGTTTCAATTTCCCAATTTACTATTTTATCAAATTCATTGCATTTAGCCTAAATTGCTTCATTTCAATGCATTGTTAAAATTCAAAATTACATTCAAACATTTCATTTTTACTTTATTGCATTGTGTAATCAGTAAATTGCATTTCATTCTAGGTTGTTAAATTGCCCCTTTACTATTTTACTATTTGCATTCTAGGTTTGTAAAACTTGTATGAGATTTACAACTTGTTGTCCTATTAGAAAAACTAGTGTAAGACACAGTTTGAGGCTCATGTCATTCCATGGTATCTCACATGATGTGGATCTTGGGCTTCATAACTCTCTTTTTTATAGTTTCGATAATCAACCCTCCATGACTTATAGTTTGCATACTTCATCTCCCATGACTTCACCTCCTACAACCAATATGCTTAATGTTACCAACATAGTCCCTACCATCCCTAGTTCTGCTCAAGCTTTGGGGTCTACTCAAAGCCAGGGTGGAATTCCAATTCCATCCTCTATGATACCAATGTCCATTCCCACTTACACTAGTACACAACCCACAACAACCTTTCAACCCACAGCAACTATGCAACATACCACAACCATTCAACCAGCCATAACATTCATACCTACTAGCACTATGTAAAATTCCATATGTATTCTTGTAGGAAATACTTCCAGCCTTGTCCATTCAAACACAATAACTCCTCAACAATCCACCTTCACCAACTTGCAATTCACTAGCCCTCTACATACATACACCACTCCACCTTATTCCCCTCAACCTTACAATCAAAATGATCCTCTCATTAGCTCACTTTTGTAAACTATGACATCCCTCCAACAAAAAGTTGCAACATTAGAAAAAAAAAAACAACAATCAACCTTTGCAATACATCAAATCTAACCCACTATCTTTTGAAATATTAAGAGTGCAAATGTCACAAGGTATAGAATTCCCTCAATTTGATAATTATGGTGGAAAAGGAGATCATGTAAGCCATGCTTCCACTTTCACAACCTTGTGTACTGATTTCATCTTTGAGGATAAGCTTTTGGCTAAGCTCTTTCCTAGGTCCTTGAAGGATATTGCTTTAGAGTGGTACTCTTCTTTTCCAAAAACTTCAATTGGTTCATTCAATGAACTCATTGATGCCTTTTACAACCACTTTCATATTCACATGGGTCCCAAAATGACCCTTGCTGATTTAATGACATACATGCTAGAAAAATGAAGAAGAATAACTCATTTTGTTACTTTTTGTTTGTCATTGATGTCAACATGATATATGAGTTGCAACTGCAAGATCAAGAAACATATGGGTATTCTGGTCTAGTATCTGAACTGGTATTTTGCTTAAATCCTCCAGTATTTTGATCCACATTTTTTTCCAATGATCACTGTTGCTTGTGGTTTTGGGAAATGGTTTGCAGATGTTGGGAGAACAAACATTCAAGATTTCACATATCCAATGCTCGTAGACAATGTTTTTTTCTTTTTGGTTTGAAATCTATTCCTGGTCGACTTCTTTGGTAAATTGTGTAAAGGTGAAAATAGTTTTGTTATGCAAATATATATGCAACCTATTTTAGGTCTATGCCAAATTGTTGAAGCATGTGGGTTATCTTTTTTCTAAGCTTGTAGTGGAAAAATGGTATTTTTGGTAAATAAGAAAATGCATCTAATTAGGCTAACCTAATTGATTCTTGTGAAGAGATTGGGTATATATAACGGATAGTTTTTGGAGAAGTAATGTGAAGATGAAAAGTAGTGTGAACATGATGAAGTGTGTCAAGTCCATTTATTGAGTTTTATCTTGAATTGTATCTACACTCATTAGGTGTACTCTGTCAGTTCATTTTCTGTCAAAAATCCATTCAATCATTGTAATTCTGTAGGTAGTGAACCTTTGTTTCTAAACAGTGAGTCCTGGCAGTGATCCACCCATTTTGAAATATTTTATAACCGATTATACTATATTGTGAGCTAACACTCACTGTGGTTTTTCCCATTTTGGATTTTCCACGTAAAAATTCTAGATTTCATGTGTCTTTAGTTTCCATGCTCTATTAATTCTCTTATTTATCTTTGTTATTGTATGCATTGGACTAGTTGGATTATATTTGATCAAAAAATTTAAGAAGATACGGATTCACCCCCCTCTCACTATCTTGGACTATCAACAATTGGTATTAGAGTCAAGTTCCTCTGGTTAAGTCTAATAACTTGAGGGAGATCCTAAAGATGGAAGAAATGGATGACAAAGGAGAGCTCCAGACTGCTCTTGAGGATCTTGACAAAGTTGAAAGAGAAAACAGAGATCTGAAAAATAATCTTGAAGAAGCAAATGAATGTGTTAGGAAACTTAAGGAGAAATTGAAAAAGTTCAAAGAAAAGCATAAGGTAGTAACTAATCAATTGAAGAAGGAAAATGAAGAGATTATAGGTCTGAAAGTGCAAGTAAAAGAGAAGAAGAGAATAGAAGAATGTCTAAACAAGTTGGTACAAAGCAAGTCTGAAAATAACACTAAGCTTGAGAAAGAAATTGTAAATCTGAAAGTGGACCTAGAGAAGGTGAAATTATGTGAAAATTATTTCAAATCTAGCTCAGAAAGGCTTACTGAATTAATTGCAAGACAAAAACCAAGCAAAGATAAAGGTGGTCTGGGAAATGATGTCGGTGAAAGTTCTAAGACTATGAATAATCATAAGACCCTGAATAAAAGTAAGCAAAAATAAAATTCAAAGAACTCTGGTAGGAGACCTCTGATGAGACAGCCTGATGCATAAAGGTATCCCTCTTTTAATGGAACTTGTTTTTCATGCAATAAATTTGGTCACAGAGCAACATAATGTAGAAGTAGGATGAATCAGTTTCCTAGTCCTTTTGTTGGTCAATGTTTTGTATGCAAAACAATTGGACATAGGGAAAGTGAATGCTGGACAATGATGATGAATCATTTTAATGTAAGAGGAATGAGTAATTCAATGGATATTGCTACACCTACAACAAGTATGGACATAAAGCTAACTAGTGCAGAACAAGATTCAATGGAAACCAATCTAATCAAAGGAGTATTGTCTGCTCTAACTACAACAAATCGGGACATGTTTCAAGAGTTTGCAGAAGCAAGAAGAGTAAGGAAACCAATCTGGTAGAAAAGAATGAATCTATGAAGAAGGTTGAGAAAGATGAGATTAAGCAAGAGATGAGCAAGATTTGGAGAAAGAAACAAGAACCAGAAAAAATTGATGAGTCTGTACTCTCATCCGGTATAAATGATTCATTCGGTAACTAGACCTAGCAAGGTCGTAGGGGGAGCTTTATCAAAAAATTGTAAGAACCCCCCTAATAAATGACATGTCAGAGGTTTTCATGAGGAAGAGAGGTGAATATTTAGTTTTCAAAGGTTCTCAAAAAGGAACTAATAGAAAATATGAAGGGATGATTCTTTGCAGAGAAAATTAGGGTTTGTCTGTGTAAAAGAAAAGAGTTTTTACTAAAATTTTGGAGTCTATCACAATAAATGTGAATTAGGGAAAATTTTTATTTTATAAAGAAAATGATCAAGGCATTTTGTTCATTCGAGCATTTGGAGAAATTGAAGACCTTTTCAAGCATTTCTGAAGAAAATTTGAGTTTGAGGTATGGAAACCCAAGTTACAGAACTCTATGTGGAGAAAAAGGTATTTATATCTTCTGAACAGTTGTGCTTTTTGCTTTGGCTAAGTTTTTTTAATTTAGAACCTATAAAATGGAAACTCCCATAGTTGTGAAAATATCAAAGAGGTTGAGGCCATCTTACAGAAAGTACTCTTCAAAAAATTTCAAAGATGATCCCATGGGTGTATTTTTGTCAATTCCACATGGTGTAATGCCGACTGAGGATACTCGGATGATGATTCAAGTAAAATTTGAAGAATTCAATCATGCAAAGTTAATTGAAATCTTGTGAGATGAGCTTACTAGTAATGAATTCAGGGTAAAACTTGAGTATTCGAATGTGGTTGATAAAAGGTTGGATGTCTAGAACAACTTCCCTAATTTCAGCTTTGATGGAAAATTCATGAAGTTAGTTCTAAGCAGAATCCATGATAAATTTATGTGGATTGATCAGTCCAATCTTATAACAAAGGAGGTGATTAGGGTCATTACTGGGTTATGGGATGAAGCTATAGTTCACATGCTGAAATTTGTAAAGAATGAGGTTGTAGAAGATCTTATAGGAGCCAAATATGATAAAAGGTCTCTAGCAACAAAAATAATTACTAATCCAATAGTGAAGTATGCATCTCTCATGATAGGTCACAAGATATATTTCACAAACAAGGAGAATTATGTTTTGGCCACAACAATCTATACTAGCTTTGATATGGTGGTGAATGGTGTAGATTATGATCTCTATGAGCTTCTTCAATTGCAATTGTTAGAGAACATAATGCAAACAAAGGAAAAGAAGTATGCCTTTAATTTTGGTTCGTTGATCATATGTTTATTGTTTTACTTCATGAAGAGGCTTCCAGTAAAAAGTGAAGAAGTATTCTAGAACCCATCCAGACCAGTGGGACATTAAATTTTTTATCACATGCATAATCTTGGTAATTTAAATGCTCAAGAGGATGCCCTAACAACATTCTTTGTTGTATTCAAAAGAAATATGAATGAAAGGGATAGAATTTTTAGAAAAAATTGTGGAAAAGTATAAGAATGACATCATATTTCATGTCTCCACTGATGAATACATGATTAAGGCTATAGAACCTCAAACTATCTAGATTCAACCTCTTGGATATGAGAGAATAGAAGAAGTTGAAGGTTATGTGAAAATGCTACTAAAGAATCCAAAAGATCCTAATGAACCTAGAATTGGGACATATACTAAAAAATATATGGAAATTCATATGGAACAACATAAGCCTAAGATTAGGAAGAAAGTAGAGAAAACACTTAAAGATGTTGGTTTCATTGATGAGGAAATCTCTCTTGGAAGAGCTAGGGGAGAACAACTGAAAGTAGAATCATTTTTCCCTAGGAGATCTAGAAGGAATACCCCTACAAAATCCTCCACGGTCCATGCAACAAAGAATGAAACTAGTACTATTGATAAGGGTAAAGGTCCTATTTCCTTAGGACCAACTACTAGATCTAGGAAGAGGAAGGAAACTCCTATGGTCACCCTTGCTAAGAGAGGAAGGAAAGAGAAGGAAATGAGAGAATAATATGAGTGTTATAGATTATCAAGATGAAGAAGAAGAAGATCCTAAAGCAAAGCTTGTAAGGAGAAGAAGAGGAGGCTTACCCTCTGGTGAAGGTGCATCTATAGATGTTGTTGGTTCTAAAAGAGTACACATTGTGTCATCATTTGAAGATGAAGAAGAGCACAAGTTTGGTATACATGTGCACACCAAGCCTAAACCAAAGAAGGATAAGGTAGTTGATGAGACCTCTGCGAACCAAAAAGGTGAACAAGATATTCTGGTAAGTTCTGGTCCCTAATATAAACTTGATCCAACTCTTAACACTTTGTTAACTTTTGAGAATATGCTTTAACCCACAATAGAGTTCTATGATAAAGTTGGAGAAGAAGACAAGAAAACATTGATTTTGGCTATTATTCAGTATGTTATTGTCTTAGAAGTCAAATGGGATAACATAAAGAAAGTTGTTCCTAAAAGCATGTGGGATGATTTGATGAAAAGGAGATCTGAGGTAGTTGTGTTTGAAGAAAAGATTAGAAATGTAGCATATTATAAGATTGGTTCCTCCTTGACCCCTGATGATTTGGAATCTTTGAAGAATATTTATGCTTAAATGTTTTAGATGAAGAGTAGAGTGAATATGTTGATGACAAGAAATAAGAAATTCACAAAGAAAGTAAGAAAAGAAACAACAAAGGTAATCCAGGAAATAGCATAAAAGTACGACATGCTCAAAACTAATGATGATGTTGTTGTAGAGAATGTTGAGGAAAATGTTCCTCTAGATACAAGTAATAAAGACATTCCTGACAATTTTGATGTTGAAATTAATATTGGTGATGATGTTAATGAGCAAAATGAAGGAGAAGTTGAACATGAGATGCACAATGATGCTCCTCCAAAGCATACTAAAGGAGAAAAAGGTGAAAAAGAGAAAGGTAATGATGAAGAAAATAATGGAAATGCTGAAGAGGATAGACAAGGAAATAAAGAAGAAGGTCAAGACAATCTTGAGGAAGAACAAAATAAAGATGAAAAGGATGGAACTAAGGAAGAGGAAAAAAATGACAAATATAATGACAATGATAAAGATAAAAATGAAGATGAAGGTGAAAAGGATGAAAAGAAAGAGGAAGATGAAGAAGAGGTAGTAGAGGAAGATAAAGAAAAAGAGAAGGGGGAGGAAGAAAAGATAGTTTTGGAATCCTCTGGGAAAAATGAAGAAAAATAGATTGTAAAATCATTGAAGCATCTCGGTGATTTGTCCTCTGGTAGTGATGTACTGAAAGGTTTGCTATCTAAGAAAATTAGATTTCAACCAATTATTCTCGAGAAACTTTTGAAACTCCCTATGATTGAAGGATATGTTGATGTGGAAAAGATGTCTCTTGTACATAAATTCATGTTGGGTGATGCTATGCAAGCATCCAGTAGAAAGGAAATTCTTGAGACACACCAAAGGGGAATGGAACTATGCCTAGTACATCCATTGATACATCCCTCACCCCCATTGAAAATATGAGATTATTGTTATAATCCTTCAAGGAGTATTCCTCTAGACTTAATGAAAAAACAAGACAAGAGATAGAAGAAAATTTGGTAGAGAAAAGGTTGTTGGATTTACATGACAAATGTGCTCTTGCACACTCTTGTGTCGAAAAGAGTCTGAAAGTAGTGAAGATCTAGGAGTCTGAGGCAGATGTAATTCTCTCTTATTGCTTGAAGTGGCCAAATTCCACTGAGAATATCAATATTTTCATAGAATCCATTGAGTCCCAGTTGTCTAATTTTTCTAGTACTTATAGTGTATCTAAAGATAAAGACAGATCAATATGGAAGGCCATTGCTGGACATAGAGAAATTCCTTTTCCTTGCAGAAATAGAAAGAAGAAATTATCAAAAAATTTAGTCTATTAAGTGATATTGTAAGAATGGAATACACTCCAGTTGGAGAAGCTCTGGCATGCACTAAAAGGCTTGAGAAGATAAACCTGATTCTTGATACTCCAGACGGTGCTGAAGAAAATCTAATAGAGCTAGAATCTCTAAACAAGATATTAACCACAGCGAAGGAAGGATGGGAAAAAGGAAAAATAGTCTGGGAAAGTATTTTGAAGGAGCTTCAAGGATCATCATCTTCCAGTTGATATATGTTTATTTTCTTTAATATTTTTTAGTTATTCTTGGCACACCCTTTCTCCTTGATGTCAAAGGGGGAGTGAAATGTTGGCGTTAGGGAAAAGCTTTGTAATATTGTTAACTCTGTAAATATTCTTTTTGGTTTTGGCACATGTTGCCATCAATGAAAAAGGGGAATATTTTTTGAAAAATGAAGAAGAATAGCTCATTTTGTTACTTTTTTTTTTCATTGATGTCACCATGATATATGAGTTGCAACTGCAAGATCAAGAAACATATCGATATTCTGGTCTGATATCTGAACCAGTATTTTGCTTAAATCCTCTGGTATTTTGATTCGCATTTGTTTTTTGATGATCACTATTGCTTTTGGCTTTGGGAAATCGTTTGTAGATATTGGGAGCACAAACATTTGAGATTTCATGTATCTGGTGCTCATACATAATGTTTTTTCTTTTTGGTTTGAAATCTATTCCTTTCCAACTTCTTTGGTAAATTGTGTAAAGGTGAAAATAGTTTTCTTATATGGATATATGTGCGACCTATTTTAGGTCTATGCCGACTTGTTGAAGAGTGTGGGTTATCTTTTTTCTAAGCTTGTAGCCAACAAATGGTATTTTTGGTAAATAAGAAAATGCATCTAATTAGGGCGACCTAATTGATGCTTGTAAAGAGATTGGGTATATATAATGGATAGTTCTTGGAGAAGTAATGTGAAGATGTGAAGTAGTGCGAACATGATGAAGTGTGTCAAGTTCGTTTATTAAGCTTTATCTGAAACTGAATCTACACTTGTTAGGTGTGCTCTGTCAGTTCATTTTCTGGTTGAAAGCCATTCAATCATTGTAATTTTGTAGGCAGTGAGCCTTTGTTTCTAGATAGTGAGTCCTAGTAGTGAACCACCCATTTTGAAATATTTAATAACTGGATATACTATATTGTGAGCTAATGCTCACCATGGTTTTTCCCATTTTGGGTTTTCTAGGTAAAAATTATGGTGTTCATGTGTCTTGAGTTTCCATGCTCTGTTAATGCTCTTATTTATCTTTGTTATTGTATGCATTGGAATAGTTGGATTGTATTTGATCAAAAACTTTAAGAAGATATTGATTCACCCCGCTTCTCAGTATCTTGGACTATCAACAATGCAAACAAAAAGAGGATGAGAAAGTGACTAATTTCATAGCAAGATATCAAACACTTTATTCACAAGTGTACATTAAGATTCCTTATGCCAACCTTCAAAAAAATTTAATTGACAACTTACAAGGTAAACTCCAAAGAAAACTTGAAATGTTGAGATTTCCATCCTTCACATAGTTATGTACAACCCTTCATGCTTATCAAAATTTGACTTGCGCTTGTGATGTGAAAATTCCCCCTAGTCATACTGAAAAAATTGAATCTATAACTCAAAATGTCTATCAACCTTTCAAGAAACAAAATAAGGGCTTTTTACAACTAAATTCTCCTCAAACAAGTCAACAAAATAATAATCAAGTGGTTGTTATCAGGGAAACAAATCCTTTCAGGGAACAGGATAGAGAGTTCACTCATTTACTCAAAACCCTTCATAATATCATGTTGTAGCTTATTGACAAGAAAATGCTTACATTACCTCATGTTAGAGAGCGGAACCATATTATACCATTGCCTAAAGTTTTTGGAAAAAAATCTTATTGTCATTACCTTATTGAAAATGGACATGGTATAGATTACTATAAGCATCTTAAACATCTTGTGCAAGACCTTATTGACAATAATCAGCTTCAAATCAAAGGTGTGAATGATCAAGGTAATAAGTTTGTAGCTCCTCTTAATCAAAATTTTCAAATATTTACAAATCCCATGCCTAAAAACACTTTCATTTGTCAAAGTAGTGAAATGAAGAATGATGTGATGAGTGTTGACATAGATGATGAAAACATAAATGACAAACAACTAATTAAAATGGTAGGATTATTGAAGCTAGACATCGTAAGGGCTTAATACACAGCCTCTTGACATTGCATTCTCAAAAAGTGACATACTTAAGTGTGCACTTGATGGTCAGGTCTTTACATAGACAACTAAATCAATGACAAGCCCACTAATGGGATATTGATTGATCCCATCTATGGAGAGAATGTGATCACTGAAAAATTCTTATATTTGTATGAACTATATCAAGAAACATATGACAAACTGAAAGCATAAATCAAGACACATAATGGGTTTGCTTGCCCTATGATAGGATCAAAGATCTCCCTTTAAAGGTTGGACCAAAAACACTAAATGTATCATTTTCCATAATCCCACAATTAGACCAATTTCATATGAAACTAGGCTATCCATGGCTTCTCTCCATGAATGTCATCCCTTAGCTTGTGCACAAATGTCTAAAGTTTCCATTTGGAAATGATATATTTATTGTGCACCTTAATGGATTTAATCCTGCCTCAACTTGAGGGAATTTTTCATTAGATTTCTTTTGACCTAGCCTATGGACTCTATTAAACCCTATGAGGACTTCTTTTTCAAATCATATCAAAAGTGTTGCAAAGAAGGTTGTCGTTGCACCAAAAGATTGACCTGTTAATGCCTGATACAATCACTAGATTTATACAAGAGCAAGATCCGTAGGAGGTGGTTAAACCATGTGACGAAGCCCAAGCATTGTACTGGACTATGCCTACCACAGGAAGAGGAGACCAAGGGTCACCTTGCAACAATCCCCTCTAGTGCAAGTGTGGGGTTCGAACCTATGACCTTAGCTCTGATACCAATTGTTGCAAAGATAGTTGTCATTGCACCAAAAGATCAACCTGTTAATGCCTGATACAGTTGTTGGATTTATACAAGATCAAGATCCACAGGAGGTGGTTAAACCATGTCACGAAGCCCAAGCACCACACTAGACTATGCCTACCATAGGAAGAGGATACCAAGGGTCACACCTTGCAACAAAAAGTTTAAGGCATAGAAAATAGCAGAATTGTCCCCTTGAAACACACCTCAACCTATAACTGAACCACCTATCCTTGACAAAATAGTGATTAAACTAAAATCCCTTTTGAACATACTAGAACAACCTATAGAAAAACCTCCTGCAATTTCCTACAAGAGACCAAGAGATAACACAAACAATCTTGTTGTCTCTCCTAGAATCAAGAAAGTTTACAAAGTCAAATAGAAAGTAGTTGAACAACCTCCTATTTTTTCATCTATTCCTCCAAAGGAAGAGAAGGAACCTATGATTGATAAACCTACTCTTTCACAAAAATGCTTGAAAACATATTGAAAGAAAATCAATGTGCTAGGGAGTGTAGGTGTAGATGACATGCTATTTCTCATAAATTACAAACTCAAGAAGACAATAACATAGAAAATTAAAATCTAAACTTACTTGAAGTAATGCATGATGATTATATACCTTCGCCACAATATAAACAAGAAATTTCCATGGACATTATCCTTTGACCTTCTATTGAGAGAAATCTAGGTGATGAAATTGACATTACAAATATTGATGAACAAGTGCAAGATGAGTTGAATACATTTTTCTCTTCTTCTATGAACTTAAATGAGAAATCTCCTAAAAGGAGTGTTGAACTTGGTGCTTCCTCTAGTTTGGCAATTGCTTTTGTCCCTTTGTCTACTTGTCTGCCTTCCATTTATACTTACCGAGATTGGAATGCAAATGAACTACTTTAGGTTGACTCACATGTTCCTTACTAGTCTTTTTCTCTTTCATGTTTTGCTTATGTGATTGCATGTGTGTAATGTGATCCCACCTGATGTTTGATTTGATGTATCTCCCTATTTTTGTGCATTCCTCTATATGTACCTACATTCTTCTCTATTTTGTAATAATTTTTCATTTGTCTTGTGTTTTCCTTTTGTGGATGATGAAGGGCATCAATACATTCATGTTTCTACCATGTTGACCCAAAAGCTTCCCTTTATCTTTTCTTTTTCTTGTGTTTTCCTTTTGGGGATGACACAAGTTTTCAAGAGATTCATGTCTCTTCCATGTTGACCCAAAAGCTTTTTCCTTATATTTTTTGGTTGTCATGTGTTTTCCTTTTGGGGATGATGTAAGGCATCAAGACATTTAGGTCTCTTCCATGTTGACCTGAAAGGATTTTCTTCGTTTTCACTCTCTTTGTGTCATTCTTCCTATTCTATGAGTATTTGCGGAATGATGACAGTTTTGTGCTCTATGACAACATTGTAGCAAAGACATACTAACCCTGAGTCCATAGATCCATTATGTATTTGTGTGGAAAACCCTTCCTTCCTATTTCATGACATAGCTTATCTCAGAAACATATGACTTGTCATAGGGTTTTTTGAGGAAAGTTCTCATGTCTTGGGAAAAACATTAGCTACTTTAAAGAAATTTCTCACAATAATGGTGCAATAACTTCTTTAAAGTGGTGGAATACATCGATGGCATCTTTCAAAAAATTTCATGACATGATTTTTCTTTTTTCTTGTGATGTGTCTTTTTCTTGGTGGTGTCATTGGGTTTTATGTTCTCTAAGAGTGTATGATCTCCCTTCATTTCATGATGCAAGTGAGGATTCCCATGAGTAATGATCTGACATCCTTGACTTGTCCTCTCTTAGAGACATTAGAAACAATACTTCCTAAGAACAAAACCTTACATGAACAAATAAAAATCCCCTTTAACAAAAAATTACATACATGACATTACAAAATCATTTACATAAAGCATTAAATTGTGGTGGCTTATCAAAATTTTCAAGAGGATAACTTCAATATGGTATGAGAGGCTAATATGCTTCTCTCATTTTCCACCCATTGGGACAAATCTCCTAGTGGGAAAACTGAGGTTCCACTATCCTAGAGTGATAATAAACATATTTTGGGAAAAATCACCTAGTGGAAAGACTGAGGTTCCACTACCCCAGAGTGAGTAGCGTATGTTAAGGACAAACAACCTCATTCCACATTGTGTTGGAACAATTGTTCCTAATATTTTTGTTTATTTTTCTTGGCCTTTGAGAGGGTATGATTATGTATTTTTCATTGCTGCATAGTTAAGTATATTGAATGTCTACTTTAGTGTGAGTTTGAAATGTGGTCATTCTCTCACTGAAGTGGGTGAAAAATGTAGTAACAGAAAAAGTATACTTTTTCATTACTTGATTTTGGGGATAATTGTCATTGAATTAACCTAATTTTGCATAGGTTTAATGTTGTAATGTGTTGTAACAAATTCACATTGATCTTGGGCCCATTTTTAATAAAATGTACTTAAATTGTACCCTATTTATGGTGTTGTAAAGTTTTGTAACACACTTTCACACTTATCTAAGGTCATCTTAATCAATTATGGTTAATTAGAATTAATTATCCCCTTTAATTAAAATTTAAGCTTTAGTTGTGACACCTTTCGAGGATCCATCCTAAAACTCATTACTCAAATTATAAAACATTTAATTGGGAAAAATCCAAGTCTTGGAAATTTATGCTAAGACCCATTTGCCCTAGGTGGTGAATGCGTCCTCCCTCCATAGGACCCCCCTTTCTTTATAGATTATACATGGGTTTTTAATGTACTTTCACCTGCCAAAGGAATGCTCCTATAAAGTTGTGCCAAGACCCATTTTACCAAGGTAGAAAATGGGTCCTCCCTTAATGAGGGCCTCTTTTTCAAATTTGATTCTAGCGAGATTTTAATAACTTTTGTTTCCAGATTTGGTGTCGGCTTGAATTGTTTAAATTTTGGGGTTAATCTCTTGATTTAGTATAAATAAGGGGTTAATTCACATAGTTTCATCCTAGACTTCCAAGCATTCATGCATTATAGAAAATTTGAGTTCATAAGAGTTTACAAGAGAATTTTCAAAGGCATTTCAAGGTAGATTATTAAGAGTTTTTTGTAGTAATTCAATATCATCTCATTATGAAAAGGGTTTAGTGCATTCCTACATATTGTTGAACTAAGATAGTTGATGTATCATTGAAGATCCATCGTGTAAGCATTGTTACACATCCTATTTGAGATCAAGATCTACATTCTTCATGGCCACTACATGCTAGTTTGTAGATTTATCTTCCAAGGCAACTTCCAAGGTATTAACATTGTATGTTTCATACTTCAACTACATTATTTCATCATTTGGTTTAATTACCTACAAGGGGTTTGACTTAGGAAAACTCCCATTCACTAATATTCAAAAAAAAAATCTTCCCTTGAGTGTGTGTTTGTAGATTTACAGGTTGAAGATCATGTGAAGAAGAAGTTTGAAGCAAAATTCCAAAAGTGGCAAGATTGACCTTCATAGTGCAAGAACAAAGAATTGAAGCTATTGGAATTATTAAAATTTTTTGGGAGCTAACAACTCAAGATTACATCAAGGAAAATAACCCAGATATTAGTTTCAGAAACCCTAACAAGGTCCCATTCACCACTAAAGGCGAATGAGTGCTTTGTGCCCTAAAAATAGGCTTCTTGTAGCAAGGTACACACCATTTTAAGCTCTAAAAACTCCCCCCATAGTTTCTATAATATTTATGGTTTGTTTCTAATTGTTATTTGTATCTCATCATACACATAATTGAATGTTTTATGGTGGAAAGTAGTGGTTCATCATTTTGTTCATTCATTTTGATGCAACCCTCTCTCTTTCACCATTAAATTTTTTGGTGAACCCAACATATTGAACATTGTAATTTTCTGATTTTGACATCTTTCATTGCATCCTAGGTTAGATCTCAAATCCATTTGCATTTATATTTGCATTGAATTGGATCTTCTTTAGGGTTTCTTGCTTTGCATTCAAAATTGCATCTCATCTAGGGTCTAGATTTTCCTTGTTTTGCATCTCTCTAAATCTGAAAATAAAAAAAAATCAGCTGTTGTGCATATCATTTTTATCTCATATAGTTTCATTTGAAATCAAAACAAAATTGCATTTCAACCTAGGCATTTACATTCATCTTTTCATTGCATGTTCACACTGCATTTCTAGAAACTTTCAAACTAAAACTTACTGTCTCAAACATGGAATTGAAAGACATTACTAAAAGTTTGAAAATCATTCAAAAATAATTTCAAAACCATCATCAAGGACTCATTCGCCCTTACTGGAGAATGATTCCTTGAGCAGGTCAAACTTGAACCTTCTGGTATCTGAAAAGGCATTATAAATCACTCTAAAATCAATAGAAACATCTTAGAAATATCCAACTAGCACCCATTTACCCTTACTAGAAAATGAGTCCCTGTTAGCTACTGATCTAGATTTTTTTGAAATTTAAATCTTAGTTTTAGGCTGTTGTCCACTACTGTTTCCTTCCTATTTCAGTTTCTTGATTTTTTGTTTTATTAGATTCATTGCATTTAGCTTAAATTGCTTCATTTCAATGCATTGTTAAAATTCAAAATTGAATTCAAACATTTCATTTTTAGTTTATTGCATTGTGTAATTAGTAAATTACATTTCATTCTAGGTTTTTGCATTTACCCTTTTCTACTTTAGGGTTTACACACTAGGTTTTGAAAACTTGTATGAGATTTAAAACTTGGTGTCCTATTAGTAATATTATTGTAAGACAGTTTGAGGCTGATGTCATCCAATGGTATCTCACTCATTGTGGATCTTGGGCTTCATAACCCTCTTTCTGATAGTTTTGATAATCAACCCTCCATGGCTTATAGTTTGCATACTTCATTCCCCATGACTTCACCTCCTACAACCAATATATGCTTAATTTTACCAACACTGTCCCTACCATCCTTAGTTCTACTCAAGCTTTGGGGTCTACTCAAAGCCAAGGTGGATTTCCAATTCCATCCCCTATGATACCAATGTCCATTCCAACTTACACTAGTACACAACCTACAACAACCTTGCAACCTACCGCAACCATTCAAACAACCACAACAATCATACCTACTAGCACTATGTATGCTTCCATAGGTATTCTCGTAGGAAATGCTTCCAGCCTTGTCCATTCGAACATAATAAATCTTCAACAATCCACCTTCACCAACATGAAGTTCACTAGCCCTCTGCATACATACACCACTCCACATTATTCCCCTCAACCTTACAATCAAAATTATCCTCTCATTAGCTAGCTTTTGCACACTTCGACATACCTCCAACAACAAGTTGCATCATTACAACAAAATAACAACAATCAACCTTTGCAATACATCAAATCCAACCTGCTATCTTTTGACATATTAAGAGCACAAATGCCACAAGGTATATAATTCCATCAATTTGAGAAATATGGTGGAAGAGGAGATCCTATAAGCGATGTTTCTTCTTTCACAACCTTGTGTAGTGATTTGATCTTTGAGGAAAAGCTTTTGGCTAAGCTCTTCCCAAGGTCCTTGAAGGATACTTCTTTATAGTGGTACTCTTCTTTTCCAAAAAAATCAATTCATTCATTCAATGAACTCATTGATGCATTTTACGACCACTTCCATATTCACATGGGTCCCAAGATTACCCTTGATGATTTAATGACATGCAAACAAAAAAAGGATGAGAAAGTGACTAATTTCATATCAAGATATCAATTTATTCACAAGTGAACATTAATATTCTTGATGCTGACCTTCAATGATTTTTTATTTCCAACTTACAAGATAAACTCCAAAGGAAACTTGAAATGTTGAGATTTCCATCCTTCACACAATTATGTAAAGCCCTTCGTGATTATCAAATTTTGACTTGCGGTCGTGATGTGAAAAATCTTCCTATTCATATTGAAAAAACTGAGTCTATAACTCAAAATGACTATCAACCTTTCAAGAAAAAAAATAAGGGCTTTTTACAACTAAATTCCCCTCAAACAAGTTAACAAAATAATAATCAAGTGGTTGCTATCAAGACAACAGCTCCTTTCAAGGAATAGGAGAGAGAGTTCACTCCTTTACTTGAAACCCTTCATAATATCATCTTGCAGCTTATTGACAAGAACATGCTTCCATTACCTCATGTTAGAGAGCGTGACCCTAATATACCGTTGCATAAAGGTTTTCAAAAAAAATATTATTGTCATTACCATAATGAAAATGGACATGGCATAGAGTATTGTAAGTGTCTTAAACATCTTGTGCAAGACCTTATTGACAATAATCAACTTCAAATCAAAGGTGTGAATGATCAAGGTAATAAGTTTGTAGCTCCTCCTAGTCAAAATTTACAAATCTTTACAAATCCCATGCCTAAACACATTATTTTATTTGTCAAAGCTAGTGAAATGAAGAATGATGTGATGAATTTTGACATGGATAATGAAAACATAATTGATGAACAACCAATTAAAATGGTAGGATTATTGAAGCTAGACCTCATAAGGGCTCAACTACACATCCTCTTGGTATTGATTTCTCACAAAGTGACATACTTAAGCATGTACCTAATGGTCCTCTTTACATAGACATTTGAATCAATGACAAGCCCACAAATGGGATATTGATTGATCCCATCTACGGAGAGAATGTGATCTCTAAATAATTCTTATATTTGCATGAACTATATCAAGAAACATATGACAAATTGAAAGCATGGATCAAGACACATAATGGGTTTGCTTTCCCTACGATAGGCTCAATAGATCTCCATTTAAAGGTTGGACCAAAAACACTAAATGTATCATTTTCCATCATCCCACAATTGTACCAATTTCATGTGAAGCTAGGCTATCCATGTCTTCGCTCCATGAATGTCATCCCTTCGATTGTGCATAAATGTCTAAAGTTTCCATTTGGAAATGATATCTTTAATGTGCACCATAGTGGATTTAATCCTGCCTCGACTCAAGCAAACTTTTCATTAGATTTCTTTTGGTCAGAGCCTATGGAACCTATTAAACCCTGTGAGGACTTCTTTTTTAAATCATATCAAAATTTCAAGGAAAAGAAAATAGTAGAATTATCCCTTAGAAACATGCCTCAAACTATAACTAGACCACCTATCCTTGACAAAACAATGATTAAACTAAAAGCCCTTCCAAACATATAAGAACAACCTATAGAAAAACCTCCTGCAATTTCCTACAAGAGACCATGAGATAACATAAACAATCTTGTTGTCCCTCCTAGAATCAAACAAGTTTACAAAGTCAAAGAGAAAGTAGTTGAACAACCTTGTATTTTTTCTTCTATTCCTCCCAAGGAAGAGAAGGAACCTATGACTGATAAACCTTCTCTTACACAAAAACAACTTGAAAATAGATTGAAACAAAATTGAAGTGCTAGGGAGCATAGGCATAGGCGACATGCCATTACTCATAAATTACAAACTCAAGAAGACAAGAATAACATAGAAAATAAAAATCCAAACTTACTTGAAGCAATGCATGATGATTATATACCTTCACCACAACATAAAAAGAACATTCCATGGACATTTTCCTTTGACCTCCTATTGTGATAAATATAGATGATAACACTGACATTGCAAAGATTGATGAACAAGTGCATGATGAGTTGAATACATTTTTTTCTTATTCTATGAAATTAAATGAAAAATCTCCTAAAAAGAGTGTTGAACATCATGCTTCCCCTAGTTCGACACTTTCTCTTGTCACTTTGGCTAGTTGTTCACCTTTTGTTTAAACCAACCAAGATTGGAATGTGGACAATGTTCTTTAGGTTGACTCACATGTGCCTTACTAGTCTTATGCTTTTTCATGTTTTCATTATGTGATTGCATGTGTGTAATGTGATCACCCATGATGTTTCGTTTGATGTATCTCTCTTTTTATGCATTCCTCTATATGTACATGCATTCTTCTCTATGTCGTAAGCATTTTTCATTTGTCTCATGTTTTCCTTCTGGGGATGATGCAAGACTTTGATACATTCATGTCTCTTCCATGTTGACCTAAGAGATTCTCTTTATCTTTTCTTTGTCTTGTGTTTTTCTTTTGGGGATGATGCAAGGTGTCAAGACATTCATGTCTCTTCCATGTTGACCCAAAATCTTTATCTTTATCTTTTTCACTTCTCTTGTTTTTTTCTTTTGGGGATGAGGCAAGGCATCGAGACATTTAGGTCTCTTGCATGTTGACCCGAAAGGATTTTCTTTTTTTTGCTCTCTTTGTGTCATTCTTCTATTCTATGAGTATTTGGGGAATGATGATAGTTTAGTGCTCTATGACAACATTGTAGAAAATAAATATTGACCTTGAATCCATAGATTCCTTATGTATTTGTGGGCAAGACCCTTTCTTCCTAAATCATTATCCAACTTATTTCGGAAACATATGACTTGGCATAAGGTTTTCTAAGGAAATCTCTCATGTCTTGGGTAAAAAATTGGCTACTTTAAAGAAATTTCTCATAGTAATGTTGTATCAAATGCTTTAAAGTGGGGGCATATATCAATGACATCTTTTAGAAAATTTCATGGCATGATTTTTCTTTTTTCTTGTGATGTTTCCTTTCTTTGGTGGTGTCATTTGGTTTGATGTCATCCAAGATTATACAATCTCCCTTCATGGCATGATGCGAATGAGGCATCCCATGAGTAACGATCTGACATCCTTGACTTGTCCTCTCTTGGAGACATTAGACACAATGCTTCCTAAGAATAAAACCTTACATGAACAATCAAAATCCCTTTAACAAAAAATTACATACATGACTTTACAAAAGAATTTACAAAAATAATTACATTTTGGTGCCTTATTGAAGTTTTTAGAAGGATAACTTTAGTATGGTATGAGAAGCTAATATGATTCTCTCATTTTCCACCTCATTGGGACAATGCACTTAGTGAACAGACTAAGGTTCCACTTCCCCAGAGTGAGAATACACATATTTTGGGATAAATCACCTAGTGGAAAGACTGAGGTTCCACTACCCCAAAGTGAGCAGTGTATGTTACAAACAAACAACCCCATTTTCCATCGCATTGAAACGGTTGTGCTTGATCCTTTTGTGTATTTTTCTTGGCCTTTGAAAGGGTATGATTATGTATCTTTGTTATTGTTGCATACTTAAGTGCATTCAATATCTACTTTAGTGTGAGTTCGAGATGGGGTCATCCTCTCACTAATGTGGGGGAAAAATGTAGTAACAAAAAAAGTATACTTTTCCTTAATTGATTTTGGGAATAATTGTCATTGAATTAACCTAATTCTACCTAGGTTTAATGTTGTATGTAACACATTCACATTGATCTTGGGCCCCTTTTTAATAAAATTTACTTAACTTGTACGCTATTTATGTTGTTGTAACACATTTTCATAGTTATTTAGGTCCATCTTAATAAATTGTGGTTAGTTAGAGTTAATTAGCCCCTTTAATTAAAATTTAAGCTTTATTTGTGACACCTTCCAAGGATCCATCCTGAAACCCATGACTCAAATTGTAAAACATTTAATTGGGAAAAATATAGGTCCTAGAAATTGGTGCTAGGACCCATTTTCCCTAGGTGGTGAATGGGTCCTCCTTCTATAGGACCCCCCTTTCTTTGTAGATTCTACATGGATTTTTAATGTTCTTTCACCCATTGAAAGCATGGTCTTGGAAACTTGTGCCAAGACCCATTTTCCCTAGGTGTTGAATGGGTCCTCCCTTAATAAGGACCTCCTTTTTGAATTTTATTCTCGCAAGATTTTAATAATGTTTGTTTCTAGATCTGGTGTCAGCTTGAATTGTTTAAATTTTGCAGTTAATCTCTTGATTTAGTATAAATAAAGGGTTAATTCACATAGTTTCATCCTAGACTTCCAAGCATTCATAAATTATAGAAAATTTCAGTTCACAAGAGCTTACAAGAGCATTTTCAAAGTCATTTCAAGGTAGATTATTAAGAGTTCATTGCAGCAATTCAAGATCATCTCATCATGACAAGGGTTTAATGCATTCCTACATGTTGAGCTAAGATAGTTGATGTAGCATTGAAGATCCATCTTATAATCATTGTTACAAATCCTATTTGAGATCAAGACCTACATTCTTCATGGCCACTACATGCTAGTTTGCATATTTGTATTCCAAGACAACTTCCAAGGTATTAACATTGAATGTTTCATGCTTCAATTACATTATTTTATCATTTGGTTTAATTACCTACAAGGGGTTTGACTTAGGAAATCCCCCATTCACTAAAAATCAACAAGTTTTTCTTCCCTTGAGTGTGCATTTGCATATTTATAGGTTGAAGATCAATTGGAGAAGAAGTTTGAAGAAAAATTACAAAAATCGTCAAGTTGAAAGATTGACCTTCATAGTGCAAGAACAAAGAATCAAAACTACAAAATTTATAATTAAGGATTTCAGAGTGCAGACATCAAGGAAAATTACCTAGATCTTATTTTCATAAACCCTAATAGGGACCCATTTTCCACGAAAGGCGAATGAGTCCTTTATGCCCTAAAAACAAGCTTCATGCAACAAGGTATACATGATTTTAAGCTCTAAAAACTCCCCCCATAGTTGCTATAATAGTTAGGGTTTTATTTTTATTGTTATTTGTATCTTGTCATACACATAATTCAATGTTTTATGGTGGAAAGTAGTTGTTCATCATCTTGTTCATTCATTTTGATGCAACCCTCTCCCTTTCACCATTAAACATTTTGTTGAACTTGACATATTGACCATTGCAATATTTTTATTTTGAAGTCTTTCATTGCATCCTAGGTTAGATCTTGCATTCATTTGCAAATTATATTTGCATTGAATTAGATCTTATTTAGGGTTTTTTTCCTTTACATTCAAAATTGCATCTTATCTATGGTTTAGATTTTCCTTGTTTTGCATCTCTCTAAATCTAAAAAATAGGAAAACAAATGAGTCATTGTGCATATTGTTTAGATTTCATATATTTTCATTTAAAAAAAAATTGCATTTCAACCTATGCCTTTACATTAATCTTTTCATTGCATTTCTGAAAAATTTAAAACTGGAACTTATTGTATCAAACATGGAATTGAAAGACATTACTAAAAGCTTGAAAATCATTCAAAAATAGTTTCAAAACCCTCATCAAAGATCCATTCACCCTTATTGGTGAATGAGTTCCTGATTAGGTCAAACTTGAACCTTTTGGCATCTGAAAAGGCATGAAAAATCACTCTGAAATCAATAGAAACATCTAAGAAATATCTAACTAGGACCCATTCACCCTTACTGGAAAATGAGTCCATGTTAGCTACTAATCTGCATTTTCTAGAAATCGAAATCTCAGTGTTAGGCCTTTTTTTGTTGTCGTTACCTTCCTGTTTCAGTTTCCTAATTTGTTGTTTCATCAAATTAATTGCATTTAGCTTAAATTGCTTCATTTAAATCCATTGTTAAAATTCAAATTTGCATTCAAACATTTCATTTTTATTTTATTGCATTGTGTAATCAGTAATTTTCCTTTCATTCTTGGTTGTTGCATTGCCCCTTTGTTATTTTAGGGTTTGCACACTATGTTTGTAAAACTTGTATGAGCTTTACAATTTGGTGTCCTATTAGCAATACAATTGTAAGACATAGTTCGAGGCTCATGCCATCCTGTGATATCTCACTTGTCATGGATCTTTGGCTTCCTAACTGTCTTTCTAATAGTGTTGATAATCAACCCTCCATGGCTTATAGTTTGCATACTTCATTTTCCATCCTCTACAATACCAATTTCCATTCCTACTTACACTAGTACACAACCCACAACAACCTTCCAACCTACCACAACCATTTAACCAACCACAAAAATCATAAATACTAGTATTGTGTACACTTTCGTATGTATTCCTGTAGGAAATACTTCCAGCCTTGTCCATTCGAAAACACTAACTCCTCAACAATCCACCTTCACCAACTTGCAATTCACTAGATCTCCACATACATACACCACTCCACCTTATTCCCCTTAACCTTACAATCAAAATGATCCTCTCATTAGCTCACTTTTGAAAAAATTGGCATCCCTCCAACAACAAGTTGCAACATTACAACAAAACAACAACAATAATCAACCTTTTCAATACATCAAATCCAACTCACTATCTTTCAACATATTCAGAGCACAAATTCCACAAGGTGTAGAAGTCCCTCAATTTGAGAAATATGGTGGAAAAGGAGATCTTGTAAGCCATGTTTCTACATTCATAGCCTTGTGTAGTGATTTGATCTTTGAGGATAAACTTTTGGCTAAGCTCTTTCCTAGGTCCTTGAAGGATACTACTTTAGAGTGGTTCTCTTCTTTTCCAAAAAATTCAATTGGTTCATTCAATGAACTCATTGATTCCTTTTACAACCACTTCCATATTCACATGGGTCCCAATATGACCTTTGTTGACTTAATGGCATGCAAACGAATAGAGAATGAGAAAGTGAATGATTTCATAGCAAGATATCAAACACTTTATTCACAAATGAACGTTAAGATTCTTGATGTCCACCTTCAATGAAATTTTATTGCCAACTTACAAGATAGACCCCAAAAAAAACTTGAATTTTTGAGATTTCCATCCTTCACATAGTTATGTACAACCATTTGTGATTATCAAAATTTGACTTGTGGTTGTGATGTGATAAATCTCCCTAGTTGTACTATAAAATCTTAATCTACAACTCAAAATGGCCATCAACCTTTCGAGAAATAGAATAAGGGATTTTACAACAAAACTCTCCTAAAACGAGTCAACAAAATAATAATCAAGTGGTTTCTATCAAGACAATAACTCCTTTCGTGGAATAGGAGAAATAATTCACTCCTTTACCCAAAACCCTTGATAATATCATGTTGTAGCTTATTTACAATAACATGCTTACATTACCTCATGCTAGAGAGCGTGACCCTAATATACCATTGCCTAAAGGTTTTTGAAAAAATGATTTTTTTCATTACCATCGACAAAAAGGACATGCTACAAAGTACTAAAAGAGTCTTAAACATATTTTGCAAGACCTTATTGATAATAATCAGCTTCAAATTAGAGGTGTGAATTATCAAGGTAATAAGTTTGTAGGTCCTAATCAAAATTTGCAAATATTTACAAATCCCATGCCTAAACACACTATTTCATCTATCAAAGCTAGTGAAATGAAGAATGATGTGATGAATGTTGACATGGATGATGAAAACATAACTGATGAACAACTGATTAAAATGGTAGGATTTATTGAAGCTAGACCTCATAAGGGCTCAACTACAAAGCCTCTTGACATTTCTTTCTCATAAAGTGGCATACTTAAGTATGCACTTGATGGTCCTCTTTGCATAGTCGACTGAATCAATGACAAGCCCACTAATGGGATATTGATTGATCTTGTCTGTGGAGAGAATGTGATCACTAAATAATTCATATATGTGCATGAACTATATCAAGAAACATATGACAAACTGAAATCATGGATCAAGACACATAATGGTTTTTCTTTCCCTATGATAGGCTCGATAGATCTCTCTTTAAAGGTTGGACCAAAAACACTAAATGTATCATTTTCCATCATTCCACAATCAGACCAATTTCTTGTGAAGCTAGGCTATCCATGGCTTCACTCCATGAATTTCATCCCTTCGTTTGTGCATAAATGTCTAAAGTTTCTATTTGGAAATGATTTTTTCATTGTGCACTATAGCGGATTTAATCTTGCCTCAGCCGGAGGGAATTTTTCACTAGATTTCTTTTGGCCATAGCCTATGGAACCTATTAAACCCCATGATGCCTTCTTTTTCAAATCATATCAAAATTTCAAGGAAAATAAAATAGTATAATTATCCCTTTGAAACATGCCTCAAACTATAACTATACCACCTATCCTTGAAAAAACATTTATTAAACTGAAAGCCCTTCCAAACATACAAGAACAGCCTATAGAAAAACCTCCTACAATTTCCTACAAGAGACCACAATATAGCACAAAAAATCTCATTGTCCCTTCTAGAATCAAACAAATTTACAAATTCAAAGAGAAAGTGGTAGAACAACATCCTATTGTTTCTTCTATTCCTCCCAAGGAAGAGAAGGAACCTATGATTGATAAACCCACTCTTACACAAAAAAACTTGAAATCAAATTGAAACAAAATTGAAATACTAGGGAGTGTAGGCATAGACGATGTGTTATTGCTCATAAATTACAAACTCAAGAAGACAAGAACAACATAGAAAATCAAAATCTGAACTTACCTGAACCAATGTATGATGATTATATACCTTCACTGCAACATAAACAAGAACATTCCATGGACATTATCCTTCGACCTCATGTTATGATAAATCTAGATGATGACATCGATATTGAAAAAGATTGATAAACAAGTGCATGATTAGTTGAATACATTTTTTTCTTCTTCTTTGAACTTAAATGACATATCTCCTAAAAAGAGTGTTGAACTTGGTGCTTCCCCTAGTTCAACACTTGCTCTTGTCCCTTTTTTCTAGTTGTCTGCCTTTTGTTTATACTGACCAAGATTGGAATGCGGATGACCTACATTATGTTGACTTGCATGTGCCTTACTAGTCTTTTTCTTTTTCATATTTTCTTTATGTGATTGCATGTGTGTAATGTTATCCCCTATGATGTTTTTTTTATGTATCTCTCTCTTTTTGTGCATTCCTCTATATGTACCTACTTTCTTCTCTATGTCATAATCATTTTTCATTTGTCTTGTGTTTTCCTTTTAGGGATGATGCAAGGAATCCAAAAAATTATATCTATTCCATGTTGACCCAAAAGCTTCCCTTTATCTTTTCTTTGTCTTGTGTTTTCCTTTTGGGGATGACACAAGGTGTTGAGACATTCATGTCTCTTCCATGTTGACCCAAAATCTTTTTCATTATCTTTATCACTTGTCTTGTGTTTTCCTTTTGGGGATGACACAAAGCATCGAGACATTTAGGTCTCTTCCATGTTGACCTGAAAGGATTTTCTTTTTTTCACTCTCTTTGTGTCATTCTTCCTTTTCTTTGAGTATTTGGAGAATGATGATAGTTTTTTGCTTTATGAAAATTGTGTAGCAAAGACATACTAACCCCAAATCCATAGATCCCTTACATATTTGTGGGGGTAACCCTTCCTTCTTATTTCATGACACAACTTGTTTCAAAAATATATGACTTGCCATAGGGTTTTCCAAGGTAAGCTCTCATGTATTAGGAAAAATATTGGCTACTTTAAACCAACTGCTCATAGTAATGGTGTAGCAACCACTTTAAAGTGGGGGCATACATTGATGAAATCTTTCAAAAAAATTCATGGTATGATTTTTCTTTTTTCTTGGTGGTGTCATTGGTTTTGATTTCCTCCAAGAGTGTATGATCCCCCTTCGTGGCACGATGCGAATGAAGGATCCCATGAGTAACTCTTTGACATCCTTGACTTGTCCTCTCTTGGAGACATTAGATGCAATGCTTCCTAAGAACAAAACCTTACATGAACAAAGCAAAATCCCCTTTAACAAAAACTTACATACATGAGATTACAAAAGAATTTACAAAAAGCATTACATTGTAGTGCCTTATCAAAGTTTTCAAGAGGATAACTCAGGTATGGTATGAGAGGCTAATATGATTCTCTGATTTTCTACCTCATTAGGACAACTCACCTAGTGGACAGACTAAGGTTCCACTACCCCAAAGTGAGAATACACATATTTTGGGACAATTCACCTAGTGGAAAGACTGAGGTTCCACTACCCCAGAGTGAGCAACATATGTTATAGACAAATAAATTTGTTCCACATCATGCTGAAATGGTTGTGCTTGATCCTTTTGTTTAATTTTCTTGGCCTTTGAGAGGGAATGATTATGTATCTTTTTTATTGTTGCATACTTAAGTGTATTGAATGTCTACTTTAGTGTGAGTTTGACATGGGGTCATCCTCTCAACAAAGTAGGGGAAAAATATAGTAACATAAAAATTATCATTTTTCCTTATGTTATTTTGAAAATAATTGTCATTAAATTAACTTAATTATGCCTATGTTTAATGTAGTAATGTGTTGTAACACATTCACATTGATCTTGGGCCCCTTTTTAATAAAATATACTTAACTTGTATCCTATTTATGGTGTTGTAAAGTGTTGTAGCACACTTTAACACTTACTAGGGTTCTCTCAATCAATTGTGGTTAACTAGAGTTAATTAGCCCCTTTAATTAAAATTTAAGCTTTATTTGTGACACCTTCCAAGGATCCATCCTGAAACCCATAACTAAAATTGTAAAACATTTAATTGGGAAAATATATGTCCTAGAAATTGGTGCTAGGACCCACTCACCCTAGGTGGCAAATGGGTCCTCCCTCTATTGGACCCCCCTTTCTTTTCAAATTCTACATTGGTTTTTAATGTTCTTTCACCCCCCAAAGGAATGGTCCTAGAAACTTGTGACAGGACCCATTTTCCCTAGGTGGTGAATGGGTCCTCCCTTAATGAGGACCTCCTTTTTGAATTTGGTTCTAGCAATATTTTAATAATGTTTGTTTCCAGATCTAGTGTTGGCTTGAATTATTTGAATTTTGGGGTCAATCTATTCAGTATAAATAAGGGGTTAATTCACATAGTTTTATCCTAGACTTCCAAGAGTTCATGAATTATAGAAAAATTGAGTTCACAAGAGTTTACAAGAAAAAATTTCAAATGCATTTGAACGAAAATTATCAAGAGTTTATTGCAGCAATTCAAGATCATCTCATCATGACAAGGGTTTAGTGCATTCCTACATGTTGTTGAGCTAAGATAGTTGATGTAGCATTGAAGATCCATCTTGCAAGCATTGTTACACATCCTATTTGAGATCAAGATCTATATTCTTCATGGCCACTACATTCTAGTTTGTAGATTTATCTCCCAAGGTATCAACATTGCATGTTTCATGCTTCAATTACATTATTTCATCATTTGTTTTAATTACCTGCAAGGGGTTTGACTTAGGAAAACCCCCATTCACTAACATCAACAATTTTTTCTTCTCTTGAGTGTGTGTTTGTAAATTTATAGGTTGAAGATCAAGTGGAGAAGAAATTTGAAGCAAAATTACAAAAGTTGTCAAGTTGCAAGATTCACCTTCATATTGCAATAAGAAAGAATTGAAGGCACAAAATTTATTACAAGTTTTCGGGAGCTAATAACTAAGGATCTAAGAGTGCAAACATCAATTAAAATAACCCAGATCTCAGTTTAAAAAACCCTAATAGGGATCCATTTTCCACTAAAGGCGAATTAGTCATTTGTTCCCTTAAAATAGGCTTCTTGCAACAAGGTACACATAATTTTAAGCTCTAAACCCCCCCCCCCCAATAGTTTCTATAATAGATAGGGTTTGTTTCTGTAATGCCCCGCCACGCAACCCTAGAGGAAGTTGCAATTCACTACTTAAACGTACCAATTTTTTTTTTTGTTTAAGTACAAATAACATGCAAGATGAATACACATTGCCAACAACCTCTAAGGCCATGAGACAAAGATTACTTTAAAACCCATTAACATCAATTGAAACCAAAACAATAATCACTTACAAAATTAAGATTACATACATCCCATACAAGATAAATTACAACAAGGATAAAAAATACCTCAAGATTCCAATTAACAACATTTAAATGATAAGATTACAACACTCATTCCCCGAATGAGGTAAATCCAATAATCTTGATTACAATTTACAAATTCCACCTCGATAACAAATGAGGGGTAAAAGAATAAAGATCAACTAAAAAGAACGAAGACAGAGTAGCATCTGGATCCAACGAGCTCTCTAACATGAAAGTCTCATCCACACAAGCAAGAGCAAAAATCCCAACAGAGTAAGGTGCACGTTCCACCCAACCAAGTGATACCTGAAGGCTCACCCCCCATGCTAGGAGATAGTAACAAGGATTTCTAGACAAGACCATCTACCTCTAGACATAGCTAATCCATGAACTGAACTGAATCAATGACATAATCCACATCACTTAACACAATGGTTACAATGCTTCCAGAGTACAAAATTGAGTACAATCACTGTACAAAATAAACCAACTGTACAACACTATACCAATTGTTGTCATAGGAGGAGTGTCATCGCAAAGGTTGCATGGGATCTCCTGGCAAGTCTTCCTAGGTCCCAGCCCCCCTCTAGGGATATCTTGGAAACCTCAACCGACTCCCAGCCCCACATGCACACCAGAGTGGAATCGATTATCTCTTGAAAAGACAAGATAACGATCTTTCCATTCGAGGCCTTCCCGACTCATCTCAAGTCTCATACAAGCCCTTGAGCCAATGAGCGAGGCTAAATTATCTTATTAAAGTTCAAAGCTACTCTATCCCTAGTATAAGTTATTTTAATTTTCACTTAGTTAACTGACTCTCACATGAGTTATCCTAGAACCACTTTGGGCCCGGCGCTCGTTGAAAGCCACTCCCCTATCGACAACACATAACTCAACCACATGCCAAGGGTAGACAATGCACTAACATTGATCACAAATAACCAAACACCTCAACATGTAACACATCACTACAGATGTACAAAACTGAAACCAAAGCATGCACTACCCAAGGCTAACACAAAGTTGACTAACATAATGATAACCCATACAACAAACTGAAAACATGACTCAACCTTTAATCACAAGGGCAACAACATCATCTCAAGAAACACAACTAGAAGACTTACATGATCAACAAGAAATGACTTAAAGTCAACAATCATATAATCACATATTCTTTAAATGCCTAAAGATGTAATTTTGACAAACAAACTTTTCTCATAACACAAAAACCAAAGTACATAACAAAGGTTGACTCATGTACAACCACCCATACTAATAAATGAACCCATATCTGGAAGACTCTCAAAACATTCACTCTCATTCCAAAATATCGAAGGCGAACAATTAAACACAAAACATTTCAGACAAATAGGTAAGCTAATGTTCGGATTTCCTAAATCCAGTCAAACATAGATTTCATGACTTGCATTTAACCAATCAATTGATCCCATTTCTTTTTACGACATTGAAATATTTAAAGAACAAATCATTTACTCTAAATTTCATAACCATATTCATAATCAAAACACTTTAATAATGTAGCTATCTAGTTAAAATTTAAATCAACCGTTCTCTCTTAAGTTTCATGATCACATACTATAGATAAATCACTTGATTAATAAATCATTTAGATTAATTAATAAGTTCATCATTTACTCTCAGTTCCGCAATCATATTCTATAATTAAACATCTTGAAAAATAAACATTTAGATTAAATAATTCAGTCTTGATTTCAACTTAGCATTAAATAAATCAACTAAATCTTATCTCTACTTGAATTCAATTATATTCCAAAACAAATATACCTAATAGTGAGTTAAGCATATTGACCACTTAAGGAGTTTAAACCAATAATTATATTTCTTTTCTCAATCACATATCTTAATAAAATCAACCTTTGAAGTATAATCATTTGATTATTTAAAATCTCCTTTTTTTCCAATACATCATTTGACTATTAATAAATTCAACGTTTTAAATAATTCTTCTGAATATAGAATCTACTTAAGCATTTATTAAAATATAATATACACATATTATAATATATATATTATAAAATAATATTAAATTATTATATATAACATATATATTAAAATATATATAAATTATATTTTAATTGACAAAATAAAATATTGAAATCAAATTTCATATTATATATATTAAATATAAAACATATAATATAAAATATGTTATATGTTTTATATTTAATAAATATAATAAATGAAATTAAAAAAAAAAAATTTCATAACCAAACGCCATCCACACTTAGGGTTCGGTCGCGCCCTGTTTGAACAGGGGACACAGCCCCCATGAATGGGGGGCGGCCTGTGTAGCAGCGACGATGCTCTCCTCACTGTCATCGCCATTCTTGGGGTGGCTGAGGGTTTAAACCCTCCCCCATACGCTTAGCCCATCCAAAAAAACAAATCTGCCACGCGGATTTAAACATGCCAATGACTGGTAAAAAATGAAAATTCTAGGTAAAACCCAGAATGGTAAAAAAAAAACGGTTTCATATTATTTAAATTTTTTTTTGGTTTAAACAAATCACAAATATATATATGTATATATTTATATATATATATACGTATATATATATATACTTATATATATATATATACATATACACAGTCATAATAAATGACTGTAAAAATGCTTATTTCCATACCCAGATTGAGCAAATGCTCAATCTGAGAATTACAATAATTTGCCATTCACATTGCAAGATTTAACACAATAAATTAAAGATTTTTCACAATTTGAATTAAGATTTTTCCAAGCAAATACACTTTCATAGAAAAACCATTGAATTTTCATGCTTGTTTTCAAGATTTTCATTGATAGTTTTCATTTTCTTTTTTTGTTTTCACTAAAGTTTGAATGTTCTTTTGTTCAAGTTCAAATGAAGATCTTCTCATGGGTTTTCAATCAAAATTTGAATTCCATTAATAGATTGAACCATTTCAAACAAAAAGAAAAAGAATTTTAAAATGAGATGGCATAATAAGGAAAGCATGGAACCTTTTGTTTTTCTCCAAGCTATTTGAATCCTTCAATGGAGGTTGCTCTCCTTCAAATTTTGCTTCAACAAATCTTTCCAATCCTTCTTCAAAAAATTTCTCCAAGAATTCCAAGTTTCTTGTTGCTCTCCAAAATTACCAAATTCTAGAAAAGATAATCCAAAAAAGAAAAATGCATTTTCCTTATGCCCTTTCCTTCTCCAAATTGTCAAACCCCTAATTTTTTTGAGTTCACCCACCAAAAGTTATTGCAAATTTAGATATTTTCATTTTTTTGAGAATTAATAAAACAATTCTATTTCCCATTTCAAATGCATAGTATTTATTTTAAACAAAATTCTATTTGCACCCCAAATGTCAATTAAATTCCTTTTTATTCACAAAATTGAATTTAGCAATTACATTTAGCAAAAATCATTTTTAATTTTATTTCAAGAGGAATGCAAGGCAATTTCTATTTTTTGATTTGTCACAATATTTAATAATACTAACACAATTGAACTAATTTAATTAATCAACAATAAATCTAATTCATGATTAGATTATTTTATTGATTGAATTAAATTAACTAATTAATTAATAAGCACTCTTTTATGAATTTTGGCAATAAATTTAAATAAAGCAAACACCATTTCACTAGGAAATTTAATCACGCAAGCAAGGAGAGATGAGACGACAAGGAAAATAACTTATCCCAACTGACAACCCGACGACCCACTATGGCTAGGGTGATGTCACGACACAGAAAACCAAGCTACTATCTCCCAATCATTTTTCGTTGAACAAGGGACACGCTCAGACCTGTGGAACCAGGTGGAGTCGATGTCCTGTACTTGCATCCTGCAAACAACATGAGTGTCAAACATGCATATAACATAATAAAACACACCATGAAGAGGAAATCACGGAATCACAAGTCGCTCGCATGCGAGTGATGTGATCCTATCTCCTTCACCAATATAGTATCACTAACTGACGAAGTTTACATCATTAGCATAATCCAAACACAAGGCATCATAAAGAAAACATTGTCTGATTAACAAAGCACAAAATGGAGGGGTGTTACAGTTTCTAATTTTTATTTGCATCTTATCATACACATAATTCAATGTTTAATGGTGGAAAGTAGTGGTTCATCATCATGTTCATTTATTTTGATTCAACCCTCTTGCATCCACTATTAAACATTTTTATTATGTATTTCATTTAAAATAATGTAAGTAGGTTGTTAAAATAAAAAATCAGGCTAATTAGAAATTTAAAAAATACTAAAACATATTATAAAAATTGAAAAATATATGGTGCACTAGAGGAAAGAATCCTCTTCAAAAGGATATTTAATTTGTTTTTTGAAAATAATAATAAAATTATAGAATAGTTGATATCAAATGAAAACTATAAAATTTTGGTACATTTGACTTTAACATGTTATTACAAGGAAAATATACATCAAAATTTTTAAATTTTTTTTTCCAATTATTCTATATTGAAGTTATCTATTTGGGGAAAAAAAATCAAGAGAAAATAAAATTGTTTTCTATTTTTTCTTGACGTCAACTCAATGTCACTTTTTCCATAGATTTTCAACAATTCAAAATTTGTCCATAAATTTGTAAAAAAAATATTATAACAATTTTCAAAAAGATTGAAAAATTATAGAAATAAACTTCATCAATTGTTCTATAATTTCATTAGTTTACATCATTTTGAAATTCAAAATATAAATACCACTTTTATGTAGTTGAAGTTGAGAATTTTTATTTGTGTTGGTCAATTCTTTTATAAAGTGTGACACAAGTTTATACTTATACCCAACACTTCTCTTGAGGTACATGAACAAAAGAATCACAACCAAAGACCCTTAAATGTGAAAAAAAAGGCTTTCTACCTATCCACACTTCATAAGGAGTTTTATCAACAAGAGCTAAACATGGAGATCTATTAACAAAACAACATACAATACTTACAACTTTTTCCCAAAAGAATCTATCAAGCTTAACACCACTCAACATGTTCTTGTATCTTTCCATCAAGGTTCAGTTCATTCTTTCTGCTACCCCATTTTGTTGGGGTGTATATGGTGTAGTCTTTTGCCAAACAATACCTACATGCTTACAAAAATCATAAAATTCCCTAGAACATTATTCACCCCCATTGTCAGATCTCAACACCCTTATCTTATAATCCATTTTATTCTCAAATGAGGCTTTAAATTCCTTAAACTTAGTGAAAACCTCATATTTTGTATGCATAAAATAAATCAATTTTTATCTTGAGACATCATCAATGAACGTAACATAATAACAATATTTTCCAAAAGAGTCAATATCCATTGAGTACTCTAAACACATCCAAATAAATTATTTCTAATAATATATTAGCTTTACTATTTTCAATAGGAAATTATGATCTATTTTATTTACCAAACATACAATGCTAAGAAATATCATTTTTACGAGAAAAATAATTAGAAATACCATCAACCAACTTCTTATTAAAAATGGTCTTAAGACCCTTTTCACTTATGTGACCCAATCTATGGTGCCACAATGTACATGCATTTTGAATGATAGTTACATTTGCAAAGTTACAAAAAGTGGAGGCATTCAGCCTAAATAAATTTCCTATCCAACATCCTTTAGCAATCACCAAACACTCTCTTACCAACTTACAACCAAACTTGTCAAATGTCACATGCATTCAAGAATCATTCAACTTCTATACTAGAAGTAAATTTCTCACAAGTCTTGGAATATGTAAAAAATAATTAAGGGTTTTAACCCTTCCATCATTGAAACACAACTTTACCTTTCCCTTACCAACAATATTTTTCATGTTGTTATCACCAAGGAAAAATTTACCCCCATCATAAGCTGAATATGAAGTAAACCACTCCTTCTGAGGAGTCATATGGTAGTAGCAACCTAAATCAATAAGCCAAGCATCATTACTAATAGTGTTAGAAAAAATAAATAAAGCATCAGATTCACCATCTTTTGATGACTTTTCTATGGATGTATATGAACTCTTTTTCTTGTTTCTACACCATTTTTACATGTCCTCTCTTACCAAAATTCCAACACTTTTCTCTTCTTGGGGGTTTTAGAAAACCCTTTAGAATTGTCTCTCTTTTTTTCCTCTTTAGGCCCTCCTTTTTATTTGTACCTTCCTTGTAGATGCAAGGAATCTTAGAAACCCACATTCATGGACTTCCTTCTCATCTCTTGGAAAAGAAGTATGAAATTGAGACTATCCATCTTTGGTTTTGTAGCACCACCACTTATGACAACAATTAGATTTTCCCAAGGTATGGGTAAAGAATAAAGCAAAAAATAGCATTTATCTTCTTCCTCTATCTTAACACATCCATATGCAAGCTGACTTATAATCATGTTAAAATAATTAAAATATTTTGAAATAGAATCACCATCCTTCATTTTTAAAGAAAAAAACATCTTTTGAGATATAATTTATTTGTTAGAATTTTATTTTTGTAAATTTTTCCCATCCTCCTCCAAAACTTTTATATGGTAGATTCTTCTAAAACATTTAGGAGGATGGACTATGTAAGAAACAACTAAATGGTTCCTCATGCCTTCTTGTACATTTTCTTCCAATTTTCATCAGACATTGATTTTATTTTATTTTTACTTGAAACTACCAACCATTAATCTCTCTCTTCATGGAGATTCTCCATATTCAACTTCCACATCTCATAACTAGTGCCATTGAATTATTAATATCTAAATGGGAGGTAGAAGCCATGGTTTTCAATCTTCTTCAAAAATATATAAAACTCATAATGCACTAGCTCCCACTACAGCCAAAAAACCTTTCACTCAAAAGAAAGGTGTCCCTCTCTTAAAAATGTTAGAAATTCAAGGTAAAACTTGAAGCAATATGAACTTAAGTATGTGCTTCCAAATATGAAATATGTATCCAAGATTACTAATTATGTGATTATGTGATTAGCAATTACAACAATGAAAGAAAATCACTAATACCACAACTTGAGAATCACAAGTGACACAAGATATATGTGGAGAAAACCATATGGGAAAATGTTCCACACCCAAATAGATCCAATTTTTATATTAATATTCAAATGAATACAATAATACAACACTCCTCTCTAAATTTTGGCAGCACTTCAGTACTCTAACAACCTACAAATAAACTCTACAAACCACCATTTCAATGCTCCAATATATTAAAGTTTGTGGAAGAGAATACCACAAATGGTATCCCAAAACCAACAAGAAAAACCACCTAGAAAAACCCACGTGACCTTTAGTGGACAACCCATAAGCATGGTAAAAATATCAAATGTTCACATGGCCTTCACATGGGTGCCTAACCCATAGCCAATGAAAATTGGTTAATACCGAGTGCTCCATATCTCTCTTATAGTTGTGATGGATAAAACCTTTATCATTCAAGGTTGGGAATCTAACCTATGATAACATGCAAATAACATGTAAGAGCATGCATATTTATGTGTTCCCCACCCAAATGTTAGATGCCCAAAAGGAATATGCTCCTAAGATGCTCTGTAACCATCACTATATTTGGTCCACCTCTTTGAATGCAATTACAATTTGTCATAGGAAAATAAATAATAAATATTTTTCCTCTCATGTCCTCAAGGACACTTTCCAAAGAATGTGGAGACACATAAATATCAACATAGGATATAAATTATAATGTTTCCTATCCTAACACATACTTCCCATATGAATTCCATCTCCATTCCCATCACTAATAAAAATACCTCCCATGTCCCTACTTCCAATATTACAATTAAAAAAATTAGACATTCACCTAGTACGAACCTTAACTCCTTGAGTAACATCAACCTAAATTCTACTCCTCCAAAGAATAAAAACATGAAACTTCATCAATACATCTATCCACCTCCATTTCCACTCAGGTAATCATTTTATTGATAATTAAAAGCCATGAAATATACTCCCTAAAGAATATAGGAAGGGTCCCACCTTAACTCCTTGAGTAACATCAACCTAAATTCTACTCCTCCAAAGAATAAAAACATGAAACTTCTTCAATACACCTATCCACCTCCATTACCACTCAGGTAATCATTTTATTGATAATTAAAAGCCATGAAATATACTCCCTAAAGAATATAGGAAGGGTCCCATAGGAAGTAATATTACTTTGAAGAATTATTTACGTACCCATTTGATCAATAGATATCACAAATCCCATTACCCATGTCTTTTAAAATTCATAATTATAAAAAATACATGGGGAATAAAGTTATTAGGAAACATGTAAAATAATTCATCATGACCTTCTAAAAGTGGAACATGAAGTCGTATGCCTGTTATACTTAATTCCCCATAGCCTAGATGGGAAATACATATAAAGGTTCTTGCACCAACCTAAGGGGTCCATCAAATCCTTTGTAGACCTAGTAAAAATTTCCTCAAACAATTTTCCAATACATGAAAAATGAGTTAACCATGATGGGATTATTTAATACAAAATAAAAAATTAATGAAAATATTTGTATCATCCCCTATATTGTGGATAGCTTTGGATAGTATTTTTCCATGGACAATACCAAAAACAAAAAGATCTCAAATACATATTTGAAATCAATCTCAATCTAGAATTCGTGTTTCATTCACAAGTCCAAATTTTCACTTCTTTTTATGACCTCATTGAACGAGAAATCAAATTTAAAAATTCACTCATTACTAAAGAGAGAATATAAATATATTCAAAATATTAGAACCAATATGATAAATAAAAAACTTTCAACGATAAACCTAAATTATTTGGAAAAAATAAGAATAGTGTAGGAGATGGGGCCACTAACTCAAAACATATCCAAACAATCAAATAGTCTTCATCCATTACCATTTTAAATCCACAAATACTAAGAGCAAGAGAAAAAGGATACAATTCATTCCCCTAGAAGATCCTATTGAAGTATTATTTCATCAATCAACTGGTCAAATTCAAAATGATCATCTTTCTAATCACAAAGCCCTATGATGATAGTAAGCCCAAATCCTCCAAGTATAAGGAGGTTGAATATTGTGATCATCACGAAATAAAAGGTAATTCTATAGGTAAGAGGATAAAATTTAAAAGTTAAAACCAATACCTTATATATATGTGAAATTAAAATAGGACCATCCAATTTCTTAAATAATTAAGAACTAGTGACCTCTAAAAATGTATTCACTAAACATGGTCAAAAGTGCATCTCTAAGAAAAATCAAGGTCAATGTTTCCATATGAAAACCATTCATCACCATAAAAACCCTCACACTTATGATTCTATTTTAGATATAAATCCATTTAATGAATAATCTCAAACCATTAAAGTTAAAAAAAATCTAATTTTGTATTCATTACCTTATATGGTAGAGTCAATATACAAGGACCTAATCTAACCAATCCAAATCCTAAGGTCAATAATATGATTTCATTGTTAATATTGAGAAAACAACCACCCAAATTTCTATTCTTGAGCTCTTTCAAACATCCTCTTAGAATTTAAAGTTCCTAATAACATTGATTCTTGAAACTTACAAACCCTTGCTTTTCATATTTCTTTTGATCATCACATCACGTTCACTCCAAATGATTTTCCTTCCCTTTCTTAGTCATATAACTATCCCATTCATATTAAGGATATCATTTACAAACATAAAATAAATAATGTTCTCATAAATAATATATCAAGTCTAATATTTTTACATTTTGGTTAGTGCAACATTTGTTCTACTCAATGAAAGAATTGGTTTATCAAAATATCACTATCAAGGCCTATGATAATGTAGAGATATAATTTTAAATAGTACTATTCACCTATATTTTGATTTAGAACCCTCACTGTTGTACACCCTATGCGATTTCCTGAAATTGGATCTTCCACACAACCTCCTAATTTGTTGACCATAGCTCCAAAAATTTAAGTGATACCATCCACTTACCATAAATTCCTTAAGTTTCCATTAAATATTTTGGAATTTACTATTCTTGTTGACCTCCACCCCTTCTAATAATGCAGTATATCAAAAGGATGATGAAATAACATATTTTCATCCTTTGAGGCTACTCCCAAGTACACCTCTACAAAATCCAAGTCATACACAAATCCTAGTGATCTAACTTCCACATCTTCTACTCCACCTACCAAGAAAAAATCCTTAAAATCCACATTCAAAATCCTTGATAAATGATGTGGAGAGTAGTAGATATATAATTACCATCATATCACCAATCTTCCCATCTTTCATCAATCCTTTAGTCAAACATGCCCAAAAATACAAGATCACTTCCTAAAATTATAATTGGGAATTACCACCTTTATTTTTAGTGGTTATTTTGTTTATGAATACATAAAGGGCTTTGATACATCATGACTTTACAAAGATGAATAGTATGCTAGCTACTGAACAATGAACATGACTATCCTATTACCTTGAATATCTATAATAATGTCAACTCTAAGAATAAAGGTCTTGACTTCTAAGAGTAAGGCCCCCTTGATCTTATTGATCTACCAATAAAATGATGGTACTTATGGCTTTAGATATGATGCCTACAATGATTATTATGATTCCCTCATATAATTTCCCAATAATAATAGACACATCTCTTCTAACTTGAAAAATAACAAAGTAGATATCATACCTAGTCCTTTTAAATATTTGTTTACCATGAGCCTATTCCATGATAGTGCAATCCTTTCCATCCACATTAAACTACAATATCATAAACTTATCAATTGAGACCAAAAATACTCCCCCACCTTGGATACATTTCAAAATGATGAATCCATCCTAGAAATCATGTAATATCATGATTTCATTTCCCTAGGAAATCACAAATGGAAATTTTAGATACTATTAAGCTCATGTTCATATTTTATAAAATAAACAAGTCCTTAATAGAAATAATTAGAATCCACACTTGATTTAGATATAACCATTAATGGTTAGATCCTTATTCTAGTAGCTCATAACCCAATTCAAGATGGATCACCTCGCATTATTGAGAAAGCCATAGTCATAGATCTAAGTATGGAGTTAGAATAAAAGTTGACACAAATACCAACTCCACAATAATTATTAATTCTATAAATATTTTCTTATGGTCTTATGTTTCCATTCCTATCTTGGATCCATCCTCGATCATTAACCACCTTATGTTTTGACTCAATGCTAAAATAATTCATAAAAATTTATGAAAAAATTCATCCATAAATGAAGCATGACTTGCAATATTATTTTCCTCATATAAGCTCCATCATTATATTTTAAATTCTACTAGAGATTTCATCACTAAAATTGACCCTTTAAAATAATTCATGTCTAAAGAATCCCTTATTGGTAGAATAGAAAATTATTTCATGCTCCTTCATGATTTTGATATTGATTATGCCAATGAAAAGGAATTTAAAGGGAATTTAATCATAGATTAATTAGTCAAGGCTTTGATTCTAGACCATAATCCTTTGAGTATATTATTTCCAAATGAATCCATCATTCAAATTTAAGAATATAAACCATAAAAAATATATTTTATAAATCCTTTACCTCACATGGATCTAGTGTTAGCATCCTTTTCATCAACCCTCAAGGTGATTTCATCCCACAATTGTTCCACTTTGAATTCCCTTGTAAAAAAACATAGTGAAATATGAGGCATTAGTATCATGTTTGAAGATGTAAATATAGTTAAACATATAGTATATATAGGGATTTGGTCATTCAAAATCAATGGTAACATTGGTCAATGATGAGATCTTCATGAACAATGAAAAAATTTACCATATAAATGTATGATGAATATTTTTAAGAAGTATTTGTTATATATATAGAATGAGTTTCTCACATTCAAAATAAATCTACTAGTGTAATGGCCAATATTATATCTCTTTTAGATGCTTCATATGAATATTATGAGTCTTACTTATTGAGAAACTCATCATCCATACTTATGATATCCCTAAATTTGACCTGATATATAACATTCTTAGTTCTAACACTTTCTAGGATAGTTACATCTATACTTATGTCTAATGAAAAAATATTCCTCCCAATATATCACCCACCAAATACAAATCCATAACTGAACACACCTCTCATTGCACCCTTCTTAATAAAAATACCTAGCATAGAGGCTATGATGGAATTTTTCTTAGATGTGCTAATTTAAAAGAAGCTAACATAACACTTAAAAAAGTTCATAATGATATTTGTAGAATTCATATAAATGACATGATCATAACCAATATTCTCTTTTGAATATGATATTATTGGCCTAATATGGAATACGATTCCTATCAATATATAAATAAATCTAGATCTCAAATATTAGAAGATATGTTTATGGGACAATATTCCCTATATCTAATATATCAAGAAATAGAGTAAACCCTTGAGGTAAGATAACACCATAAAATACTTCGTATGAAATAATCCACTCCAAGCTATATCCCAAAGAGATCTGAAAGAAAATTGCATACTTCACACATATCCTTATAATGATTATCATATCCTTTATATAGACTCCTCCTAATTAACATAATGGAAGGGTAATCTTAATTAAGTCCTACTCATCTTTTACACAAGTTGTCAATATGAAATAATATAACTAGAATAATGGATGTGTGCCACATGTCAAAATATTTATCTACCTACATACCTTATAATATCATATCCATAGTCACATAATGTGTCATCTCTCCTTTATATATTTCATCCTTGAAATATGAGAAGAAGCCAAATATTATGATTGTCTCAAGTTATTACATATACGATTCCTTTAAAAATCATCCAACCATCCATAGTTAATCCTTGATATGTATTTTTCTTGACAATTCCTATATCCCATTGTTGAGCCATATTTTGTTTCATCGATTTGATTTCATTCCTTATCATAGTAAGTCCTCCTTTGTTTCCTTGATTAGACAATAATTTTTTAACACCACTAAATATTATAAGTGTTCATTTTATTCCATGTAGGTCCATAATTATTGGCTTGTAGATTTCTTGTACTATCATTCTACAATGATGATTTCCTCCATGATTCTTGCCTTTCACAATGATGTGGAAGCCTATATACTATACACTTTTTATCATAGGATCCTTATCTATTTCTTCACAATTTTTTTGTCTCTTATTTTAATGAATCTTGAATATAATTACTTATCACCCCTTTTCTCTCAATGCCTTGAAAATATTTTTCTTCCCCTAATTCACTATTATAATCTATATGACACTATTTAACTTGATCTTTCTTGACTTTCCATTGGGCTTTATTATGTGTAATATGTTTTAATGCAATATTTTTCCTCCTATACAAAATCTTCATGAAATTATTTTCCACATTGATATTTATTATTCATGAAGATTCTAACCAAGGATAACCAAGAAAAATATACAACCCATTTATATCCAAATCATAAAATTTTGAATTAAAAATGTAATCATCCATAGAGACCTTTAAATATTCAAAAATTTAAATTTCTATACCTAATATTTTGTTTTCCTTGATTTTGTGTGCTCGTACATGTAGCTTCTTGGCTAGTTCCTTGTTGATGAAGTTATACTTGCTACTAGGGTTTATATAGACTAACATTTTCCTTTTGAATGCATCCATGAAATTGGAGATTGAATCTTCCAACCTTGGAGCTAGAGTACATGTACTTGTATCATCTCCTTCTATGTTTTCTCCTTCTCTACCTTCTTTTTCTTCTTCCTCCTATTTTTCCTCTTCTGTATTTTCTTCCTCATCTTCTTCATCTTGCTCATTTTCTTCCTTCTCTTCTTCCCCTTTTTTCTTTTGGAACCCATCTTTCAAAAAGCTTGTTCTTGGTCATCTAAAGATTAAATATATGTATGTAATGGTTCATACCATTTTGAAGCTTCAACTCATAAACACCATGAAACAAATGTTTCCATATTATATATTTACTATGAGAAATTTTATAATTTTACCACTATAGATTAGGTAGAATTCAATGAAAAAGCATGAATAAATGATAGCAACCACAAAACTATCTAAATCCAAGCTATAAAGACCCTAATCTAACAATGAAGAAAAAATGACAATAAAAATCACAATAATAAAGCTTCAAAACCTTAATTCATATGCCATAGTTTAATCATCTTTGTTTCTCTTCTCCACTTTGCTTTGTTTGCTCTCAGACTTGTAGTATGTAAGATATTTGATAAGCTTGATGTGTAGTAGCAAGATCTCAAGATGGAAAAACTTCAAAGATTGTGGTTAAGGTTTGAATGAAGGTGATGACTTGCTTTTATAGAAATCCCAATTCAAATGAAGGGTAAGGATTGAAAGATGACGTATGATGATCAATGAATGAGATTAATTAAGAAGAAAAGAGATAAGGATGGGGAGGATGGACCAAAACTCAAGAAATTAGTTGAGATTTAGGGCTTAGCTAAGAAGAAATAAATTAAATAATAATAGCAATTATTTAATTTAGAAGAGGAAAAATGAATAATTAAATAATTAAAAGTAATTATTTAATTATAGAAGAAAGGTGGAGTGGGAAATATTAAATAATTGAAAATAATTATTTGATAAAAGATGAAGGGAAAATGATAAATAATTATTTAAGTATCGAGGGAAGAAAATGATAATTAGATAAATAAGATTTATTTAATTATAGAAGGAAAAAGCTAATGAATAATTAAATAATAAAAAATATTATTTAATTATAGAAGAAAATGGGAGTGAGTAATTAAATAAATAAGAATTTATTTAATTATAGAGGGAAAAAGGGAAATTAGTCACACAATTTAAATAAATTGACATTTTTTTAAATTAATCAAAAGGAAGAATAAATATAGAGTGAACTAATTAAATAATTAAAAATTATTTAATTAATAGGAGAAGATGACTTTAGGAAATAATTAAATAATTAAAATTATTTAATTATGCAAGAAAGAAGGCAAATTAGTTATAAAATGTTGCTTGCAAGTTTGAGAAGTTTCTCAGTGTTGACAACCACCGTTCTAATGTGTCTCCACTTCCATCAAAATTAGGAACCTCCATTAAAATATGGTTTAAGAAAAAATGATTTCAATAACCATTATATCAAATCAAATTGATCCAACTTTGATCTAACCAATAAATGTTGAAGTCACCCTAAAATTTAAATAATGAAATTAATAGACCCCCAACGAATTTGAATTCCCTTTCAAAAAATATTTTTTTTTTATAAAAATAATAAAATTACAATAACTTGAAAAATATTGATGATTAAAACCTAAATTTTGGACTATAGCTTGCTTATGTGATTCTCCAACTTCATTTTTTTTTTTTTAAGAAAAAAGGGTCTCATCCATTTTTTCCCAAATTGATTCTTTGATACCACTTGATATGATCCAAACATATAATAATAGAAATATTATAACATAGAATATAGATCTCACACATCAAAATATATTTTTGTGGGATAATATGTCATAATATCCAATATATGCAAAAATATATTAAACCCTTAAGGGAGAGTAACACCATAAAATACTTATGAAAAAATCTGATGCAAACCAAGGCAAAGAAACTCACTATACAACACCAAATAACCTGATTCAAATAAAGAAACAATCTTTACATGACAACTCCCTCAAACTATCCCAAAACAACATTAATAGGCTTGTTGCCTTCCAAAAACCAAAAAATAGATATATCTTTTAGAGAAGGCCACAAAAAGGCCAACATAATTTTGATTAATCATCCACATGGTTCCAAACACAATGTCACAATTGATCACACAAGGTTTCTTAGGCCCATCAACAAGTTTCAATAGACTGCCCTGGTCAAAGGCTACTAAATTATCCCAATTTAACAAAGGAACCACTTCTTAAACTCCATGTTTTCATCAAAAATCACTTGAAAAAGTTATATTGTGACTCAAAACCACAAATTCATCCACCATTTCTTAGACACCAGTCCTCTAGACCACAATTCCACCAAACCCTCCATTTACATGCCAAAACCTAGGGTTTTATTGAATCTCCACTATACCAGGATTAGGAAAAATAACCAATGCATCAAATAGATCACAAATACTCTTCATATGAACAAAAAACCATCACATTGACAATTACGTCACTATCTCACCAAAAACCTAACTTGACACCATCATTTCACATGAAAAAGTTACATAGTCAGCCTTAGGGCAACATTCCCATCCACAAAAATGGATTTCTCTTTCCATACAAAACATGGAATAATCTATTCTAACATACAAAATACCTTTCCACCAAGTAACAAACTTAGAAAACAAGTGGAAAGGCTCGTTCCATTAATTAGTCACCAAAATAGACCCCTCACTGGTTTTAACAGACAATTCTAGAAATTTGCAAATATCTACCATCAAACCTAATGTTAGATCTTAAAAATAGAACCAAATGAAAGGTTATACATATATCTACATAATTACAAAGAAAATTGAGCCTTTAGGACCTGTACGGGTCCATACACAACCTTTTAAGTTCAAAAAAATGGGAAAATAATAGGAAATGGTGTTTTATTGATGATAATTCTTCACAACAATCTTCAACCAACCTTGTGTTCGATCCTTGAAGGCCTTTAAATACATTTTCCCTCCAAAATATAACTTCCCAATGGCTATAACCACCCTTTGAAAATCTAACCTTGTGATATTCCCCTAAATTGTATTCTTAACAAATTTTGCATGACAACATTTTTTTGCATTTTTGTGTGCAATTTTTAACAGCTAGATTCCTAAGACACAAACATAAACTCATTACATAAAATATGGTATTCAAAAGACCTTATTTAGCATAGATAAACTAAAAACACCCTACACTACCCCTTGACACTTCCTATCAACCTTTAAGAGATCACATTTGGCCAATAAGGTGTAGGTGCTCTTGCACCATACACCCCCATAGGAAGAAACTCATGCCAAATGAGTTTCATTTTATTCCAATATCTCCAATATTTATACATGCTCCTCTAGTCTATAATTCCTCTCCACTAGTGCATGCATATTGAACTTGAAATCTGCCCTACATTCGTCTTCTTATTTGCATTTGAATATACCATCAAACCTGCTAACTTCCTCTTATCACTCCCTTGTTCAACACTTGATTGCATATCCTTGTGTATACCTACATTTAGACATTTTTTAGTGTTCCTTTGAATTTAATTCACCCTTACCTCATCCTTATACTTGTAACTATCCTCAATTCTCTGCCCAATCTATCCTTTTATCCCTATAATCAGTCTCATTGTCTTGTCAATCTTTTGTCCCATTATACTCATTGTATTGTCAGATTCATTAACCTTTGTACTATCTAACTTATGCCCTATTGTGCTTGAAAATTTTACTTTCCTTCCACTATGTCTCTCAACCAAAGGACACACAATGGATTCTACCATAACATTCTTATTCAAATTTATAGTCAACAGACCTAGATCAACCTTCCTACCTGATTTCACAATATTCTCAAACCTTGAACTATCTAAAGTATCCATCCCTTTGTCCTCTTCCACAACATCCACAAGTTCCTTTTTCCCACACATAATTACCTTTTCTTTTCCTTTCTCATCTTCCACAAGTGGAGTCAAAACAAACTTGCAACCATCATTCATTATTGTGTAAGTGTTCTCTCTCCCATCATACATGGCTCGCCTATCATATTGCCAAGGTCTACCTAGGAGTAGGTAACAAAAATCCATAGGTAGGATATCACAAAAAACACTATCGCTATAACCTCCAATCTAAAAATAAACCACTACCTTTTCATTCACAAACAAAGATTGTCCATCACTTAACCATGATACTTTATAAGGCAATTTATGAGGAATTTTTTTAAAATTCAACTTACTCACCATTTCACTTGACACCATGTTTATAGTTGAACCAGAATCAATGACAACTCTACATACCTTATCCTTGCACTTACAATTAGTTTTTAAAAGGCTCTTCCTTTGCAATGGCTCTACCTCTTCTGCTTCCTTCAATATTGTCTTCCTCACCATCAACATTTCCCTTGTTTCAGGATCAACCCTCCTACTTGTAGAATGATTACTTTCATACTCCTCTTCCTGAACCAATTGTGCTCTCCTATCAATCCTCTTTTCACCACTTGATTAACTACCAACCCTCTCAGGACACTTCCATGAAGGATGACCAAATCCATTGCATGTGTAACATCTCCTTGCAAAATCATTAGAACTTCTTCTAGCACTAAACCTTCCTCTACCTCTAAATCCACCTCTAACATCAATACCTTGTTTCTTACCCTTATTTGCTCCTTCATGTTCTTCCAATGGCTACTTTGGTGTAGAAATTACTCCTCTTCCTCTAACTTCTTTCTCTTGTCTCCTCTTAAGTTTTTCCTCTACCCTAATTGCTAATTGAAAACATTCTTCCACTAATTTTGGGATAGCAACTACAAGTTCATCTTGTATATTAAATCTCAAACCACCTAGTTACCTAGCCACCTTTTCAACCGCATCTTCATCCCTTCTAGATCTTATGCTTAATTTGTAAAATTCATCAGTGTAGGATTTAAAATCTAGTTCTTTTTGTTTCAATCCTTGAAAATTTTTATGCAATTGAACCTCATAGTCCTTTGGAAGAAACTTACCTTTTAGTTTTTGTACCATCTTGTCCCATGTAGTAATCCTTGATTTGCCTCGTTTTCTCCTCTCTGCTTGCTCATAATCCCACCATAGAAGAGCATGTCCCTTTAGCTTTGTTTTTTCCACCTTCACCACCTGTTCTTCTGAAATATCCTCACTCTCAAAGTAATTATCCATAGCAACAATCCAATCAAGTAATTCCTCTTCATTTAAAGTACCACCATAAATAGGAAGATCAACTTTTACCTTTATTGATTCACCCTTCACTGCTTTGAGCATCTTCAACATTCTCTAATCTTAAGGGTCCAATTCTTCTTCAAAATCTTCATAGTTTTCATCCTCCTCTTTGGTTTCACTTTCTTCATTCACTTCTCTCCTTTTCCTTGTCTTCAAGGCAACAATCCTTGGAAAAACTACATTATGAGATTCTAAAAGTTTAGCATGCTTCTCTTTTAGATATTACAACTCCCTTGCAGAACCAACACCTTTTAGAGGCATCCTTTCAACCTTGTCTTTTCACCTTCTATCTTCAAACCTACAAAATACAAATCAAAAGATCTTCTCCCTAATGCTCTGATACCACTTTGATGCAAACCAAGGTGGAGAAACTCAATATACAACACCAAATAACCTAATTCAGACAAAGAAACAATATTTACAAGACAACTCCCTCAAACTATCCTAAAACAACATTAATAGGCTTGTTGCCTTCCAAAAACCAACAAATAGAGATATCTTTTAGAGAAGGCCACAAAAAGGCCAATTTTTTTTTTTATTAAGCATCCACACAGTTCCAAACACAATGTCACAATTGATCACTCAAGGTTTCTTAGGCCCATTAACAAGTTTCGATAGACTACCCTACTCAAAGGCTACTAAATTAGCCCAATTTAACAAAGGAACCACTTCTTAAACTCCATGTTTTCATCAAAACTCACTTGACAGAGGTATATTGTGACTTAAAATCACAAATTCATCCACAATTTCTTAGACACTAGACCTCTATCTAGACCACAATTCCACCAAACCCTCCATTTACATGCCAAAACCTAGGGTTTTATTGAATCTCCACTATACTGGGCTTAGGGAACACAACCAATGCATCAAATAGATCACTACTACTATGCATATGAACAAAAAAACATCACTTAGACAATTTTGTCACTTTCTCACCAAAAACCTAACTTGACACCATTTCACATGAAAAAGTTACATAGTCAGCCCTAGGGCAACATTCCCATCCACACAAATGGCTTTCTTCTTCCATCCAAAGAATGAAATCATCTATTCTAAAATACAACATACCTTTCCACTGAGTAATAGACTTAGATAGTAGGTGGAAAGGCTTGTTCCATTAATTAGTCACCAAAACAAACCCCTCACTGGGTTTACTATATAGTTCAAGAAATTTGCAAATATCTACCACCAAACCTGATGTTAGATCTTCAAAATAGAACCAAATTAAAGGTTATACATATATCTACATAATCACAAAGAAAATTGAGCCTTTAGGACCTATATGGGTCCGTACATAGCCTTTTAATTTTAGAAAAATAGGAAAATAATAGGAAATAGCATTGTATTGATGATAATTCTTCACAAAAATCTTCAACCAACCTTGTGTTCGAGCCTTGAAGTACTTTAAATAGATTTTTCCTCCAAAATACAACTACCCAACAACTATAACCACCCTTTGAAAGTCTGATCTTCTGATATTCCGCTAAATTGTATTCTTAACAAATTTTGCATGACAACATTTTTTTGCATTTTTGTATGCATTTTTTAACAACTAGATTCCTAAGACACAAACATCAACTCATTACATAAAATATTGTCTTCAAAAGACCTTATTTAGCATAGATAAACTAAAAACACCCTACACTACCCCTTGACACTTCCTATCAACCTTTAAGAGATCACATTTGGCCAATAAGGTGTAGGTGCTCCTGCACCAGAATCAAGTCCACATTATATCTCCAAGAGATCCCAAATATAGTATCATACTTCACACATATAAGTTTAGTTATAATCACTTCATTTATATAGACCTCCTTCTAATAGTACAATGGAAGGATAATCTTAATGAATGCCTACTTATCGCCTAATATTAAATTAATTAGATAAGTTTTCTATATGACATAATATAAATAACATAAGAGATATGTGCCACATGTCAAAATATTCATCTTCCTATATTCTTCCTAATATCATATCCTTGGGTACATAACACACCTAGTTACCCATCAAAAATATTCATCCAAACGAGACATTTTACCATATTTATCAAAGGTCATGTTCATTTAAAATTTATTGTAAGATCAGATTCACTTGGAGAGTCTCACAATAAGTAATTTTCAAGAAAAGGTATGGACCATTATAGAAAATTGACTCCCATATTTGGTTTACTTAAAAAATCCTAAATCTCTTAGTACTTCTTTATACAAAATCAACCCTATAATGGAACATGACATATCATTTCAAAAAACTTAGTTGTAGTTGAAAATTGAATGCCCACCAAATTTTTCTACAAATTGAATGTAAATTAATCCTCTCATCAATAAATCAAGTGTAATAGTAAGTACTCATTTTAATACCTAATTTTCAATTAAAAAACTATTTTTTAATTTCTCATGCTTGATAGTATTATTTAAATATTAGTTTTTAAGATTGAAACCCTAGGTATCCATAATAACCTAAACTTAAATATTAATGATCATTGCAATAAGGGAAAATGATAGGGTTAGGTCATACAAATTCATAACCAAAAAATTCACAATTAGGATAAACCTTAGGAAATTTCTTTTCTCGGTAGAGGAAAAATTAAATAGTAGAAATCACTATAATTTTAAAGTGGAATTTTATGGTCATTGATGCCTAAAACATTTAAAAAAAAAAAGAATTTCATTTACAATACATGATATCCATAACAACTAAAATTTTGAAAAAATAATGAATGGATTTAGCATTATATTAGAAGAATTTAATGAATTCAAGAAGAAATTACCCTAGATTCTCAAATGACTATAGGATGGGTGAATATCTCTAACAATAATCTAGTCCATGCATACATTTTAAAATTTAGGCAGAGAATGTTAATTCCATATAAAATTAGATGAGAAAAGAAGATATCCCTAAATAATTAAAATTAGTTTAATTCCTAACCTCAGTACAATGCCCAAATCTAGTCATGGAGTATTTAAAGAACTATGATTCTAGAAGAAGCTTGATAGTGACGAAAGGATAAATATGAGCAAAATTTTCCATTAATTCCATCAGGTATATCTTCAAGATTCCATTTTACAATAAAGTGTATTCCATTAATAATACTAAGGCTAAGATAAAATTTAATGATGATGCAGAAATATATAAGGAAAACATGAACTAGAATTGGATGGATAATCCTTGGATACAATTTCCTAGATACCAAAAAATATATACAAGAGTGATTTCTAATACAGTTTAGTGACATTATCATCCTATTGAGTATAATAATGGGGCTTCATACTTTTTCCAAATTCAAATTATGAATGTAATTATATATCACTACAATTCTCAATGGACACAATATGATAAATTTGGTTGAAATGATAAATAATAAAATACATGAATAGTTAACTTCTTTTGAAAATATATGAATTTGAGGTGGAAAAATTAGGGCTTATCAAGATCAAGATAAACCACTAGAATTTCTCCACCAAAATCACTATAATTTATGTAATTATGAGGGCCAAAAGATATAAATAGGAATCATAAATTGACCCTAACTATTATGGAAACAATGAGGGGAGTTTTTAGAGCTCAAAGAGGTGTGTACCTTGCTACAAGAAGCCATTTTTTAGGGAAAAAAGGACTCATTCATCTTTAGTGGTGAATGGGTCCTGTCAGGGTTTCTGAAATTGAGATCTGGGTTATTTTCCTTGATGTCTACACCCTCATATTCCCGGTAGTCAGCTCCTGAAAACTTGTACTTAATTATGTAGCTTCAATTCTTTGTTCTTGCACTTTGAAGGTTAGTCTTGCAACTTGACAACTTTTGTAATCTTGGTTTAAACTTCTTCTTTGCTTTATCTTCAACCTATAATCTACAAACACACATTCAAGGGGAGAATTTTTTTTTGATTGTTAGTGAATAGGGGTTTGTCTAAGTCAACCCCTTGTAGGTAATTAAACCAAATGATAAAATGATGTAATTGAAGCATGAAACATGAAATATGTAAATGTTGATATCTTGGATGTTTTCTTGTAATGCAAATTTGCAAACTAACATGTAGTGGCCATGAATAATGTAGATCTTGATCTTTGGATAAGATGTGAACAATTCTTGCAAGTAGATCTTCAATGTTACATCCAATTTCTTAGCTCAACAACATGAATGAATGCACTAAACCCTTGACATGATGAAATGATCTTGAATTGATACAATAAACTCTTGATAATCTGCCTTGAAATGCCTTTGAAAATGATCTATAATGCTCTTGTGAATGTACTCTTGAGTTCTCATAAAAATCTAGGATGAAACTATGTGAATTAACCACATATTTATACTAAATTAAGAGATTAACCTTTAAATTCAAACAATTCAAGCCGACACCAGATTTGGAAAAAAACATTATTAAATTCCTTCCAGAATGAAATTCAAAAAGGGGTTCCTCATTAAGGGAGGACCCATTCACCACCTAGGGAAAATGGGTCCTGGCACTATTTTCTAGGACCTCACCTTCGGGGTATGAAAGAACACTAAAATCCCATTTAGAATCTATTGATAAAGGGGGTCCTCTAGAGGGAGGACTCATTCACCACCTAAGGCAAATGGGTCCTAGCACCAATTTCTAGGTCCTTGATTTTTCCCAATTAAATGTTATGCAATTTGAATTATGGGTGTCAGGATAGATCTTTGGGAGGTGTCATAAATAAGGCTTAAACTTGAATTAAAGGGGATAATTAACTCTAATTAACCACAATTAATTAAGAGGACCCTAGATAAGTGTGAAAGTGTGTTACAACACTTTACAACACTTAAATAAGGTACACATTAAGTCTATTTTATTAAAAGGGGGCCCAAGATCAATGTGAATGTGTTACAACACCTTACAACATTAAACCTAGGAAATATTAGGTTAATTCAATTACAATTATTCCCAAACCAAGTAAGGAAAAAGGATTTTTTTTTGTTACTATAGAATTCTTACCTATTTTATGCATGGATAGCAGGAAAACCTTCCAAGGCTTATAGTGAAGAGGAGATATGGGATGAAAGTTATAAAATTTATTTGTTTATGAATATTACACTTAAATAGAATTTAAATAATCCATATAACACTATAGAAGAGTAAATGATGCATATTTTTAGTTGAGTAGTTAGAACCATGGAAGGAGACATGGCTAAGAGATTATTAGCTAAGCCTATGGTTGACGTGGATAAACATGTTAGTCAGTAAAATTTAATTTACCAAATCTTCATACATCTAAGTTAACATATTTTTTAATGCTCCATAGAAGTTTCCTAGATATCTCATTCACAAAATCATCTTGTTGGAGTTAATCAAGTAGCTAGTTGAATTTCCTAAGCTCTTATAATCAAAGCATAAAGTTGGAGTGACCAAAATAAAAATAAAAATGTTCACTTCTTCAACAATATAAATAAATTAACCAAAATTAAAGGCTTTGAATTGTGACAAGCACATTATAGAATATATGTGTGTGTGTGTGTGTGTTTTGATAAAAGAGGAAAAGCCACTAGAAATTTATTAATATAAAGAAAAGTTTTACATCAGTCCAAGTCAAAACTCAATTTTGTAGCTACTAAAAGAGACAAAACAGTGATATAAAATAAAATATTGCATACTCAATGAAACCCAACCAGAAGCAAGATCCCAAAAGATTAGGAAATAAAACCACCCACCATCCCCCAGTCTAGAATTTCTAGACAGAGTATGCAAAGCCCCAAAGATACAAAATATGGGCATAAACACAATATTAGCAGAACTGCTCAAGATTCATCCTATTGAGAAAAGGAGCTAGAACCGGCCTCATAATGAGAAAGAGGAATAAGATGATCCAAAGAGAAAACCTCTACTTTTTTAGATATGGAGGCCAAAGCTTGTCCCAGAGACAGATTTCACAGCCAAATCAAACAGGAAATGCAATGCTAGGAAAACCTCAATGCTAGCTGCAAGAATTTTTTGAGAAACTTTATCAGCAAGACAATGAAAATCAACAATGGTCCTCTCAAAATCATCACAAATGATGCCAAGCCTGAGAACCATCAAAAATTCTCCACAAGATCCATTAGAGAGAAAATTATTATGAGATATAAAACCACCAAGAGGAAAAATGCCCGTATCAAACAAGTAATTATTCAAATCTTTACAAAGCTCCATGCTAGAGAAAAAATATGGATGAAAAAATTTAGAAGCAAGAATAAAGACCATATCAACATCCAATAAATATCCATGCATATAGTAAGAAAATGGGAAAGTACTTCATAAAAGGTGGCATTTGAATTTTCCTACAACCACTAATTTCCCACCACCTTTTTAAATGCCAAAAAGATATCCACATCATCCAAACAATTTTTTTTACCAAGTTTCTCATGATCATACGAATGAGAATCACTGAATTCCTTGCACTTTACTGGTAGAACAATTCTATACCATGCCACTTCAAATTATGTAAGCATTATTCAAACCAAAGCAATCTACAAAGTATGCAATATACCAACCAGCTTGGAAATCCATTTCACTTAAATAGAGAACAATGAATAAGCCACCATAGATTTGGTCCAAGGAAGGCCAACCATATAAAATCATCATTAGAATAGTTGATGCTTATAAATGAATGATGCACAAGGCTATAATATCCCTGAAAGCCATAGAGATAGAACATAAAAACCATGATGCATGATTGCCAACAATGAAGAAAGCAATCAAAGAAATGATATGAATATCACATCAAAGCCTTCAAAACAAGATACAAGTAATGTAGAGAGAAGTTCAATTAATGATATGGATATCAAAACAAAGCCTTATTAATGGAATAGGAAAATTGAATAATGATACAGATGTCACATCAACATCATCAGAGAAAACTCGTGTCAAAATATCTGCCATGATAAGCAATCTCATTCGAGCTTGGAAAAACAAGGCTTTTTAGGAAATGATTGTGATTAATGACAATCATTCCATCCCAACAACATAGAATACTCATTAAAAGAAGATCCCGGTGAACCAATAGGAAACATACTTGCGTAAAGGAGGAATTTCTTCCCCTGAAAAATCTTTAAAAACAATTTTCTCATCAATAGCTTTATTGGCCAGAAAATATGCAACATAACTCGCTTCTCTATAACAGTGAGATACCAAATATCTATCACATCAACATCATCAGAGAAAAATCATGTCAAAATATCTACCATGATAAGCAAGCTCATTCGAGCTTGGAAAAACAAGGCTATTTAGGAAATGATTGCTATTAATGGCAATCATTCCATCCCATCAACATAGAATACTCATTAAAAGAAGAGCTCGATGAAACAATAGGAAAATTACTTGCATAAAGGAGGAATTTCTTCCCTTGAAAAATATTTAAAAACAATTTGCTCATCAATAGCTTTATTGGCTAGAAAATCAGCAACATAATTTGCTTCTCTGTAACTGTGAGATACCAAATAACTGTTAAAAAAAATTAATTGAAGAAAATTTTCCAACAAATATTGGAGTATCCACACATAAGTTTTTTATTGGTGATCGCATGAAAAATTACCATAGAATCTGCTTAAACTCTTGAATTTTCAAATTCGAGTTTTTTTATTTTGATGTGACTTGTAATTATGAGACTAAGCTTCTTTATGGCTTTTATTTTGCTGCTATTGTGGCTTTGCACCTTTTAGCTCCTTTCTACGGGTTAACTAAAGGTGGCCAACTCCTAAATACTATGGTTTTAGAGATATCTAATTATAGCCCCTGTGGCTATTTTGCCTAGAATTATGTGCTTTTGCGACGTGGAAGGAAATCTTTCCCTACCTATCATGTCCTTTTTTCTTGGCTGGTTATGGAACGTGATCCCAATTAATGGATATGCTAAGATGGTTTTAGGGAATTATTATGCTCATTAATGTGATATGTCCATTGGATGGATTACTAAAATTTATCGTTCGCGGCTTAAATGCCTTATTGTGTGGGGATTTTTCCACCTTGCTATTTTCTCTAACCTTTTTTGTTTGCAGAGTTCCTAGTCTTACAGTGTGCAGAGTGACATCATGGGAGGAGAAAGGGTGTAGACTAAATCAGATAACTATAATGAATTTCACAAAGACCCTCTGGTCTGGCCCATTTGCATTGAAGGTGGGATTGCTCCTATGATGGAGAAGCTTGTGGGTCACGACCCTAATCTGTTGACCCAGTTTGTTAATTCATGGAAGAATCGTCATGTTACCATTGGTGGCATCTCCTTCATGGTGGAGGAGGAAGTTATCGCATAGGCTACGGATCTCCAGTGCACTAGAATGAAGCATCCTAAACACTCTAAGACCCAAGAAAATGGTAGTATGAATAATTTTTTTGTGGGGGAGGAGGTTCCAGTGCGCAACTAGTATGGGTTTGAATGGGAGGCACTTTCACATCCATGGAACTAGGTGTACCTTGCTTTGATAAAGTATATTATGCTGGAAGGAAGGTACAGAACTTTTTACTACTACCATTTTCCCTTGTTAAATAGTCTTAGGCATAAGGTTCTTATGAGCTTTCCCTTCTACCTACTTATGGACCTTGAAATTTTGGTTGAAAAATGTATTGATTCGACTATTTCTAACCCCAATGAACCTACTCCTCTGCCTCTCCATCAGGTTCTTCTCCTAAGACTCTACCATTTCCACCTGGCTTTGTGCCCTCTGAAACCTATATTGGCTATTCGTATTGAGGAAATTGAGCCCCCCACCATGCCCAACTTGTCCCTAGCCAAATCTAAAGGCCCTATCTTAAAGAGTCACCTGGCCCCTACTGAGAAACCCAAACTTTCTGCAAAAAAACATAAGGGTGTTGATGGTGATGCCCAGACCAGTGCAACTGTTAGCTTATGTAATCTAAAATCTACCCTTGCTAAGACCCCTGGTAAGCCTGGTATGAAAAAGAAAGGTAAGCTGGAGAAGGTTCCTCCTAATAAAGGAAATAATTTTTTGTGAGCAAGGATTCCTTGGGTGATACGGTGGTTGTGGAGACCCTGGTTATTGGTTGTGACACCATCATTAGGCACTCTAGCAGGCTAGCTAAAAATAAGAAAAAAGTGAAAATTAGGGATTTGGATACTGAAGAAGAGTTGTCTGACAACAAAGGTATTGATGTGGAAGAGGTTGGAATAGACGAGGATGAGGAGAAAACTAGAGGTCCCTCATCTATTCCTGATAGTGGTTTACCTCAGAAGGAGGTTTTGGCCTCCCATTTGTCAGAGTCATTGGAGATTGAATAGAATGATCATTTCTACACTACGGGCAGCGAGGAGGAGATTGGTATGTTGAGAAATAGACTGGACATCCTAGACAAAAAGCTCCTTAGGTTGACCCATTTCACTGTCAAGATGATTCACTGTGTCACCAATAACTTGTGACTTCCATGAAGGATGAAATGGGGATAAAGAAGACTGAGGACCACCAGGAGTGGGTCTGTGATGATATGGTTCAGCTATTGTCTAATAATTGGGAGAAGGCCAGCTAGTATGTTGTTGGTCCATGTGTGTTGTCAGTCTCTGTCTAGGTTTAGTTAGGTGTTTTTTGGTTTGGTGTTTTAGATAATGTTTTTTTGATATGGACTTTTTGACCCTTGTGGATCTCTTTGTAGGGTACAACACCCTGTAAATGTTACTTACATTATCAAAAGTAATATCTTTAATACTTAAATAAATGGCCAACTACAAATCAAGACTAAGAGTCTCTAATTCATCCATATTATTAGATCCATCAGATAAGGCATTACAAGCAACTTTCAAAACCTTTGAGCTTGAATTCGAAATAACAATACCCACTCCAAATTTCTCTAGATTGCCTCTTGAGGCACCATCATAGTTCAATTTAAAAATATTCTCTATAGGAGGAGACCATTTGGCAACCTTTCTCACCTAACATTTATCAACCTTATTTATGATCGAACCATGAAAGGGTAGAGACTTAATCATCAGCCAGGATTTAATAATGAAACTATCCCCATTTGAAAAGATTTTTAGGCAATTAATTTGTTTGAAATGAATACTTTAACTAATTTAGAAATTGATTTCTCTATTTTAAAAATCACTTCTTCCAATTTAGAGGCTTTACCTCTGAAGATTCTATTATTCCTCTCAATACAAATATTCCATAAAATTAGAGATGGAGAGACAACCCATAAGTAGGAAAAAAATAAGTCTCAAAAAATAAAGGCCAATATTTGAACTAAAGAGATATGGAAACGCTTATCACTGAAGACCAATCAAGTTTCTAAAACAACCAATACCAACATTGTGAAGCAAAAAGGACAGTGTAAGAATAAATGATCTAAAGATTCTAAAAAATAACCATAAAAGACATAGGGGAAAGTAATTGCAATTCCCAATCTATCTAGCCTAGCCCTAGTTAATACTTTGTCATGAACGACTACGGAAGAAAAATATCCTTCCTTTGGAAGGCAAGCCTCATTCCAAAAAAGAGAATAGGGAAGCTATGATTTCTCAAAAGAAGCCAATAAAGAGCTATATCCTTCCTTCACTGAGTAATTCCCAACTTTGATTTAGTGCAAATAAGACCATCTTCCTTATGAGAGAATACAATAGTTCTTTTACCCAATTCCTCTTTAAAGGCCAATTTCAAAGAGAGAGGAATGGGAAAAGCATCAATTGATTTCCAAGAAATGCTCGGAATATAATTTGAGAATTCCACTGTGAAATAGTCAACCACATGAGCTCCCCAATGGAATTTAAGCATCGGCATTAGGTTGCCCCAATCTCTACTTTGAATCAATATGGGGTAACCATTCTAAAAATCCTCCCAAAACCTAACCTTCTTTCCATTATGAACCAGCCATGAAAGATGAGGAAGAATAACTAAATGACAAGAAGAAATAAAGTTACAAACAAGAGAGCCTTTGGTCAAAAAGGAGGAAATAAAGATGCACTCCCTTGGATGGGAATTTAAATATTTATAAAGAATAAGTTTACCCCATCTTGAATTGGGAGATTGATATAACCTCCATGTTAATTTAGCTCCTAGAGTGAGATGTTGATGATCTAAGCCTCTAATACCAGTCCCACCAAGATCTTTAGTAAGACAAACCCTATCCCAAGCAATAACGGGAATTTTGGCCTTACCCCCAACATTGTCATTAAAAAAAAAAAGCTCCCAAAATGGATTTTAGGTGATTTAGAGTGGAAATAGGAACTTCGAGAACATACATCAAGTATATTGGAACCACATTAAGAACCGATTTAATCATCTAGATTTTTTCCTGAAAAGGATAGACACTTATGTTTCCAAGAAAGAATTCTTCTTGATATTGAGGATGACACTTTTTCCCAGAAAGAAGGTAAATTTTTACCAATAAAGAAAGGAATACTAGGATAAGATCAAGGTAAAGTTCCAATAAGGAATCCCCAATTTTTTTTGAATTTGCATTCAATAAATTGAGGAACATTTAAAAGGAACAATTTTGATTTTTCAAGGTTAATCAACTAATCTGATGCCAAGGAATACTCCATAATAACATTTTTAATGGATTTAACTTTAGGAATTGAGGCATGTCCAAACAATAAAGTGTCATCAGCAAAAATCCCATACATTTGATTGTCCTACAAATTTGGCAAATGGATACCTTTCCAAAGATTTTTCTGGTTAGCCACCTTAATTGCTCCACTCATCCCTTCAAACATGAGAATGAATAGAAACCTAAAAAATAATAAGAATAGTCATAAGTTAACACTATAACCTGAAAAAATAAACCTAAATTCTAGGGTTGCATGATAAGGTAAGTGCTCTAATTCCTAAATATCTATGGTTTATGTGTTTCCTTTTATCATTTATACCACTTTAAACTCAAATATTGAGATCAACAACACTAGTGGGAAATGACATCTTAAAAATAGATTTAACTTTGGGGAAAATTCCTAAAGTCAATATCTTCTTTTGGCTTCTAGCTCAAAATAAAGTTCTTACCTTGGATAATATTTGTAAGAGGAGCTTCACTCTACCTAATAGACATGTGCTCTATGCGAAATGGGTTCCAAAAATAAGTTACATCTTTTACTTGGTAGTTTTGGAAAGGATGTTTGGACTGTATCCTTTCTCTTTGGAATGTTAATTGGGTGTTTCTTAGGTCTATTAATGATTTTTGGTCTCAATGGAAGGCCCCAACTAGTAATTCAACTCTCTCTTGTCTCTAGTCTTATATAATTCCCCATGTTGCATGGGGGGTTTGGAAATAAAGGAATAATCAAGTGTTTGGAGAAGCTTTTTTAAACCCTAAAAGAGTGACTATTAAAATTGTAGAGCTATCAAGGAGAACTTTATGGACATGAGATTCTCAACAAGTAGGTGAATGGTCCTAAAGTTTCATTCTCTAATTATGATATTTTAGTGGTGAATAATTGGATACTATTCTTTGATATCTATAATCATAATAAAAAATTTGAATTCCAAAGATAATGTTGTCTAGATTCCTCCTTCTAGAGGTTGGATAAAAATAAACTTTGATGGGGCATCCAACAATAATTTGAGGCCTACTGGAGGTGGGGGAGTATTATGAGATGATCATGGAAGGTTTATATCAGAAATGGTGCTCTCTTTGGGTGTTAAAACAAAACCACATTGCCAAAGATATGGAAACCTACAATAGTTTAAAAATTTCTCAAACTCATGGTTTTCAAAAGATATGAATGGAAGGAGATTCATTAAACATAATCCAATGTTTTAAAAAAGTTTAATGCTCCACGTTGGTCAATAGACACCCTTATTAATTATTCTATTTTTCTTCTTAATTCTTTTTAATAATACTATATTTCTCATGTGTATAGGTAGGGGAATAATCTTGGTAATTCCTTTGCCAATTTGATGGTTGGTAATTGCTCAACATAATTTTAGTATAAACTAAGAGAAATCCCTTTTAACATCCAAACCATAATTCATCATGATTTGCAAAGGGCTTGTAATGGAAAGGTTAATTAATTATTGGAGGGTGATAATGCCTAAGGTTTATTCTAAAGTGATGTGTAATGGATTCCTATTGGAAATCTCATTCATTGTAATTAATTCTCAAGGTATTTTCACACATATTATGGGCATTTTTGAGGACCTTAAATATTTTTTCCCTCAATGGGATCAGTGTTCTATCTAATTTTCCCTATTTATTATTTTGTTTCTCTTGGAGAAGGGTGGTGGTATAAGGTAGGGATGAACCTCTATCTTGTGAGAATATCAAGAAGAAAGGGTGAATTTGGAAGATCCTTGAGGATAGTGGTGTCACTCTAATTTTGGAGAAATTTCATGGTCACTACTCAAAAGTTACAAAGGTGTTTATGAAAGTGTGGAAGGATCAAAATCTCAAAATAGAAGGAAATGTAATGGTCATAACAGAGGACCTTATAGCAAATATTACTGGTCTTTCAACCCAGGGCAAGAATTTTTTCAAGGATATGAAAGCTTTTGAAAGTGTTGTCAACAAATTCTTAAAGGATTATGAGTGGAGGAAGCTGGTGAAGTTAAATGTTGGTGGTTATGATCATCCCTCCATTAAACCCATTTGGGTAGAGGTGGTTGAGGTGATAATGCAATATTTTACCCTTGATAGAAAGTACACTATTATCTATGGTTTCCATTTCTTTCTTTTGAATCACATTAATCATAAACAACTTGTCTCTTTCCCTTATTATCTCATGACATCTTTAGAATTTTATCTAAAAGAGAATTAAAAGAATGAAAAATTACCTATGTTACATGAGGTCTTCATTTTTTTCTTATTCATCATTTCGAAACCCCACCCTACCTTGTAGAGTTTATGAAATTGGCTCATAAATGTAGTATCCATGCCCATATTATCTCCTTGAGGAGGTTTTTGAGATAGTGGAGTTGGAAGAGAATAAAGAATCAAGGGAAGAGGATGAGGTGGAAATATACTCCAACCCTCTTTCAGAGGATGAAAAATTAAAAAGGGGAAATTTGGCTAAGAAAAGAACTAGAGCTCAAATTTCATGGTTAATCAAGTCATATACTGAAGAAGTTAGCCCTGTAGATTTTCAAACTTCTTCTATTAAGAAAAGGAAAATGTTAAAACTTGGTTATGAAATGGAGAAATTTAACTACAAAGGTAAGGGTAAAATAGATGAAAGGGATAATATGCATGCAAATAATACCAAAAAAATTCCTATTGTTTCTCCAGAAATTTCCAAAGGGGATCATGTTTTCTCTCCTCAAGATCTTGTAGAGGAATTCCCCCATCCCAATTCTAATAGAGAGGACATTTATAATGTCCTAGGGCATGCTAAATTTGGGGTGGTGGGTATAGTAGAATTACTAAATGTATTTTTCTTGAGCTAAATCAAATCAATATAAATTTATGTTCCATGCAAAACAAAATTGATGCTAGCAGGAATGCAATGTATCCTCTCAAAGAGAAGAATTAGGAAAAAGAAAATTATTTGGTGTTGTAAACTATCATGATTGAGATTATCCTAATGAAGGGGGGTTTTGAGAGCTACATAAAGGGATTGGAAGTTAAAATTTAGCAACTAAACCAAAATTTAGAGCATGTCATCAAAAATAGTCAGTGCACTATTCAAAATAGTGTCAAAGGCATATTGATTCTGACATAAAATTGTTGAACACCCTGAGTATTGAGAGGGGGGGTGAATCAATATTCTATTAAACCATTTGATCATAATCCATCCAATTAACAAAATATATAACTACAACAATGAATGAAAGCATAAAACAATCACAATATCAAATAACACATGAACACCAAGATTTTTACATGGAAAGCCCAAAAAGGGAAAAACCATGGGTGAGCAATATATGATAATTGGTTATACGATATTACATAGGCTCATTTCTAGGACACACTGTCTAATAAGGCTAATATCCAAATATAGATACAAAATAGAAATGTCCACACACCTAGGATGCGAAATGATACAAAAATCACCTTCCTTGTGCTAGATTTAGTTCCTTTGAATCTCTGAATAGAAAATATTGCTCTTCTTTGCAGTTGCTCAATATTCATAACAACTTCGCTATGCATATAATCATGTATATACAAAATTCACATATTCATATCATACTACACATCATCTCACATGCCACAATCTAAAAAATTACTTACATATATACTCAATACATCTGCATACATCAATTAGGCCGACCTAATTCGATGTAGCCTAAAATTAAATCAAAATTTTCTTGTTGGCTCCATACTTGAATAAAAAACATCTTCGCACTCAAACCAAAGGTGCAACAATTAATTTAGGTTAGAGTAGACCTTAAATAGATCTTATTAACATCTACAATACATATTTAATCATCACAACACATATCAAGCATTAGGTCGACAAAGAATTAGACCTAATCCCAAAATATGCCAACTAATCAACACCAATGATCCATCTGATCATATAACCACATGCAATATGGAATATATAGTGTACTAACACCTGTAAAAAATCTCCCAAAATTGAAAATTTTGATTCTTAACACCAAAGGAATAGGTACTAGATTACTCATACCCATTTACACTGTATAAAGCCAAAACTGAATTTTGAACTACTGTTGCTTATAACTTTCAAACTATTCATCCAAAAAAATTGAAATCTTGAATATAGATGCACATAATAGTCTAGAATAACATATTATCACCTCAAAAGAAGCTATTATTACATGAGAACTTGTAGACCAAAATACTGGATTAAGATATCTTCATTCTTTTCACCAGATTAGAATAAATATCTACAATCAATGTTGGCATCAATGACAACACATTAAAGGGTTCCTTCTTCATTATTTCAATAATATCCCCCTTTTTCATTGATGGAAACATGTGCTAAAAATGAATCCTCAAAACTGAAAACATTCACCATCTCCAACCATCTGACTTTTCCAAAATCATCTCCCATCACCTAACTTCTCCAGTCATCTTATTCATCAAACTTCTCCATCTCCCCCTTTGACATCAAGGACAAAGGGTGTGCCAGTAATACTTATGTAAATTAAAACCTTATGAATATGTACAAGTGAACAACTAAATGAAATAAATTGACTCCCCCTTAGGGGTTTATCCTGAAAATTTGATCCATCTATATGTACAATGAAAAAATAAAATAAAACTAAATCAATGAAAGAATATACAAGTGAAAAATGTTTAACCAAAGGAGAAGGCACCTTCAAGATCCTTAGTAATTTCTTGCCAAGTATACTTACCTTCATTCCAAGTCATTTTAGATGCTACAAGAGATTTATACAATGATTCCAATTCTGCTGTGTTCTCCTCTCCCTCATCTAAAGTGCTTGGATTTGGATTTATTTTTGTAAACTTCTCTGCATCAGCTAGGGAACTTGACATTGGTATGTACTTGGTCTTCACCAAGTCTCTAAGCTATACAAACCACCTTATAATGTCTTCTTTCTACCTTTGTAACATGAAAAACTTGTTCTGTTGATCTGCAATGGTAGTCCAAGAGGTATGATCTCTATCTTGCATTGGATCATAGGATCTGAAGGCATTAGTTATTTTTGACTCAATTGAGTTTATTAAGTCCTTAATTACTTGAGTGGAATCTAAGCACCTAATGCAATACAAAAATAAATTCTTAGTCTCATCTTCACATTCTTGCACTTCCTTCAAACATTTTTCCACTTTCCTATCTATTGATGGACATCTATCTTGTAGCTCAAGTAGCCTCTTCTTAGAAAACCTTGATTCAATATATTTTTTAGTTTTTTCCTTCAAACCAAAGGCATACTCCTTGATTGAATCTACTAAAAATTTGAAAATCATCAATTGTTGTACTAGGAGTAGCATCCTATAGAGACTTGATAGCTTCATTGATCAATTATGTCCCCTTCTGATGTGTTTCAATAATATCTTTTCTTCTGGAAGCATGAATGATGTCTCTAATCTCCAAGTCTTGAATTGGTGAGATCTTTTCAACATCCACATTTCCTTGATACATTGAGAGTTGTAACAACTAGGGAGGAATCTCTGGTTGAAATCTAATCTATTTGGACAAAAGACCCTTGAGTGGATTACTGAAAGATTCTTTAGAGGACTTGGGTAGCTCCACAGTCTTTTGTACATATTATTCATTCTTTCCAACCTCCTATTCTTCTTCATTCTCTTCTTTCTCCTCTTCACTGGAGGGATTTTCCTTTTTCTTGTCCTTATCTTCATCCTTCCCATCATCTTTCTTATTGTTCTCTTCTTTTTCTCCTTGTTCCTCTTATCCATCCTCATTTTGATTATTCTTGTTTTCATTTCCTACATCTTCATTTTGTTTATCAAAGTGATCCTCAGTACCATCATCAACATTATTTTCTTGTTCTTTTTCTACACTTTGGTTTTCATCATTAACATTGGTGGGTTTGTTAGTATCTTTTGGAGGATTAGAAGTCTTTGGGGAAGCATGTGTTTCTTCTACTGGTGGTGGTGAGTACACCACATTCTCTATATCCAAAAATGGAGTTTCTTTAGTATGAGCGTCTTCTTATTTTTCTTCCAAGACTTCTTTGAGAACTAGTAAATTTATAACAGGATGAAGGTTTTCCTCTCCATCAGTGACCTTTTCTTTAACACACTCCTTTTCTTGAGCAGTCTAGATGTTGTTGCAGTTATCATCCCAAATTTCTCTATAATGCCCCTAACAGTCTTCACTATTTCTTGTTTCAATTTGTCTACCTGATCTTTTACTCTACCCATAAGAATGGTGACTCTTTGTTTGACCTAGAATTATTTAGTATACACTTCTATTAAGGTAGCCTTGTCATCCTTAGATAAGGAGGATCAAATTTCCTCCAAGGCTTCAGATTTTATTTCATTCTCAGCTTCAATTGCTTCATGCCTTCTTTCCACCAAGGCATCCCATATAACTCCAGGGACATTCTTCTTGATATTACTCATATCAGCCTCCAAAACAATAATATACTGAATGATAGATTCTATGATTGTTTTCCAATCTTCTTCATCCACTTCTTTATATAGATTTATAGTAGCTTCTAACAAATCATCATAATCTAACATTTTTCTAACTAAAACATTTAACTTCATCGGAGTACAAGCTCTTATCAGAGGAGTTTTTGTCTTCTTTTTCTTTTGATCCTATGTCTTCTTTTCCTTCATTTTCTTGGGCTTCTTATGGGTATGTAATGTGAAATCCTTTTTTTCTCTTTCTACTTATTCTTCTTTGGAAGTTTCCACAATGTCAACTTTTGGATTTTTAGCTCAGGCGCTTATCTCTTGTGAAGCACCTTCATCGCTTGTTATAGCACGTCTTTTTCTCTTCCTTGTTATCTTTTCTTCATGATCCAATCCAAGCTCAATTTCTTCTTTGACCACAACACTTAATTATTTTCCCTAAATTATTTTTGCTTACTTATTCTTCTAGAGGTAGTAGGGTTGCTACTAGAGGTACATTCTTCATTTTTCTAGTCCTTGTGCTAGGTCTAAAGGGTGCAATGACTTCTTCAATTAGTAGAGCACTAGGCTCCACCTTCTTTCCTTATGCAATAGCCCCAAACGACTCTAGTAATGCAAATGTTTGGGTGGAAGTTTTTCTTGTAGATGTCCATGGTTTGGAGGTCTCACCAGCCATGTTGTCTTATCTTTCTCTGGCCTCCTTTATTTCTTCTTTTGTATAACCTTCTCTTCTTGCCCATTCTTCCACTATTTTCCTTGCATTCCTTTTGATTTTTGGTTTCTTGAACTCCAAATGTACTTTTGTAGATTTTTCTTCATATGTTCCATGTCTTGGTTGAGAGGGGTCCTTAGGAATCCTAAGCAACAATTAAACATATCCTTCTACATTGTTCTTAGAAAATTCATACCCAAGAGGCTCAATCCATAGTGTTTTGGTTCAACAGCCTCGATAATGCATTCATTAGTTGAAACAAGGAAGGTAATTTCCTCAACATATTTCTCTACCAGTTTGCAAGAAATCATTTCCCTTTCATGCATATTCTTTTGAAACATTGTAAATAATGTAGTGTGTAGTACCCCTCCATGATTCACCCTTTTATGTTGTTTGATAAATGTTGTTTTGGGTTGTTTAGTTTAAGTTGTTTGTTTAATGTTGTCATGGTTAATTAATTTATTAATTAAATTATTAAGTTATAAAGTATTTCGATAATTAAATAAAAAGATATTATTATTATTAATGTTGAACTTTTAATAAATCAAAAGGTGGGAAAATATTATAATATGGAATAAAATATTAAAAATGGAAGGAGATAATGTTTAAACAGCAAAAATAGTTAAAAAGATAGAAAAAGATTTCTTGGAGCACATGCGTAACTTCAAACTATTTATAGAATATAAACTTATTATTTTGTGAGATTTTTTATCTAATTTTTTTGTTCGAAAATATTACAGCTTCTTTTTGGAAAAATAATAATAATTATCATTTGGGAGAGATTAGGGATTATCATGGATTTTTTGTTTTACAAATCGAGAACTTTGTCTACAAGAATAAGGGGTAGAATAATTGTATTCGATTGATTATTTTCAAATTTTGAACTGGGGAAAAATTGTTGAAGTTGATCAAGAATCTCAAAGACATGGAGTTGTTGTAGAAGCTTGAACTCGGCATCGAACTTTGTCTTAGCTTGCATTGGATTCCAGGTTAGTCCATCTTTGTACTTAATTTTGATGCTTTGCATTATGCATCCATTCTCTGCTTGATTATTTGACTGTGATATTTTGGTGTTGCGTTTCTCTCCCTCTGTGGTTTACATGCAATGTTGCATACTATTGTTTTATGCTTTATAAAATTTAATTTTTATGCCCATAAATTTGTATTCGAAGAGATCTAAATTTGGTTTGGTTTGTGTGGCAATTTTTATCTATGTCCTTGGTGTTCAAATTATAGATTTGATTGAAAGTATGTCAATTGCTTGGTATCCGTCACTTGTAGTTTCATTGAATGCAAACATGAAGTATTTTTTTCTTATCTTTCTTTTCTATTGATTGAAAACTATATGTTATCTATTCATCCTAGTTGAGGGGCTTGCATTGGCCAATTACTGTGTACCATTTTGGTACTGAAGATTGTGATCTCTCTTCCCCTACGCTATACTCCCTATTGTGTGACTCATCGATTTATTGATTTTTTTTGTTGTATTGTATTGAATGTTATGAAGCTCTTTGATGGTATTTTGGCTCACCCATCTTCAGCATTCATTAGTTATCTATTGATATTAGAATCTGATTCCATGCATTTTGGTGCTAAATCGAATATAAGCAGAATGATTAAGTTCTTGGCATTCGATTTTATACCAGCCTGTATATATATTTTTTACATGTATTGTGTGCAAGTTAAATGGAGACTACTGATGATGGTCATTGATTCTCCATGATCTTGGCCACCATTTAATGATTTAAGGGGGGGTTCGATTCACTTGATTGATATTGTGAGTTTTGTGTAAGGGTTGTCATATATAGGTAGAGGTGTCCTTATTTTCACTAATTTCAGTCTTCTTTGGGCATTCGATGGAAGTATAACATGCATTTATATCATGCTTATTTGAGGAATTATTTCAAATAGTTCACACTCCTTGACTATACTTTTACATTTTACATGTGTGTCTACTAGTGTGCATTATTATAGTGCAAGTATATTTTTCAGTTTGTTTCATTTAGCGTCACCAATATTCTCCACCAGAATGGTGTCCCTATTTAAAATGATGGAAATGGTTCACATCTCTTAGAATAAATTATCTTGCGACAATCTTAAAGATGAATTTAAATGTGGTCTGGTAGATAGAACATACTTGAAGATTTTAAACAAATCTAATAGTTGAATCCAAAGGTCATGTTTAATAAACCAAATGCAATTGCTAACCTTTCATTATGGTGGTGGCTAAATGATTCTTTACCTCATTAGTAAGGCATCTCTCTCTATATTTATAAATATATATATTTAAATAAAATATTACTCTCTTCAAATTTAAGTCTAGTATGAAATTTATAATGAGAATTGCCAATTTTGTAAAAATAGGTGTTAATTTATTGTTCTTTTAATAAGATAATAGGTTTTCAGAAGATAAGGGGTTTTTATTTCATTAAGTTTGTTTGATGCAATATTTGTGTTTCATTATTTTAGATATTTGAGTCTTTGCACTTAGAATAAGTTGGTCTCTAGTGGGTTTTTGGTGAGTCACTCAACTTAACCAATAGACTATAAGGATCACTTCGTAATTATAATTAAATACATAAAATGCTATCTTTAATTCCTTTCATTTACAAGGAAATTTTCTAAGGGAAAGCAAAAGAAATGACAAAGAATTAGAATTGAAAGATATGGAAATCCTTGATAATAAGAAAGCTATTGTAGTTTTATAATAATGTTTTATCTAGTAAAAGAATATTTTTGCCATTGTGATTAGTTGATTTGATAGAGAAATGAATTGGAAAATTAAACAGAGAAATTGAGTTTCTTATATTTAGACAATTGAAGGACTAAATTAAATAAATTGAATTAGATTATCTTTGTTTGTTAATTATCTTCTTAATTATTTAAGGGTGGATTTGTAAAATCACTATGTAGCTTAGTTATTGAGAATGATTGTTTCTATAGTTAATTATGAACTATTGTGTTTGGTGGAAATTAGGTGACTTGTGAGGAATAATGTTTTGTTTGAATGATTCTTGTGTTGAGTAATGCATTTGGTTGTCAAAAGTTGTGATGTATGTTTAAAAGTGGGAGTCAGTTGTGCAAATTGTTAAGGTTTCCTTCTAGAGGCTTAGGAGGGTGTATTTTTGGTGTGCATGGTTTTATTATCTTTTTACTTTAGAGGTGGTATGGAAATGTTTTGGGTCTTTTCCTTGTATTGTGTTGTGTGGTCTCACAACATGCCCCAAGACTGAAAGACTTGGGGACCCAAGTGAAAAAATAACTCTTATGGCAAAAGCTAGCAAATTGAAAGATCACTAGAAGTGAAAAGAAAAGAGAAATATTTAATCAAAGAGTACTTCATAATGTAAGTTTTTTGGGTACTAGGTATCGAGAACCGGAAATTTTTGGAAAAACAAAAGGTAATGCAAGTTTGAATGGAAGGCTCCAATCCGATAGATAGAGTTTGGTAAAATGGAAGTCCAGTAAAATCAAAGTCTGAGAAAGTTCATGGGTAAAGTTGAATTCCAAGTACGAGGTATGAAGTTGCAATGTGAAATGAAATTTTAAAGTTTTGAGGTTATCTAATGATTCCAGTAATCCGGTATATATGTGAGGATTTGTAATATGCTAGAAAGCATGTTATTTATGATATTTTTGTACTAACATTTCAATAATGGTTTTATTTACATGAGATGTTATAAATGTTTTCTTTCTTTAAAAAGAGATTTAATGTGTGGAATTTGTGATTGCAGGAGATATAGATTGTGATGCACAGTTCTAGTATGGATGGTCAGGAAAATTGTATTTGCAAACAAATCTAATGATGTTGCCAGGTTCAATGATGCACTTTAGAAGCTCATGCTAGATTAGAGTCCATTGCAAAGGTGTGTCAGATACCAAAATATCGGACTCTAGAGTTCAAGCATGTAGCAGAGAAGTGTACTTATTCTGGTGGTGGCTCATTCTTGGAATGTTCAAATTGAGAGGAACTTGAGGTGTAGAAACAAAAATTCCACCTGATCACTCTGATTTTGTGGGAAGTTTCTATATTTTGTTTGAGCATATTTGTTTGGTTCCAAGAAGGAACCCTGATAATTAAAGATTAAAACCAGAAAAGCTTCAACATGTGATTGAAGTTGACCTCCATTGACTTTGTGATGTAGGAGCATCATGTCCCCATCATGAAACTTTTGAAAGTTTGCTTCAATTTTGTGGTCCTTATATTGTACTTAGATCATTAAAGTCATTTTCCCATTTAGTGAAGTCATTAGGAGGGTCAAAGTTTATTGTTTTGTGTCAAATTGCAAAAAGATGAAAAGTTGTCAATCAAGAAAATGGAAAAGTTGTAAAGCTTGCAAAAATGGCAAAAAGAGGAAACTTTGGAAGATGAAGGATCATTTTAGTTCTTAGGCATTGGAAGGTAGTTAGAAGTTATAGAGTCAGTTTGAAATTATTTTAAAAAGGCCATTTGTACGTTTGGATACTCGTGGGTGATTGTAGTTTGGAAATTGAATAATGAAAGCACTATTTTTCTAGTATTTCCCACAAAAAATTGTTGTTTTCTATTACTATACATCCCTGTATGGGAAGGAACTCATTTATAAGTGGTTATATTTGTAAGTTCCATCAATCACCTTCCTTTTACATTTTTTTTCATGCAAATTGGCTAGGTTTTTGTAGAGACCAACACTTCCTTAATCCAAAAATTCACTATTTTTTTTTTAACAAGGTAAATCTCTTAATATCTTGCTCAATTAGTTGTATACTCAGGAACTTCTATCCATATGGGATAGGCATCTATCCATCTGAGATATGCATCTAACTATATGAGTTAGATTAATGTCCATATGAGACTATGACTCATCTATCCATCTGGGATAGGCATCTAACCATTCGGGTTAGGTTAATGTCCATATGGGACTGAGATTTATCTACCATCTGGCTCCTGAGTCACTCTCTAAAGACTACACTCCCCTACTAGGAGTGCACCGAGGTCGTCGTCCTTAGAAGTATTGAGATAATAGTAAAGGCTTGAGTCCCACCTCAGAATTTGGCCTAAAGCCTTGGGGAATCAAGCGAAACCATCTGGGATTCCTTCTGAGTATAACAAGTAATTTCCAACTTCAATTTTAATATTTATTTATCTTTCTTTAACTCAAGGTATCTTAACAAGACCAACAAGGTAAACACCCTTAACCCAATCCTAAATCCCCACCCCGAGCACTTGTGTACTAGGGACAACTTTGTCCCTAGACTGCCTACATACACCGTTTTAGCACGAGATCAAGGCATATAATATGTAGTTCTATTTTCTAATCTATTGTTTGATGTAAACTATTTTCTGGGTACACAACCCTTTCTAGGGCCATTTCCCCAGACAATTTCTCTTTGGTTGCTACCCACATAAGGGAGCATATAAAGCATAAAGATTCATGGTGATCTTTTGCTTGTTTCCTAATTCATCTATGTCCTAAATTCCTATAATTCACACCACCATTTCCTGTTAAATAACAAATCATCAAAGATAAAAGAATTAAAAATTCAATTCACATGCCCAAACCCTATTGGGGTTTTCTATGATTTTCACTAGCGGATGTAAGTCCATTATAGTATTATCTTTTTTTAGATTATCGATCCAAGAGGGGTTTCCTGCCCCTTGGATTTTAACTCCAAAATGATCCTTATTACTCCCCGACAATTTATAGGGGCAATGCCACAAATGTCATTGTTGTAGCTTTATTAGGCTACAAGTGCAATAACTCAAGCACGACAACACTACCTGTAAACGTGAGTCAGAGGCACTATTAATACCGATCGTTGTTGGTTTTTTATGTTTTCCTCTTCTTATTTAAGTTTTTTGTCTAAGAAGGAAAATAAATGCATTATCAACAATAAGAAACGTAGCTTGTTCACATAAAACAAATGGTAATATAAAAGCTTTATACCTTCTTGCTAAGGAAGTAAAATTAAATGAACTTACTAAAAAGAAAAACTATTTATTCAAAGTACATTTGCTAGAAAGAAGTATTGCATCTACTTATATCCTATGAAAGTAAAACTTTTTGTAACAATGAATTGAATAGTCAAATCCATTTATAAACTAAAAACACTTAAAACATAATGTTATATTATTTAAGATGGGTGATCTAATTCAGAGATGGTATGAATCTAATTATTTTGTAATGTTAATATTTCCTAGAAAAGAAATTTGAATCTATCTGTCATAGAGTAAAGTAGTTTTGATTTAAATTGCATAACACTAATATTTTCAAGATAAATATCCATCTAATAATTCCAACTCAAGGAGACTTCATGGCATAATCTATTGTTTCAAGAAAAAAGGTTTATTAATTTTGATTGAATTGCATGAATAAATAATTCCAACTAAAGAAGACTTGATTTTAATTGCATAAGTAATTTCACTAATATCTTAGATAGATAAAAAAATGCACTGTATTAATCTAATAAGGGCCTTGATTTTAATTGTATAAGTTATACTACTAATTCCTCAAGATTGATGATCTATCTAAAGTAGGTTTGTATTAATTTTTCATAAGTTTATCTATGATAATATTCTAATGATTACATAATGATTTATACATTATACCCTTATTGTAATTAAATGAATCAACCTTGTTTTCTCTTTGCATATTAAGGGAGAAAATTAATTTAAAGAATATCCATGATGTTGAAGAATTAAGTTTATTGCAAATTTATGAATTTATTGCATGGATAGAAAGTTTATTTGAAGAATAACAATAAATGTAAGAGTTAAGTTTGTGGTGTAACAAGAAAGCAATATTATTAAATAGATATTATTAATGCTTTAAGTTAGATGGTATTTTGTTTGCATGAATTAAATTTGACTACTTACCATTCAATAAAACAATAAACCTAATATTTATAAGTCATAATTGTTATCATAGAATTGTAATTATTGTCATAAATTTATAGTGTTGTAATAAAATATAAATGATGTCATTCCTCTATTTTTCTTAAAATATTCTATAACTAGGACCATACTTATAGTTTATCATCATTTTATGAAGAAGAGAGGTATATTCTAATTTCGTTGATTATATTCAACAAAAGTTAGTAATCATTTCTATCTTTTATTCAAAATAAGTTAAATACTATCTCATAGAACCATGGTTTGGGCTAGATCTTCCTCAATCATAGATGTTAGTTAATTTGTTGTCTTACTAAAGGGTATGTGTAGGATCATGATGGGCCAAAAAGTGGCAATATTATGGGTATTTGTAGGGTATGTGGCTGATGACTTTTTTTTACCCAAAATTGTTGAAATGAAAAGGGTTTTTAGAGGAGATTCTCAGCTTTCCACCAATATAAATTATCCTTTAATTTGAATTTAATAAATAATTATTACTTATTTTCTATTAGAATTACGACTGAAGTCCTGATCGATAGGTTGATTGAAAAACATCTATAACTTTAAAAAGGTATCACAATTTTTGAATCCAAAATATGTGTCACATTCTATGCTTCGCATACTATAGGATTAAAAAAATAAAAATTAAGTTTCATGAAGTTTTGACCAAGTTAAGGTGGTCAAACATACGAGTTTTTATATTTTTAAAAGTAATAAAAAATTCATAATTAATTATTTACTTGGAAAAAAATTACAAAAAAATATGCATCACATCCGGAAATGAGTCATCTACTTATATATAAAATCTTAGAAAAAAATATTATCATTTTATTATGGTTAGGGTGGTCAGACAAATACCTACTTCTTATTTTTTCCCTGAAATTTAAGTACTATTGCATTGAAATTTCAAATTTTCACCAAATAGATTTTATTTATTTTTAAATAAACCTAGTAGTTTAGAAACTACATTCAATTTTATACATATTCTATTCTTACATATTTTGGAAATAATATAGATAACTTATTCAAATTTTTACGTCAACTTGCCTAACACTGATTTTTCTGAATGTTTTGCCACTTAAGGGCCTTTTTTTTTCCATGATGATCCTGCACATACCCTAAATTAGAGTAACATTATTAAAACTAATTTCATGGAATTTCTTTAATAATTTGAATAATCCCAACCTTTGATTGTTAATTAGACCAAATAATTTATTATTTAATCTATCCAATTGATACCCCTTTTGAAAATTCTATCAATTTATTTATTTTCAAAGGACAATCTAATTTCAAAATAAAATAATTTTAAAAAAAAACTATTTTATTTATGACTTAATTGAATTAAAAGAATATTAATTAAATGTTATAAAGATTTCACTCTAATATAAAAACCCATATTATAAAACATATGCATTTTAGCAATAATAATAATTCATTTATTTGTAAATTTTATTTTATAAAAAATAACTTATATTTGTAATGACATTAACAAAATTAAAGGAAAAAATATTTCTTTGTAAATAAACATAGATGAGAATAAATTTATTTATTTATTCATTTTAAAATATATATTGATTTAGAGGGAAAAAATAGGGAAATTAATTTCATTCTAGAATTGGTTTGGAAAAACAAAAAATGGTAGGGAAAATAATAATAATAGATTGAATCTAACTTTATTTTAAAATTGATTTTCACAAAGCAAGGATAGGAAATAGAGTAATAGCTTGATTCTAACTAATTTCTAGATTTAATTAGATTTCTAAATAAAAACAAAAGAAAGGGAACCTGAATATTTATGGAGTTGCAACAAATCTTCTTCTCCTTGTTCCTTCTTCAACTTGATTCTCCTTCCTTCAATCCTATCTAAAATCCTTCTTCAAAGTGATAGCATAAGATAGAATTCATGTGTTGTTGATGAGAGAAGAAATGGCCTCAAATTATAGACTTGAGGGGAGGTAAATTGAGGGTCAAAATTGAAGATTGATTCAATGTCTAGGATTGTTTGAGAAGGTGGGGTTTGGATTGATAGCCTCACCTTGTGACAAGTGTCACAAGGAGAAGGCTTTAAAAAAATAGGCCCACATGGCATAGGGAGAGGAGCCAAGGGTGCTCACACATGTGTAAGTACACCTTGGGAGAGGTGGATATGACAAGTCCCCACACCTTTCCCAAGACCATAAAACTCATCACTCCTCTTTAAGTGACTTTTTAGGGGTTCATACTTTGCCCAAAAAGTCATATTATGTTTTCAATAAGCTCCCACCCCATAGGTACTCACCCTAGGGGTTAATTTTTACCCTAAAGTCAATAAAACAAGTCCAAACAACTCTATGAAAAAGAATTCTAATTTTAAAATACAAATTTTGATTTGTGAGCACACCTTGGGTAGATGAGATGTTGACATGTTTATGACATGTAAGAGAGAGGGTGGCTTGATAATAACATGTATGTGACATGTAAGAGAGGGGGGGTTTGACCATGTGTACTCACACATGTGTGAGCACACATGGGGAAGCCAAATGACTCAAAGAGGAAAGATCATATGCATGGTGTGAACTCCCACACAAGGGTGAGTGAGGATGAGTTGTAAGGTGATAGTGACTTGTGCATGCAAGTCACATTTGAGGGAGATTAGAATGATTTTTTAAATTTGAGAAAAAAATAATGAAGATTAATTAATCAATTGGTTAATGGATTATGGAGGATAGTGACATCTCCTTAATCTTAATTAATTAGATTAAATGATGTATTATATTAAATTAATGTGACTTGGGAAAGTGGTTAATTTTATTAATTAAGTATGATGATAGATTGTGCTAATTAATAATTCTTAAGATAGGATGATGACACTTATCACATAATGACTTAATTTTTATTCAAAATTATTTTATTCCTTATTTTTCTATTTCTCCAAGATCATGTCTTGAAATTATTAATGAAACACTTATTTATTAATATTGTTAACTTTTATTTGTTCCTTTTTAGGAGTGTGTATTTAATAAAATTTTTTTGTTCTTTATTAAGTCTCTACCTTCTTCACACATAAATTAATTGTATAAAACCACTTACATAATATTACCACACAAAATTATAATATGTTTAAAGTTTTAAAAAAAGAGGGTCATGACAGTTTGGTGGAAAATATTATGTTTTTTGCAAAAATAGTCTAAACCCTGTTTAGGGTTAACAATAAGCATTTGTAAATTCATTTCTCCTTCACTTTTTGTTAAAAACTCGTAAAATTTGGTGTGTGGAAGGATATTAATGTTTTCTAAAATATTTTTCAAGGAATAGTATCAATGGAGGAATTTTTTATATTTTTCTTGATGCCCTAGCTCTATAAATAGAGATTTGTGTACAGGCAAGTGGCCTAGAACATAGGGTTTAATAAAATACTTTTGGAAGTGGCTTTTTGATGTTATGTAGAGAATGTGCAAGTCAAAATAAATGTGTTTCATACATTGGGAAAGTGAACTTGAGATTGGAAGTAGTAGAATCAATAAGACCCTTGAATAAACAAGCCAAATTAGGCTTAACTCATACTGTAACAAGTTTTGATCCATACATTACAAAAGACACCTAGCCTATTTTGGAATATGTTTTAAAAAAGGGAAAGGGGTATCTAAATATATGATTTGTTTGGGGTTTTAGTGTGTATATAGTTTGGAAGAAATTTTTTGATAGTCGCATGTGTAGACTTACTAGCAAAAGCCTACTTAGGCGTGAGTATATCAAATGGGTGAGAGTTGAATGTTTGTGGAAAATCTAATGGGATTTAATAAGACATTCTCATGTTCTTTAAACATATTTGAAAGTTAGAGAAAATTTTGGAAATGTATTTGTTGCTTTGGGTGTTTGTGTGAAGGCTATTAGGATTTTTGTTACATGAATGAAGGAATGATGAGTTGATGAAAGGGAAGACACTAGTGATTGTTTGTTTTGGTTTAGTTAAGGTTCTTAAATGATGATAGAGATATTTGAGGCCATGTTGAAGTATAAAAAGGTGGAGAACTAATATTGTTCCATGTTGATTCATTTTTTTATGAAGATTTATTGTGAAGATAGATGAGTTTGTGGGATTAAAACCCATTGTTGAGAAATATGAATCAATGAAGTGAGTTAGAGATTGGTGAATTTCTCTTTGCATTGCATCAGTTTGGTATTAGTGTAACACCCCTCCTTTTTGTACTCTGATAATCAGGCAATGTTTTCCTATGTTATGCTTCGATCATGTTAACATGTGAATTAATGATGCTTTATGCTTTGATTATGTTAATGATGTTAGCTTTGTCAGTTAGTGATATTGAATTGGTGAAGGGGACGGGGTTGTATCACTCGCTTGCGAGTGCCCTACGATTCTGAGATTTCCCCTTCACGGTGTGTCTGATCATATTATGTATATATGCACGTTCGACATGCTCTTTGTTGCAGGTTGGCAGGTACATGACATCGACTCCACCTGGTTTTCAGGTCTGAGCGTGTCCATTGACCAACGGAAATTAATTGGGAGATAGTAGCTAGGGTTTCTGAACCAGGTCATCACCCTAGTCATAGCATGTTGTGGGTTTGTCGTCAGGGGTCAGTTGTTTTAACTTGGTCAGTTCCCCGTGAGTGCTTATTTAATTTCAAGTTTAAGTTATGAAATGACTTGTGTAGTTTGATTAATGACTAAATGTGTTTAGTTGCAAGCTAAAAGTGATTAAATAGCTTTTGGAAATTATAAATAACAAATGTTGTGTCTTTTGGAGATGTTGGAAAATTATTGTTTAGTTAATTAATTTAATCGAATTAATAAAATAATCTAATTTTGAATTAGACTTATTTTATTGATAATTTGAATTAATTGTGAGAATTAATTAAATTATCCCTTTTGAATTAAAAGTGTAAAAGATTTAATTCTTTTGTTAAATGTAAAGTGCAAAAATATTTGGATTCAAATTGGAAATAGAAAATTGTTAAAGTTACTAAAAAAATTCAAATGTTTTCTTATGCATGACTTTGGGGTAGAAGAGATATTTTCTGAAATGGTTGACTATTTGGTAAAAGATATTTGTGTTGAATTTGAAATTGGAATTTGAATTAAATTTTGATTTGAATTTGTATTCAATTTAATTTGATATTGAGTTTGAATTTGGAAGTGAATTTGTATTTTGGATTGGAATTTAGCTAGAATTTGAATTTGAATGTGAATTTGGGGAGTTTGGAGGAAAAAGGTTATAATTGGTTTTAGGGTTTTCTTTCAATCCTCCATGGAATTCTTGGTTTGTTTTTTTTTGGTGGAGAGCTTGGAGGAGGCTAGAATGGTGGAATTGAAGGAGGGCTTGGGATTCTCCATTGTTGAAGCTTCCAAATTTGGAGGAAACACAAGGTTCCATCACTCTTTCTTCTACTTCTTGCTTTCTTTTGAATGAGGTTATATGATTGAAAATGTAATTTTAGATTCAATGAATTTATGGAAAATCTCTCATATTTGCAAAATTATAAATGGTTTTGGGAATGAAATCTATACAAGGAATTTGCACCAAGAATTAGAGAAAATATATATAAAAATAGAAAACTCAATGTTGAAACTTGTTTTTGAAAAAAACCCATTTGTTGTTTTGAAATAAGTGTTATTTCCTTGTATTGGGATTGGTTTATTTTTACAATTTGAGTATGAAATCAGGTTTTGGGTATGCATTTTGGTGACTATAACCTTTTATTTTGATATTGGGTGATACCCACAAATATATATATTCATATATATATTTGTTGTTTTTAGAAATTTTAATTTCTGGTAAAAATCTTTTTAAAAATTATGGATTTTCGGGTCTGGTAAGAAAACGCAGGGTTTAAAATAATATTAAATTTATTTTGTTTTGGGTGAGGTGGGCGGCCAAATCCCACCCCACCACCGCCGCCGCCGCCGCCGCCGCCCGCAGGGGAGGCGTCGGCTGTGTGAGGACACACAGCCACCGCCGCCCGCGGGGGGGGCGGGCTGTGTGTTTACACACAGCCGTCGCCGCCCAGCGGGGGGCAGGCTGTGTGCTCACACACAGCCACCGCCGCCCGGCGGGAGGCAGGGGCTGTGTGCCCTAGGGCCGGCCCGCTCCCCTATGCGTGGTATAAATTTGAATTTGTTTTTTATTTAAAGTTTAATGAATATTATTCTATATTATATTTTATATAATATTTATAATAATTAATATTATATATATTATATAAAATATAATATATATTTAAAATATATTAGTTTGAATGAAACTTTGTATAAGAAAAAAAATATATATATTTATATGTTTTTTTTATTGGTTAAATGATAAGGTTTTTTTTTGAAATGATTAATTGGAAATATGTAAGTTATTTGATATATTTTTTTAATTTAAGGAAGTTTATTGAGAAATAGGTTTTATTGAATAGGATAAATGCCTTGATTATTTAAATGTTTTGAATATGAAAATAATAGGAAATTTGGAGTAAGTAAAGTGAAATAGATGTTAGTTGAACGACTTAATTGTTTAAGTGTTCGATTACAATTGTAGTTGTGAAATGGTGAATCAAAGAAAATGTTATTTTAATTAAATGATGTTAGTCAATAAATTGGTTGATTATGATTTGGTGGTGGTTCTAAGGATGAACAAATGACTTGATTTATTGCAATGTTGTGGAATGAAATTTAGAGTTTTGATTAGATAAAAGCAAGGAAGGAATATTGTGATTGACTGGGTTTACGAAACCCGAATTTTAGTTTATTTAATTGCCAGAAATACTTTTTATGTTTATTCTTCCTTGCTCGATGTTGGGAGCATGGGGTCATTGTTTGAAGTCTTTCTGATAGGAGATTTGCATCCTGTTGTGGGTTGTCGTTATGAAAGTCACTTTTGGTGTGTCGTAGTAAATGTGCATAGTCATACCTTATGGATCACCCAGTTTTCACGAACGGGGATTTGTGCCTCCTTGGGTGTAGGAGAGGGTAATGTAATTTGGTTTCCTCCAAAGTGGAGTGGGTTTGGTATGTTGTTTTCCTCCAGTGTTGGAGTAAGTCCTTGTCATGTTTCCTCCTTGGTTTGGAGAGGTCATGTTATCTAGTTCTTTTGTGGTTGTGTTGTCGATAGGAGAGTGGTTCTTGGTGGGGGTCCGGCACACAAAGGGGCGCCAGGGTAACTCACCTAGAGTTTAACTAAGTGATAATTTAAATGAATGAATGGGGATCTTTCAAACTAATAAGATAATGAATGCCTCTCTCGTGAAGCAAGTGAATGATAAGGCTCGAGATGAGATGGGACGCATAGTTTTGCGTGAGGGTCCGGCGCCGGTAGAGGCAAGCCAGGGTAACCCATGATGGGGGTCCGGTAGCCTAGGAAGGTTGAGCTAGGGTAACTCATGGCAATTTATGTATGACACTTTTCCTATGTCGACAGTTAATCAGTTATTGTGTGATGTACTTGATCATTGTTCTCTGGAAGCATTGTAACTTCATGTTAAGTGATGTTGTGACTATTGTGGTTTAATGGCATTGTGGTTATAGATGTTGAGTGGCATTGTGATTTTGGTGGTTTCAATTCAGTTTTGGTGTAAGCCTGTGTCTAGAGGTTGGTGGTCTTGTCTAGGAAATCCTTGTTACTATCTCCTAGCACGGAGGGAGTGGGGCCTTTGGGTTCCACGTGGTCGAGTGGCGTGCATCTTTCCTTTGGTTCTTCTTCATGTTCGTGTGTTCGTGATTTTCAGCTGGAGAGCTCGTGGGAATCAATTCTTCTCATGCCTTGTTCTTCCAGTTCTTATTGTATTTTATTACCCCTCAGTTGTTATCGAGGTGGAATTTGTAATATGTAATCTTTTGGTTGGACTTACCTCATTCGGGGAATGAGTGATGTAACCTTATTGTTAAATGTTAAATTGGAATCTTGAGGTATTATTTATCCTTGTTGTAATTTATCTTGAATGGAATGTATGTTGTATCATTTCCTTAAGTGATTAATGTTTCGGTTTATGTTATGTTATTTGTTATTGGGTTTTTAAGTAATCTTAGTCTCGTGGCCTTAGAGGTTGTTGGCAATATGTATTCACCTTACATGTTATTTGTACTTAAACAAAAAAAAAAATTGGGATGTTTAAGTGGTGAATTGCAACTTCCTCTAGGGTTGCGTGGTGGGGCATTACAATTAGAGCTAGAAGGCTTTGGGAAAAGAGAGAGACTTGGTTTGTGGTTCTATGGTTTTATGTTGTGGTTGTGTGTAGGTTGAGAAGATAACATGGTTTTTTCCAAGAGAAGGAAGAGAGTTAAGAGAAATTGAAGCAAGGAGAGACTTGCTTAGAGACCATCTGAAAGATGGAGATATTGAGAAGACATTTGCAGGTAGAGGAAGAGAGGAAAAAGAGAAAAAGACAAGAGAAGATGGACAGAGAAAGATCAGCATTGAAGCAAGAGATGAGAAGGTTGGAAAAATAGTTCCAAGAGTCCATGATGGAGATGGACAGGTTGCATAGAAAGGTATTCAGTTGGCACTTATCAATGAGAAAGAAAGTTGCATGGCCCATAAAGAAGATTGTCAAAAGAAGGAAAAGATAAGCAAAGTTAGCAGCAAGAAGGAAAAAGGAAGAAGAAGAGTTTTAAGATGCAAATGAATAATTCATTCCCAAGCATGAAGATGAAGAAGAGATGAAGAACCTGATTTCAGAGAAAGGAGATATTGAGTTGGTGTCAAGATTGGATGAAGAGAAGATAATGGATGAATTGATCTTGGAGACTTACAAAGAATTGAAGACGGATGGAGGTATTGTGGTAGAAGCTATATATCATTTATTTTTTATGCTAATATTTGGGATAGGGAACAATTTGAAGATCAAGATGCGGCTAATAGGAAAAGGACAAGGCATTGAGATGAAAATTGAGAAATAATAAAGTGTTGGCAAGCAACATAGAGGATTGATTTACATGGACAAGTTCAACCTTAAGATGAAAATGAAGGAAATTTGGAGATGATTCAAGGAGGCAAGCTACAAGACATCAAAGAAGCATGTCCAATGGATGAAGATTCAGTCCAAGAGGGCTTGGAAATTTTCTTGGCCAGGAGAATGATGCAGGAGCATCATGTCTCCATCATGAAATTTTTGAAAGTTTAATTCAATTTTGTGGTCCTTATATTGTACTTAGATCATTTAAGTCATTTTACCATTTAGTGAAATCATTATGAGGGTCAAATTTTATTATTTTGTGTCAGTCAAAAAAATGTAAAAGTTTTAAAGCTTGCAAAAATGGCAAAAAGAGGCAACTTTGGAAGATGAAAGGTTATTTTAGTTCTTAGGGATTGGAAGGAAGTTAGAAGTTATAGAGTTACTTTGAAATGTCATAAAAAAGGCCATTTGTAAGTTTGGATACTCATCGGTGATTGTAGTTTAGAAATTGAATAATGAAAGCACTGTTTTTCTAGTATTTCCCATGGAAATTCATTTTTTTTCTGTTACTGTATCGGTAGGAACTCATTTCTAAGTGGTTGTATTTGTAAGTGACATCAATCAACTTCCTTTTACATTTTTTTTCATGAACATTGGTTAGGTTTTGTGGAAAATATTATGGTTTTTGCAAAAACAGTCTAAACCCTATCTAGGGTTAACAGTAAACATTTGTAAATTCATTTCTCCTTCACTTGTTAAAAACTCCTAAAATTTGGTGTGTGGAAGGATATTAATTTGTTCTAAAATATTTTTCAAGGAATAGTATTTGTGGAGGAAATTTTGATAGTTTTCTTGATGCCCTAGCTTTGTAAACAGAGATTTGTGCACAGTCAAGTGGCCTAGAACCTAGGGTTTAATAAAAGAATTTTGGAAATGGATTTTTGATGTTATGTAGGGCATGTGCAAGTCAAAATAAATGTGTTTCATGCATTGGGAAAGTGAACTTGAGATTGGAAGTAGTAGAATCAATAAGACCCTTGAATAAAAAAGCCAAATTAGGCTTAACCTGTACTATAACAACAAGTTTTGAGCCATACGTTACAAAAAACACCTAGCCTATTTTGGAATATGTTTTAAACAAGAGAAAGGGGTATCTAAATATATGATTTGTTTGGGGTTTGAGTGTGTCATTTGGAAGAAAAAGTATGATAGTCCCATATGCAGACCTACTAGCAAAAGCCTGCTTAGGCGTGGGTATATCAAATGGGTGAGAGTTTAATGTTTTTGGAAACTCTAATGGGCTTTAATAATTCATTCTCATGTTGTTTAGACAGATTTCAAGGTTAGAGAAAAGTTTGGAATTGTATTTACTGCTTTGAGTGTTTGTTTGAAAGCTATTAGGATTTTTGTTGTGAATGAAGGAATGATGAGTTAATGAAAGGGAAGACTCTAATGATTGTTTGTTTTGGTTTAGTTAAGGTTCTTAAATGATGATAGATACAATTGAGGACATGTTTAAGTTTGAAAAGTTTGAGAACTAATATTGTGCCATGTTGATTCATTATTTTAGGAGGATTTCTTGTGAAGGTAGATGAGTTTGTGGGATTGAAACCCATTGTCAAGAAATATTCCTCATTGAAGTGAGTTAGAGGTTGGTGAATTCCTCTTTGCATTGCATCACTTTGATAGTAACTCTTATATAAGTCACTAAATTCCACATGCCTTGATGTGATTGGTCCCTTGGATTTCCTCTCATGTATTTGTCTTATCCTATCTAAGCCTTGTGTTCTATAAAAGGCAAGAGGATACCCATTTTTATTTTAACTTCTGGATGTTAGAAGAGCATAAAATTTTTTCAAGTTTTGTTATTTTTTCCTATTTTTTGAATCATTCTGGCATAAAAATTTGTATGCATTTAGACATTGATTAATATCAGAGCCAATTAGATAGCTACCTATCTCATGAATCTTTTGTAGTTGGTTTTATTAGTTTAGCCAAAGAAGACTATATGCTACATTGTTTAAGGGTGCATACATAACCTACTTGGTGTCAAAACTAAAACCCCTCACTTTAAAATCTCGCACTATTTTATGTAGCTGTGAAGCAATCTAATGAAGTATAAAGTGGTTTGCTCTATTTTAGTTGATTCTTTGGGGCATGCATGGAGAATAACTGGGAGAAATGTAATGCCCCCTTAGTTTTCCTTTGTTTAGATAGCTACTTGCACTATATCTAGACCATATGATATTTTTTGCTAGACTTTATGATATTATTTGTTGGACACTATAATATTGTTGGATGTTATTTGGATATTGTGATACTATTGATGACAGTATGATGCTTAGTTTGATGATAATTGATGACATTATGATATCTAATGTTTCTTACTTATATCATGGTTAGAAAATTAGTTAATTGCTTATGTGAGTTGTCATGGATATGATGTTATGTGTTTGTTGGATATATGCATTATCATGTTTTGATATTAGTTATTACATAATGGTGAAGGGGAACAGGGTCGCATCACTCGCTCACGAGTTCCCTACAACGTTACAATTTTCCCTTCATGGTGTGACTGACTTTTTTCCCTATGCACATGTTCAACTCTCTATGTTGTTGTAGGATGCAGGTACAAGGCATTGAATCCACTTGATTATTAGTTTTTAGAGTGCCAAAATCCCAATGGAGTTGTTGTTTCAGAGGTAGCACTAGGTCCCCCACATTGAGCCAATGTCCTCGTCGAGAATGAATGTATGTTGTCACATCCCATCTGTAAGTCAATTTTGTTGGTTTGTCTCTATTGTTGTCGTTTTACCTTCATTTCACTTCTGGTTGGTATTGTTTGATGGTTCGATCATTGAGTCATGCCCGTGACTTGTGCTTGGTTTGATTATTTCATTAGATTAAAATTGTCAAAGTTGTAGGCCTTGACTAATGAAGATAAAAGCCTTATTAAATTAAAAGAATAAAATTAAAACAAATATTGTGAAGGTATTTAATGAATTAAGAACTATTATTAAAATGATATATTTAAATATAAATTAATACAAATGTGTTTATACAAACAACAAACAAACCTAATGAGAAATTTAAAATAATAAATTAATAAATTAATGGGTTGATTATTTGACTATTGTATGTAAATTTGAGAAAGGGTTAAAAGTTTATTTAGAAAGATAAAATAAATAAAATTTGAAAGTGGGAAGAATTTTTGGGAAAAAAAAGGTAATTATTAACATAGTGGAGGTTAATAAATAAAGGGGAAGTGGAGTTAACTGCACATGGGAAATTGGATTATTTTTTTCGAAGGAAAAAATGATTCTTGAAGGCTTGCCATGAATATCTGGTTGGGGGCTTTTTGAAAACTTGTTCTGAAAAAGTTTAGGGGGTTTTACACTAGTGGTGGAATTTGGAGTTGCAAGAATAGCAGAGTGGAAACTAGGAAGAAGTTGGAGCAATAGCCTGGAGTTTTGAATCCGTAAAAAAAAAATTACCGGCTTAGTTTTGCGAATCATTTTAGGTTCCTCCATTTACCTTCCTGTTTTCATTCCAATCAAGAATGATTTTTTTTTTGGAAACATTAGAAATCCTGAATGATTTTTTGGAAACAATGTAAATCTTTGACTCTTTGTTTAATTGATTTTGAATTAAAAACAATAGTAATATTTTTTATGTGTATTCTTGTTTCTTCCTCAAGTCATAAAAATTTCAGTATGGTCTGAATTGCAGTTGCTGTAAGTTATGTTTGATATAGACCCTGTGTGTATTTTATTTTATGATAGATTGAAACATTAAAAGGGAATCACCCTAGTTCTTTCCAACTTTCTTTATCTGGCTCCAATTTCTTTTACCGTGGCCTTATATGCTTGGAAATTCAAAACCCTTGTATTTTAGCTAGCTTTCTAACTCTTAAGGTCGGGTTTATGTGCTTTATCATCATAATATTTTTGAAGTTTATAGATGTGGCACTACCCTGAACCATTCCCTCTTTTGTATTTGGCATTATTTTCCTCATACTGCATACTAGCTTCTTTTGACATCATAAAATATTTTAGTATAGCAAGTTTATACTGCCATGAAAGTTGTCGCCCTCATTTTGGATGATCAAATTAAATATTTCCTTTTAGTTCATAATGTTTTCATACATTTATTTATCTATCTAGGCTGACTCAGATTGTTGTTGCCATGTTGCTAGGGTTAAGTATACTATTTAATTTACTTTGAATTTAGCATACAATTTTGAGTAAGACAAATCTCACTTCCTCCATCTTTCATTGGGCGTGTGTCATAGAGCGCTTATAGTTAAATCTTCTCATCCCCAGTTGGACTAAGCTATGTGGAAGATGTCAACTTAATTTTTTAATTCTAAGTCCTAGTTAAGATCAGTTGATTGTGACTCCAAATTGATCGAACTTCAATTTAGATAATTTTGTGATGTGCATATAATGCTTCAATTCATGCGCCTAAGATCTCATCCTTTTATGCCTTATACCAAGTGTTAAATAAATTGAATTTAGTGGAGGAAACTATTATGAAGTAGGCCAGTGTTCAACATATAAGATTTGGCCTATGTAAGTGCTTTGCATATTGGCCACCGTTGGGTAACCTATCGATCTGTAGAAGTTAATTTTTTTCTTTTGCACCTTACATGCGTGTTGACACTAGATTTGAGAGTATAGATGCATAAACATGTTGGATCCTTGCATAGGCTTGGTCACTTTTAATTCTGTGGCCTTTGGTCTGATTACTTTAGACAACGGATAATTAATATATCTATTGATAGAGGCATATGCTTTTAGAAAGAAGTGTATGTATTTAAAAATATAAATATGAGTATATATATATAATATATACATACAAGTATATATATATAAATATATATATATATATGTATTTATATATTTTCATGTGTAGATCTACTGATGTATGTTATTTAAATCTAGCATTCTATATTTATTTTAAATGAGTCTTAATTAATATTTATATACACGCATAGCTATATGGATACATACATAAATGTGTGTGTGTGTATGTATATATATATACGTGGGCCATTTAAGTGAACATTATTTTCTTAATATTGTTCAATCACAACAATTAAATATTTGAAGAACGATCCAACTATAAATGAATAAATGGAATTAGTATTACCATGATTACTTATAGTTTTGAAATGTTAATTTGAACAAGTGAATGGCTTATGATTTAGCAACGAATGTGAATGTTGTGCAATTGTGTAAGTCATCTTGTGGAGTGAGTTTTTAGGAGTCTTCTAGAGGCTAGGAAGATTTTTTCTCTTGATGGAAATGTTGATCATTTTGATTGATTGTGTATATGTTGGTCGTTAGCCTTGCACCATGTGTTCACCTATGTGATTGGTATTTTTTTTAAAATTTGTGAGCAGGATGGGATTATGCCTCGCCATGTGATTTGCCTTGAGTTTTGAGTTTGTGAAAATGATTGTCTTTTCTATTTCAGTAGTTTTTTGTTTTCAATAAGTGAGTGGCTTCCAAAGGGGGTCAATGCACAAAGTGGCACCTAGATAACCCATTTGGAAGTTTTTTAAGCAATTGATAACCTAAAACAAACCAGGGGGTTGGGTAGCAATAACATTAACAAGATAAGTCAATACCTTGCTCAGGGATCAAGTGATTGTATAGGATTGAAATGAGTCGAGAAGGCCTAGAATGGAAAAATCAACTGCCTCATCTCCATGAGAGGTATTTTGATTTTGCATAAGTTTGCATGAGGGGCCAAAGACTAGTAGAGGCTACTAGGATAACCTAGGATGGGGTTCGGGGCCTAGGAAGATCTAGACTTGGAAAACCTATGACAAACTATGTGATGACAATTCCCCTATGATAACCATGTATTCCATTTTCTTTTGTTTTACCTTTGATATTTATGTGCCTCTAGAAGTATAGTCTATGTTGGTTGATGTTGTACTACTTTCTTTTGTGTGTCATATTAACCTTGCAATTTCTATAGTCCTTTTTTGTCAATGATGGTGGGGCCCTTTTTGTCTTCTAGCATGGAGGGTGGACCTTCAGGTTCCACACGGTTGGGTGGAAAGTGCTTCGTTCTCCATTGGGTTCCCTTCCCTTGTATGTGTTGTGGCAACTTCTCTTGATCTGAAGACTTCAGTATTGTACTTGCACTCAGGATTTGTTAACCTTGCATTTGTATTGTATTACAATTGATGTATCATGTACCATGTTGATTGTACTCTCTTCACATGTAATGAGGAGGCATTACTATTCAAAATGTAAATGAAATGATGTTTATTGATGTAAACTCTATTATGAGATGGACTATGTATCTGATGTTGTTGTACATGTGAATTAAATGAATTGAATCAAATAATCTCTACATTACTTGTTATGGATTACTTGATTATATGAAATTATTAGATGTGATTCATAGTGATGTTAGCAATTTAATTAATGTAATATCTTATAGTTCATGTACATTAAGTGATGGGAATCATGTAGAATAACTGGGAACCTTAGAGGACATTAGTTAAATCATGTAATGTTTATTTTTAATGATGTGTTAGATGCACTCTTTTAAAAAAAAAAATCCATTTTCAGTTGTTAGGATGTTGTCCTCTAGGGTTCGTGGCGAGGGCATTACAAGAAAATTTTAATTTTTAATATTTTTATGCTTTATTTTAGAATAGATGTTTAAATTATTGAAAATGTTCCAAAATTAAATGAATGGATGGAATTTTATTGAAAATATTTTGTTTTCTATGAAATTTTTGAATGCTTAATGCTAAATCTACTTAAGTGACAACAAAGAATTTGTTAATATTCATGAAACATTATTGCAAATCTTTCAATTTCATGATACTTGTCTTTATGATCCAATTAGAAACTTGGTGCCTAATATATATAATTCTAAACAAATATAGTCCCTTTGAGATTAATAGCAATATCACATCATACCTGAGAGTGACCCTAGCCCAATCATTACCCGGTTATTAGAGACTTGGGATTGAATTGAAGCCAATATTTTCCTGTTAAAGCATAATTCCCTTTTAGATTGTCTTTGTTCCATATCTTTCAAGAAGGATAGGCTCTTTGTGGTTTATCTGTGAAGAATTCATTTTCCCTATTTTCAACAAGTAAAATCATCCTAAGTTTAGTGAGAAGCTTGTAAAGTGAAATTGAGTGCAAGTTGGCTTTAAGGTATGGAAGTGAAAAATTTTGGAAAAATTTTAACTAGAAATTACATCCTTTGAGTTTATTCACTTTTGATAGGGTCACCAAGTGTGGAATTCATGATACAACTGATCATAGTGAACTCAAGTGTGAATTTTTTTTAACTAGGGTAAGTTTGGACATAAGTAAAGTGATTCTGTTAATAGAAGTTCTAACTAATAGAAGAAGGGAATTGTTAATGAGAAAAAAGGTTTAAACCTAGTGGAATTAGAAATATTAAAAAACTAACCGATACATCAAAAAAGTTAGAAAAATGTAATTATTATAAAGAAAATCCTAACATTTTGTAGGGAAATAGGTGAGAATTCAAAGATTCAAAGACATCCCATTAGAAATGAGGAAATGGTATTGATGAATCATCATTCTCCTTATACATGGAAAACATAGATAATGAGAAGGAGTAGGAAAATCAAGCAACAAACGCGTGTATTTTTCTCCAAGTTAAAAATTTACAAGTTATAAAAGGAAATTTTCTTAATTTTATGCAAGATACAGAGTATCAAAATTTTACTTTTTCTCTTTCTGATAACAATATAAATAGTGATATATCTTGGTATAACAAGATGCAAAGTGAAGACAAGACCGAAGACATTATTTTTTAGAGGAGGAGAAAGCAGAGAAATGGACACAGTCATTCATGGAAATGGACCAGGGCTAGAGGAAGGTAGAGTATGGTTGCATCAGAAAAAATGTGTGCAATCAATCTTTAATGAGGTCATTTTCATACATATAGGCCAAGTCATTGGTAAGTACACTTTTGAATTTATGATTATTAAATGTAGAAAATTTAAGATAATTCATTGTTACAGTAGAACATTGGAATTTTTTTTGAATGAATTCAAAGATAAACCTGCTATAATTCGTACCAAAACTACAAAGGAAATAGTCATAGAAATTAAAATAATTTTTTTTATTAGGGTTAATCTTTTGTTATGTTAGAGTTAGGGTTAGTTTTCTTTTTGTAGGGTTCTGTTTTGTTTTGTTTTCTTTCTTCATTTTTTTTGCTTTTATTTTTCTTTTCTTTTTCTTTTCTTTTGTCTAGCCTCTACATTAGCAAGTTTTTCTTAAACCTTACACATGAGAGTTAATTTAAACATTTGTAAAATTGAACTATGAAATGTAAAATGATAAAACCATGCATAGTAAAACATGTTTTAAGATATACTAAAAATTTATATATGTGTGTGTGTGTCACATATATACATGAAATATCAAAAATCCTTGTTTCAAAAGATCAAAAATCCAAAAAGAGTGAGAAAAGTTGCAGATAGTAGTAGCCATTTAGTCAATATGGGATGCCTCTTCTATTAGGGCTAAATACCCTATATAGGAAAGTTCCCAGTGAAATTCAAAGTCATGAATATGGAGGTCAGTAAGGAAAGGTTGGAGTGTAATCACTTCCCCGTATTCCAAGAACCAAGGAATATCATCCATGGAGGGAATCTTGATGGTCAGATGTGCAAAAAATAAAATAGTATCTAGATTCTCCAAATATTTAGGCCTCACTATCAAATTGGCAGCCAAGTGAACATCTTCAATAGGTAACCCAATATCTAGAAGTGACACTACAAAATGAGAAGCCACATCGAAATAGAAGTGAAAGTAGTGGTTGCATTCAACATGCTTTTCCCCAAGGACTAAACAAAAATTTAGCACAGTGAAACTGGAAGTCAAAATGAAGAAAACCTTTCCAAGCCTTTGTGGTGTGATACTTCCTAAGAAAACATTCTAGCGACGAGAGCAACCTAAGAAAATTGGAGTATCCATGGCCAAGAAGCAAATGAAAATGCATAGAGAAAAATTACAAAATTAAGACAAGAAAGCTAGAAAGAAAAAGTGTGAAGAATTTGAGAAGAAATGCAAAAATTTATAGAGATCCATGAGGAATTTGCGGTACATAGTTTCCTTGAATGAATTCTTGGAAACTGTAAGCAAGGTGGCAACTAGATAATTATCTTTAGAGAGGAAGGTTAAATCAAATTAATTCTTTGCACATAATTGGTGATAAATTGGTTCAAATTTGATCAGTACGAAGATTGTGAATCAAGAAAGTTGAATATTTTGAAGTTAATAGTGGTCATTTCATTTTTTTAAGAGCCATATTAATTATGGAGGTGCTTATGTGTGCAAAATAGAAAGGAAAATGAAGCCAGCAAGGTAGTACATGTCATCACCTGGGTAAGTTGAGAGAAGTAATACATGTGAGTTTAGGCATGCAAATTTAATGCAAAATAATGTAATTGTACTTCAATGTAATCATGACATCTCTGATCCATTATTGAAGTATAGCATTGTCAAATTAGAATCACTAGCAGAATTTTTAGTAGTTTCCATAAAATTTAATTGAAAGGGTGGTAATTAATGTTTCTAAATTTAGATTTAAATTTGGTGATTAAATTGTCTATTGCTAAATTTTAATTTATGCATATTTTCTAACATATAGCAAGTTACAGTTAGCTAGGATTTGACATAAAGTAGTGAAATTTAGCAAGAAACACGCACCTATAGGTAATTATTAAATTAGTTTTTGGGAAGTAGTGAATTGATGAAGGGATTTGCATTGAATGAAAAATTAAAAAGTAGCCTTCACTACCACAATAATTCCCAACCTAATAGTGGGGCTTCACTGCTTGCAAGTTGATAAAAGATCTATCATTGAAATATCAAAAGAGAAAAATGAGTTGTCATTGCTATATCCAAAAAAAAACAACTCTTTAGGCTATCCAAATAACTCTATTGGAGTTATAGACACCTAGCTAGCAATAGAGCTATGTTTGGGGGAATTACAGAGATAACCTTGTTGGGGATATCAATGCTTGACTGGCAACAAGGCTCTATCCCTAGTTAGCTTTGGAGGATTACTATATTATGTAGTTCAATGTTAATGAACTGATTCTTTTCACTGAGTTCCAGAAATTGGAATTAATCAGAGCACACATAGATGTTTCTAGTGGAGTTTTAATTTTTTATGTTAGAATCTAGGTGAAGGTAAAAGTTATTGTTTTAAAATATGTATAAATTATAATTTACGACTAGTGATTTAATTTCAAGTTTGGTTTAAATTTGGTTTCATTGGTTGCAAGTTGTGTGGTCTCACAACGCGCCCCAAGACTTAAAGACTTGGGGACCCAAGTGAAAAAATAACTGTTATGGCACAAGCTAGCAAATTGAAAGATCACCAAAAGTGAAAAGCAATGAGAAATCTTTAATCAAAGAGTACTTCGTAATGTAAGTGTTTTAAGTACTAGGTATCAGGAATCAAAAATGTTTGGAAAGGAAAAAGATAATGTGAGTTTGAATGGAAGGCTCCAGTCTGATAGATGGATTTCATTAAAATGGAAGTCTAGTAAAACTAAAGTCTGAGAAAGTTCATGGGTAAAGATGAATACCGGGTATTGGGTACCAGGTATCAGGTACCGGGTACCGGGTTGCAATGTGAAATGAAATTTTAAAGTTTTGAGGTTATCTAATGATTCTGGTAATCCAATATATATATGAGGATTTGTAATATGCTAGAAAGTGTGTTATTTATGAGATTTTTGTACTAACATTTGAATAATGGTTTTATTTACATGAGATTTTATAAATGTTTTCTTTCTTTAAAAAGGGATTTAATGTGTGGAATTTGTGATTGCAAGAGATATAGATTGCGATGCAAAGTTCTGGTATGGATAGTCAAGAAAATTGTATTTGCAAACAAGTTTGATGAAGTTGCCAAGTTCAATGATGTACTTTAGAAGCTCATTCTAGATTAGAGTTTGTTGCAAATATGTGCCAGATACCAAAAAATTGGGACTTTGGAGTTGAAGCATGCAACAAAGAAGTGTACTTATTCTAAGGGTGGCTCATTCCTAGAATGTTCAAATTGAGGAGGAACCAGGTGTAGGAATGACAATTCCACCTGATCACTCCAATTTTGTGGGAAGTTCCTATATTTTGTTTGAGCGGATTTTTTTGGTTCCAAGAAAGAACCTTGATAATTAAAGATTAAAACCTGAATAGCTTCAACATGTGATTGGAGTTGACCTCCATTGACTTTGATTGTAACTCTTCTATAAGTCGCTACATTCCACATGCCTTGATGTGATTGGTCCCTTGGATTTCCTCTCATGTATTTGTCTTATCCTATTTGAGACTTGTGTTCTATAAAAGGCCAGAGGATACCCCTTTTTTATTTTAAGTTCAGAATTTGTGGATGTCGAAAGAGCATAATTTTTTTTCAAGTTTTGTTCCTTTTTCTTGTTTTCTAAATCATTCTAGCATAAAAATTTGTATGCACATAGACATTGATTAATATCATATCCAATTAGATAGCTACCTATCTCATGAATATTTTCTAGCTGGTTTTGTTAGTTCAATTGAACAAGACTATATGTTGCAATGTTTAAGGGTGCATACAGAACCTACTCGGTGTCCAAACTAAAATCTCTCTCTTTAAAAGCTTGTATCATTTTATATGTAGCTATGAAGCAATCTGGTGAAGTATAAAATTGTTTGCTCTATTTTAGTTGATTCTTTGGGGCATGCATGGAGAATAACCGAGAGACAATTTTAATTTTTAGTATTTTTATGATTTATTTTAGAATAGATGTTTAAATTCTTGAAAATGTTCCAAAATTAAATGAATGGATGGAATTTTATTGACAATCTTTCATTTTCTATGAAATTTTTGAATGCTTGATGCTAAATCTACTTAAGTGATAGCAAATAATTTGTTAATTTTCATTAAACATTATTGCAAATCTTTCAATTTCATGATACTTGTCTTTGTGATCCAATTGGAAACTCAGTGCCTAATATATATAATTCTAAACAAACATAGTCCCTTTGAGATTAACAACACTATCACATCATACCCGAGAGCAGCTCTAGTGCAATCATGAACTAGTTATCAGAGACTTGGGATTGAATTGAATCCAAATTTTTCCCATTAAAGAAAAAGTCCCTTTTAGATTGTCTTTGTTCCATATCTTTCAAGGAGGATAAGCTCTTTGCGGTTTGTTTGTGAAGAATTTATTTTCCCTATTTTTTGTGAGTAAAATCATTGTCAACACACTATTTATACTTTTTGTGTTTCGAATATGTGTGCAAGAGTGTCTTTTCCTTGCACTATTTATATTGTCTTGTGTATGGATTATGTGAGCAAGAGGGCCAATGCCTTACTTTGTTGGACTCATGTGTTTGTGTTAAGCTACAAGATGGTTAATTCCTTGATTGTTGTGTAGGGTCTTCTAGTTACAAGTAGGGGGATTGGCTCTCAATGGGGGTTGGCATCTAGTGAGAGACTATCTGGGTAATCCATTGAAGATTTTCTTAATTCAATGATAAACTAATTAATGAATTGAGGGTATGGGTAGTTTTCACATAAACAAGATATTTGGTATGCCTCACTCATGCCTGTAGTGCTTGTTTAGGCTAAGGATGGGTTGAGAAGGCCTAGTTGGCGAGATCAACTTCCTTGTCCTCACAAAAGGAATGTTGGTTCCACATGTGTCACCCTATGGGGCTGATGTCTAGTGAGAGATTGTCAAGGTAACCATAGATGGGCATCTACATTTGTTGAGAGACTGTTAGGGTAACCCATGACAAGATCATGTGATGACACTTTTCCCTATTATAGTCTAGTATTCTCCAGCTATATGTTCCCCTTTTGTTGTGTGAGGCCTCTAGAAGTGATGTATGTGCTTGTGATGTTCATGTTGTAGTGTTGTGTTGGATTCTTGTCTAGCCTTGTTATGTTGGCATTTTGTCTTCTTGACTGTTTGATGTAGTGGGACCTTATTGTTATCTCCTAACACAGGGGGTGGACCTTAGGGTTCCACATGGTTGGGTGGATTGTGATTTTTCCTCCATTGGGTCTCCCTTGCTATTGTTTGTGAGCATGGATGATGTACCTTACATAGTAAATTTTGGATCTTGTATCAGTTCAAGGAGACAATTGTTTGTGTTATGTATTGAACCTATATATCATTTGTATCATGTATTGTAATCTTGATGTATTCTTCTTGTTGTATTCAAACAAGCATTGATGAAGGCTTGTAACAATGTAATGATGTACCTCATGTGAAGGAAATTGTATATGTACTTGTTGGTTCTATATATATGATCTTTGATGATTATTTATTTGATGTCATATTATGGAAATGAATGTTGTTTATTTATTTAATGTGATGGATTAAAAATGAACTCTTGTGGTTAGATCATTCATGTTGTATGTTTAGATCTTGGTAATAGTTGTGTTAGTAATGTAGTCATGTAACCTTAGAGGACATAGCTTAACTATATGCATGTTTAGTTACATTCATCATTATTTTATTTTTAAAATGTTTCATTATTATAGTTAGTTGTGTTGTCCTCTGGGGTTCTTTGGTGGGGCGTTACACAGTGAAAGCATCATCCTGAGCTTTCACATTTCCTAAGTTGTACATATAATCAAAGATTTGATTTGTGCCATAGGTTTGCTCCTATCCCATACAATATCCTTTCGTCCAAGAAGCTTTCTCAAAAATTAAAATAATAAACAAACAACCAAAGTTCCAAACTTAAAGGAATATTTATTTTCCATAGTTTTCTTTAGATTCTCAAGAAGTTGCTACCAAAGCAACTCACACAAATCAAATTCCTTCCCATTCACTACCATTTCATGTGCAACATAAATAATAGTTGTTGAAACTGAATTCTCCCTGTTGGTGAAGTAAATATTGTGACCTATCACTATTGAAGCATATTTTGTACCATGATTCCTAATAGGTTTTTTTTTTAAATCCCTCCTATCAAATGTGGCACTGGTAAGTTCCATAACAACCTCTTTTTTCATAATTTTAAGTATCGATATAAGTTTGGTATCACATAACCCTGTAACAGCCTTTATCACCTCCTTGGAAATGAGTCTGGACATGCCAGTCCATAGAATTTTTTTATTAAGCTTTCCATGCTACACCATATATCCTCGTGCCACTCCTTGACACCTCATATTTCTAGGGGGTTATTAGATTTTTTGTTATTTCTCCACTTAAGACCATGCCTAGGTTTAATCTCTAAGGGAATTATCTACACTGGAGGGAGGTACAAAAACATTTAATTCTTCTTTTTTTTAGGCTCTTCTTTCTTTCTCCAAATCTTCTCCATTTCCTTCTTTACTTCAGTAGGATCAATCTTCTTCATAGGTTCATTCCTCTTTCTTGAATTAGTCTACATTCCATTATTACTTCTGCAAAATATTGAAATGTGTCTAGGTTTGTTGCAACTATAGCATACAACATTTTTATGACCAAACTAACCTCTATTCAATCTTGATTTACACTGGTTAGCTTCATGTCCAAATACATTACATGTATAGCAGTAACTATTGAAAGATTGAACCATTCAACCAAAATTATATCTATTCATCATCTAACTTTTGCACTCAATAGCTCTATGTCCAAATTTCTTGCATGAAAAATAAATACAGTAAAAGATGGGTACCTTTGAGCATTTGGTTGTCTGATAGGTGGCCTTGTAGCATTGCTTCTTTGATTTCTGATTTGTTTTCCATTTCCTTGTCTTCTCTTGATTTTCCTTTGATATTTATCCTTCTTCAAGTCCCAAACCTCCTTTATCTTTAGATGTTTTTTGTCCTAAAATTATCTCATCAAGCATTATAGTGCTTGTTTTGAATTTTTCCTCATGAACTCTTGCTTTTTTCGCATCTGATCTCAGAGTTACCACTTCTTTTTTAAGTCTTATGCATTAATAAATCTTGCTTTGTACCATTTCATTTAAACATTCCTCAATTCTTTTCTTTTCTTCCACTTGTACTTTCAGTCCAATGATATCCTATTTTCTTAATTCATTTTCTCATTGACTTCCCAATGTCTTTCTCTCAATTTCTTGATTTGTTCTCTCAATTTTTTGATGCATTCATTTTCTTCCTTAATATTTTCCTTAAGATTTTTTTTCTCACCTTCAACTCTATCAAGATCTTCAAGAGAAGCTTTAAGTTCTTCTTTGTCAATCATGCAGCCATCTTCTATGTATTCAATTGCAAAAAAATATTTTGAACAAATAGGATACTTTCTATTAGCCATGTGTTCAATCTCCAAGATCTTCCTCAATTTGTTAGGCTTCTTAAAAGGAACCAAGCTCTGATACCAATTGTTGAACACTTAGAATACTAAAAAGGTGGGTGAATCAGTATTCTATTAAACCATTTGATCACAATCCATCCAATTAACAAAACATATCTAACTGCAACAATGAATGAAAAAATCACAAGATCACATAACACATGAACACTAGAATTTTTATGTGGAAAAACCATTGTGAGGATTTGCTCACAATATATTATAACCAGTTATAAAATATTACAGAGGCTCACTGCCAGGACACACTATCCAATAAGGTTCACAACCAAAGATAGATACAAAATTGAAATGGCCACACATCCAGAATGTGAACTGATACAAAATACACCTTCCTTTTGTTGGATTTAGTTCCTTTGAAGCTCTAAATACAAAATACTACTTTGCTTTATAGTCGCTCAATATTCACAACAATTCTTCTATGGATCCAATTATGTATATACAAAATTTACATATTCACATCATATCACACAACATGTTGCATGCCAAAATCTCAAAAATTACTTACATATATACCCAATACATCTGCATACATCAATTAGGTTGGCTTAATTAGATGTAGCCCAAAATTAAATCAAAATTGTCTTGTCAGCTCCATACTTGAATCAAAAACATCTCCATGCTCCAACCAAATGTGCAACACTTAATTTAGGTTAGCATGGACCTAAAATAGAACTCATTAACATCCTCAATACATATTTAATCATCATAGCATATATCAAGCATTAGGTCAGCCAAGAATCAGACCTAATCACAAAATATGCCAACTAATCAACACCAACAATCTATCTAATCATATAACCACACATGATTTGGAATATATAATATGCTAACACCTATAAATAATCTCCCAAAATTGAAAATTCTAATTCTTAACACCAGAGGAACATAGACCAAATTACTCATACCTATTTACATTGTATAAAGCCAAAACTGAATGTTGAACTACTATCACTTATCACTTTCAAAATATTCATCCAAGCAAACTAAAATCTTGAACATAGATGCACATAATACTTAGGAATAAAATATAATCACCTCATGAGTAAATAATATTACATGAGCAATTGTGGACCAAAATACTGGATTCAGATATCTTCATTATGTTCACCAGATTAGAGTAAATATCAACAATCAATGTTGACATCAATGAAAACTAGAATCAAAATAATTCATTTCATATTACTAATTTTTTTAGACCATACTATGAGACGTTTATTGAATTATTTTTAAGAATTTTCAATAGTATGGTCTCAATTTTTAAGAATTTTCACAATTGGAATAAACATTTGAAGCACTTACATATAGATTCTTAAAAAAAATTAATAATATGAAATGAATTATTTTGATTCTAGTTTTAAAAGTCACTTTTTTTAGACCATACTATGAGCATGTCGACCACCTTTATTTGACCCAAATAAAACTCTTTTTATAATTAATTTTGGAGAAATATGTGTATTATATTGAATATTGTTGAGGATATTTTTCTAATAATTCTTTCCAAATATTTTTTTAACTAATTTTTTATTGTCTCTAATTGTTATATTAGAACACCCCTCATGTATGACCTCCATAATTTGATCTAAACTAATAGTTTCCTATTTTATTTATTGTGTAAATAATTATGTGTAGATTGATGTCATATAAATTATTTTACTATAAACTTTGAAAATTAGGAGTTATTAAAAAAATATTAAAACCTAACATTTCAAGTTTAATGACCAATCTGTTTATAAATAATTAAAAATTACAAAAAAATCTAATAATTAAAAAAATACATATTTGATAACTATACATCGTTATCTGTAGTGGGTTTTAATTTCATAAAAAAAACTAAAGAAAAAATCTTCAGCCATACTACCAATGTCAGTTTTTCTCTTGATGTTTTCATGACATTGTACTTGCAGGTTCAAGGCTAAGGGGTGGGTTCCTAAGCATAAAAAATAAGATGCATGGGTTTCAAATTTCAAATTTTATGAACTTCATACCCACTCTAAAATTTCTACTCATTCTAAAATATTATGTAATTAGAAAGTGGTACCCATTTGAAAAATAATTTTATAACATGTGCCCATTTTAAAAATTTAGTTTTGAAAGCTTAAATTTAAATGGGAACTCATTTTTTATGATGCAGGAACCCATTTTTTTTATATTTATCTTCAACTAAAAATTCCCCTATATGTGGACCTAAACCCTGATATTTATTTTTCTAAAATTAGATGTCTTAGTAGATTTTCTTTAGTTGCTCCAAACACACTATTCTTGTTAGTAAGGGATATTCCATGATATATACATCTTTGTACCACTTTTATTACATTACCCACATGCTTTGCTCCATTATTTTCAAAGACTATCAAGTCATCCATGTATAGTACAATTTTTTTCACAACTAATCCTTTGAAAGAATTTTGTATGGCATGATGAAAAATAGCCCCGATAGTGGTTAATCCAAATATAATTATTCTTTACAACCCACTTTAAAATGAAATCTATCTTAAGTTTATCTTTAGAATTAACCATAACTTGATTGTATCTAGAGTAGAAATATAAGAATGACATCATCTAGCATCTTGTGACTACCTACAATACATCATCTAATAATATTAATGAACAATTTTATTTTTCTAAAACTTTGTTTAAAATTTTAAAATATTAAAAAAAAAATCTTATTTCTCCATTCTTCTTCTAAACTAGGACCAAATTATAAATCCAAGTTGAATATCTAACTAGATAGATAATCCAAACTGATAATAATTTATTTACTTAGAAAATTATCCATATTAGAATAGAATTTACTGATCTTTATTTCTAACAAAAAAAAAGGTGTCATTCTTTCTTTCAAAGGGATCACAAGAGTGATTATAGAAGATTCATATATTTTCAGATATTCATTTCTCCACACAATTTATTGATGGTAATATTTTAGAGGTTGAATTATCCTTTTTTTTTCCCTCTTTTTGTATATTTTTACAATGAATACATTCATAGGGATTTCTTGGTCTCCTAGGTTAATGGGAATAAACTTTAAACCTTCTAACTTAGGCTCCTCTTTTTTCTTACTTTTTTAATCTAACTTAAATAATACTTCTAGATATACCATTCATTTTAGAATATTTTTTCTTTAGGTTTATAATGATTTCTTTATCTTACTTAATATCTTCTCTATTAATATCTTCTCTATTACCCTCATCAAGTAGTTATGCTTCAAAAAATACCTAGATTAGTTATGAATTTAATAATGTGTTGATTATATTTGACTATTTGAATTTTTTTTAGATTATTAAGTACTGATATGACTAAAACTAACTCAATTGAAAATATTTTAAGACAATAAATAGATAAAGGCCCTAAGGTAATAGCTTCAAGAGCTAGAGAATATATAGTTATATTTCATTTCCCCAAGATATATCGAATATTAAAAACATCAAACCCATTAATAAGGTCCCAATCTTAATTTCTATAAGTAAATAATCTTTTGTAATGGAAAGTCTATTACTTAGTTTCTTTACTATAAATTAAGAATCTTTAAATACATATAGCATCTTGGCATTCTTCTCATGTACAAAAAAATTCCATATATGAGTTCTTAATACTTTCCTATGTTATTTGTACATTAGAAATTGAATATATGTAGCCAAGGAATATTTTCCTTTAGATCTATTCAATTCTACACCAATTCTATTTCCTTGATTGGAATGTTGGAAGTTTGGAAGTCTATTATTGTTGATGTAGCTTGGAAAAATGAGCATGAATTGTACATACATTGGTTGATTTAGTTGTCCCAGTGTTGTCATTGATGTCAACATTGTGGGGAAGCAGTTTTTGGTGCTATCGGTATAAATACTAACTATACTAGAAAGTTGATCTATTAGAAGTTTGGTCAAGTGTTCTCTACTAATGGTTTTGAGGTTTAGTGTGTCAATTGTTAGGTCCACACTTCACCGCAAGAAGAGGTATAATTTTGCGCTTATAACCATATCATTATGACTAGTTCATACAACTATATTCAAGATCTTGGGAAGTTTGGTGAAGAGTACTGGAAGATATCATTGATAGAGTTCAACTCTATATATTTTTGTCTCCACTTTGTTGAGTATAACAATGTGGGAGATTCCACATTTTCTTATCATGAATGATTTGATGCTATATTTTTAAAGGTAGAATCCCTAATGTCGACAAAAAGAGAAATTGAAGAAATAGCAAATTTGGAAGGTGCTTATTTTGAGAAGCATGTGTATAATTGGAAGTTTTTATGATTAGGTCCTATTCTTGGCTGACCTACTACATAATATGTGTTGAGAAGATTAAATACTTTTTTCAAATGATAATTAGATCAATGTTGACTTGAAATTAAGTATTACATAGGTTGGTTGAGCGAAAAGATGATTTTGAATCTTGTGTAGTGCCAAAAAAAGCTATTTTGGATTATTTTGTTTACATCTAATTAGGTTGACCTAATGGATGTGTGAGGATGTGTAATAAAAAAAAAAATTCCTTTCTCCTAGCTTGATTTGGGAATAATTAATGACAAATTGGACTTAATATCACCTTGATCTAGTGCTGTAATGTTTTTTACACATTCACATTAGGTCTTGGGCCCTTTTTAAGCTAAATAAACCTAACTTTTCCTTACTTTAGTGTTGAAAAGTGTATTTATTTACACCTTCACATTAAATTTAGGAGGCTTGTAAACTAAATAGACCTAATATAGTGTTGTAATGTGTTGTACAATTTCACATTGGATTGGGGACCCTTTTAAGCTAAAAAGACCTATTTTTTTCTTAATTTAATGTTGTAAAGTATATTTATTTACACTTTCACATTGAATTTTGAGCCCTCTTGCATTTATTACCTTAATATCATCATTAATAGGCCCCTAGTACCCTATATTGTGCATCCTAAGGCATATTTCAATCAAAACCCTGACAATATCAACAAATAAACTTAATTTCTTAACACCCAGACACTTTTGTGACCTAAAAATGCCTTGTGAGACCCATACGCCACCCTGGGCATATGATTCCCATATGCTAAGTGTAGAATATGAGTCCCATTTGGCAACTTTCTGGGGTTTTGAGCAGGAAATCTAGGTTTTAAGTTCAAATTTCAGGAATGTCGACCTATGGGATCCAATTGATGGGATATTAGATGGATTTCCTATATAAATGAGGTCTCAAATCATTATTTCATTATGCATTCATGATATCAAGTCAAGCACTCAAGAGTTAAGATTCCAATACTTTACAAGATCATTTCTAAGGCATTCAAGGGTAGATTCTTCATCATTTGTTGTAGCAATTCAAGATCCATCATCATGTCAAGGATATCAAGCATCAAGCATGTTATTGAGCTAGTTTTGTAATGTTGCATCGAAGATCCAAGGTCAAGCATTGTTGTACACTTATCTCAAGATCTAGATCTAAATTCTTCATGGCCATTTCATATTAGAATACAGATTTATAAGACATAATTCAAGGTATCTTTGTTCATGTTTCATGTTCCATGTTTCATGTTTCATGGCCTTATTTCATTATCTCATCATTTGGTTTAATTACCTAAAAGGGGTTTGACCTAGGCAAACCCCTACCCTCTAAAAAACAACAAATCTTTCTTCTCTTTGATGTGTGATTATAGATCTAGGTATCTTGGATCTCAAATATCCCTTGAATATTAGATTACAAGCTTGGAGAAAGTTGTTGGAGTTGCCCCCTCACTTGCAAGGTTTCTATCTTCAAAAAAAATTATCCACAAGTTTGAAATTAGGGTTTTAGATCTGAAAATAAAGTGTGGAAGAAAGAGAAGAGATTGGAGAGAAGAATTATATTTTAAATCCTTTGAAAAATCACACTAGGATTGATGCGCCACCTTGTGCATATGAGTCCTAGTACAACCAATTTTTAAGGTTTAAGGAGATTCAAAACTAGCACTGTCAGATTCTAGTTTTGGCACAAAAAACCCAATCTAGGACTAAATCACTAAGACTGGTGTATGAGTCCCACTCAACATCAAAATTAGTGTTTTTATCATTTCTATTCCTCATTCAAGCCTCTTCAAGTTTCTAGGTATATGCATCTGATTTTACAGCTTTATATTTCGATTTATATGCATTTCTAGAGCATTTAATTCAAGTTTCATCCATCACTAGGTTTTTTCATTAGATCTTGCATTTGAGTAGTCTTTCTAAGCCCTATCTTGGTGGTGAACCTCCCTTTAGTTCATAATCAAACACTAGGACACCCTTCTAGTAGATCTCTTGTCTCTATTCCACTCTTAGGGTAAGATCTCTAGGGTATCCTTGAATGTGGAGTATAGAAAGTTTGTTGTCCTAGGTCCTAAACCCTAGCAATGACAATTTTTTATCTTACATTTTTGTGAACCTGTATTTAGAATATTTAATTTTCTAATTTGGAGTTCCTCATCAACCTATATCTTTCTTGCATTTACATTGCATTAGGGTTTTGCACTAGTTAATTTTCATATAGGGTTTCAAAATCTTGTATTAGTGAAAGTGCATATAGGTTGCATTTTTGCATCTTGCATCATTGAAAATCATTTGAAATTTGCATTTTCATTTAGTTCAGACATCATCCAAACCAAAAATCATAGAAAACACTTAAAATTTCTTGAAAATTGTGAAAAAAGCCCTAACTAGGACTCATACGCCCCTCTAGGTGATTTAGTCCTACTCTAGATTTTAAACAACCTTATATAGCATTGAAAACCTCATTTCTATGCTTCCCAAGCTTCCTAGTAACATATAGTATCAATCTAGAAATTTTTTCATAACTTTTGTTTTATGCATCTAGGTCGAAAACATCAATTTAGGGTAGTCATTTTTGAAACCATTTCAATAGAAAACATCATCAGATCTAAAAATGTTCACAATTCTGATAAAAGTACTGTTCAATTTTCATATACAATGTTTACATTCATAAAAAATTTCATAAGTTTGATAAAAGTTCTTTTCATTTTTTGATATACATTGTTTGCATTCTTAAAGTTTTTCATACATTGGATAAAATTACTTTTCATCTTTGGATATTCATTGTTTACATTCTTGAAGCATTGCATAAAATGGTTAGAAGTGCTTTTCATTTTTGTTCAAACAATGTTAGTACCTTACCTTTCTAGGAATGCTAAGCAAAAGTTCATATCCTCTTCCTATGAGAGTGTTTTACTAAAAGAGAATACAACCTTGGACAATCCTAACAATCATATTCATTCTTCTCCTATTATCTCTCTTATTTGTGAAGAAGATATTTTGGTGTTAGAATAACCAATCAATGAGAGTTTTGAGATTCCTACTTGTTTCTCTCCTCTTACCTCTCTTAGTGGACAAGACATTGATAAACAAGAGGACACAAACATAGGTAATCATGATGATCACATAACATAAGAAGATACAATTGAAACTTCAATTATTCTACATTCACCTCCCAACATCTTCCTTGTGATAATGTTGTAAATGATGAGGATATATTGGTGTTAGATAATCAAATCTTTATGGTTCTTCTCCTAGTATCTCTCCTAGTTGTGAGGAAGATGCTTTGATTTTAGAAAATACAACAAATGAGGGTCATGATAATATTATGTGTCTCTCTTACCCTAGGAGAAATATTATTGAACAAGAGAATTCCATCATTGATAAACAAGACAGATCAACTTTGGTCATTCCCCTACTTGCGATGAAGTCATTTTGGAAGAACCAATCCTTGAATGTCAAGAACATTTGGTTTGTAGTTCTCATAAAACCTCTCCTCCTAGGGAGGATATCATGATGCAAGAAAATGACAATAATAGTCATGTGACTTCCTTGGATTATGGTAAAAAGATGATATTAGATTGCCCTTTATTACAAATACATCAAACCAATGCTACTGAAGTAATGAATGTACAAGTGTCTGTTAAATCCCCCTTAACTATTGGACCTCCTACACACCCTGTGGGACATCCTAATAATCCTCTAATCCTTTACCCACCTTCACACAAAACTCAAACTCAAAACAAACCCGAACTTATCCTCTACCCACCTAAGAATAATGTGTCACTATAGCTGAGTCATAATATCATTGCTCATACATATAACACTAGGAGCAATCCACAACCATGAAAAACACCTTCAACAACCCTCCCATTTCCTAATCCTATCTTAACTAACCCCATCTTACCAAGTCCTCATGGAAAGGAGTATGATCTTGTCGAACAGCTAAAGAATACTCCTACTAAGATATCATTGTGGGACCTTATTCAAGAATCCCCTCACTATCATAACATGATTCAAAGTTCCTTGCAACAAGTTGTGATCCCCTCTAGTGAAAACCTGAATGACATAATAGCCATGATTCAAGGAATAAACACCGACTTTGTTTTCCACCAAAGTGAACACCCCCCTTTGGAATTGCAAAAACAAAATGATGTTTTCATGGTAACTGTTTGCTATAGAGGAGGAGGCATAAAGAAAACCATTGTTGAAAATGGCTTCACCCTTAATGTGTGTAGTGTATCCCTTTTGGATAAGCTTGGTTTGGATAAATCAAAAATTCAACCTAATTCTTTATCTATTAAGGGATTTGAAAATGCAGAAAAACAACCACTTGGTGTGATCACATTACCTATTACAGCTAGAAAGGCCACATTAGAAACACTGATCGATGATATTCCTCACAATATTTCATATAATCTCCTTTTAAGTAGATGTGGATTCACGCAATGAATGGGGTGCCTTCTACTCTTCATTGTGTAATGAAGTATGTATACAACAATAAAGTGTACACACCCAAAGTTGACCCTGACCCAAACAATTGTTTAAACATTGAGAAGAATAAGGAAAATCCTTTGAAAACATTGACACCAACTACACAAGTAGAATCCATGCAATAGAAAGACAAAGAAAAACACATTGAGTAAGTCATAAATCTATTAGAAGATGATTTGGGTTTCTTGGATTTCAAACCAACATTCATGGGAGAATACAAGATCATAAACAAAGACCCTAGAAAAGAAAAATAAAAAGTAGTAATGTCAACACAAAATTTGGAAGACCCTTTCGAAAGCATCCACCTCAACCACTTTAGAACAAAAGAAAACAAATTACACAACAAACTTTGATGAAATTAATTATGAGCAACCATCGAATCCAAAAGATATGAAGAATATTTATGGAAAAGGTTACGAAATGATGAAACAACTTGGTTACAATGGAAAAGGATGTGGTGCTAGAGAAAAAGATATGTGTGTCCCTATAGAGCCTCACACACAAGAAAAGACTAATGGCCTTGGTTATTGTCTTTCAAAAGAAACAAGCAAGCCTTCACTCAATATCAACACTCTTACAAAAGATTCTTCCAAGCTAACTTTAACAATAGTGCATCCTAAATTGATAGACACTAGTGGTCTTAATTGTTGGTGTATGTGAAATCCCAAGCTTGCTTGCACAACTTTTTAGAGACTTCTTCACTATCTCTTGCTAGAACCTGACTCCAATGGTTCTTGTTGAGCTCAGTAAGCCAACCAAGCTCTGCTCCAACTCCTTACTATGAGTTTGCCACTTGTGCCTAGCTTAGGAAGACCAATCACCATTTGAAACTGCATTCCTCTTCACAACACCTAGAAGGTTCTAAGTGCTTGCATTACTATCTGATCTAAACTTGTTGCAGGGGAGTTAGGAGCTCTGTTTCCTTACCTTTCACATTCAACTGGAAGCATCTTGAAGGTTTTCCAATCCTCAATCTACCTGTTTTCAGGATTTTGCTTTGAGAAGGGCTAATTCCTTGTAGCCCTTACCAGTCACTAATTGTCTTTTCCTGCCTATATTCTCCAAACAACCTAGAAAAAAAAAAACATATTTAGACACCCTTTCATGGTTTTAAATCTTGCAAAAGATTTCTAGTCACCAACTATTCCGTACAGGTGGTTCCAAAGTTCTTGGACTGGAGGCCTAATTGCCCTTTTTACTAGGGTTTCACTGGTTTTTGTTTCTTATCTATCTCCAAATGATTATTGGATGCCTCCAACCTATTTGCATGTGAGTACCTTATCTAGTCCCATCTGGTATCGTACGGATTTTGTACTGTCCTTTTTTTCCCCTGCCTATTCTCTTATCTTTTCCTACCAAACACCCAACCGGGTTACTCTTACTCGCCTAGGTTTTGGTACTTTCAGCTTTTGCTTGTCCCTCAAAGGTTCCTATCACTAGATATTTATAGTTTTATGGCTCCCCAATCATTTCCATGAATCTCAAGAAGAATCTATGGGCAGATTTCATGGGGAAGCCATGTTTTGATTGGTTATTCAAAACTGTGTATATAAACTCTTTAAATGCTGATCTAAAGATTCAAATGAATAACACTATTTCTCTCAACTCGAATACACAAAGGAAAATGAACCTAATCTACCTGGATAACATAAATACTGTGCTAAATCTATTCAATCAACGCCAAAGGTAACTCTGTTGCAAAACACACAGAGTTTTCAGAAACAAAGCGCTACAACACTAAACTATGAAAAAAAAGCACTAAATCTATTCCCAACGCTTATTTACAACAAAATATTCACTCAAACTATGCAATAAACCTAAAAAAAGTGAGAAATAGATATAAACAAAGCCATTATTAATCACTGTTCACCAAGTACGCGGGTATCACACAGAAAAATACACAAAATATGCCACTCTCTTTTCATTCCTTTCAAAAAAAATGATTACAATCATCTAACTGACTATCTACGAGCCCATTCCCCTCATTTTGATGCTATTTCCAAAGTTTAAGGGGAGTTGGTTGAGCACTTCACTTTTTTTTAGGGATTCCCAACACTAAGTTTCATGAAATCTTCACAAATCTTGACATGCAACTCCACATCCGCATCTTGCAACTTCCACTATGGTTTGGATTATGTCATATTCCTCAAATCTAGGATCTCCATTACCTTGAACTCGAGCAATCAGCTTTCCATTAACCGTTCCTTGGCATCTTTTATACAATGATCAAGTAGCTTTAACACACCAAATACTTAATAACTTAAAACATGCTGTCCAAAGTTTCATAAAGCAGAAATTAATGTTGATGATGACCTAATGAAGATTTTAGTCCTAATGACTAACTCTTCACACAAATGCAAGACCTTCTAAGGTCCAAACCAAAACACAAGCATAATAACATTCCTAACTTGGCTAGGGTCAGTACAAGCCAAAATTGTTTTCAACCCAAAATGGAGGTCAGCCTAGGTGCTCCTGCACCATCCTCCCAAAATAGAAAGATTCAATCCATCCTTGGATTGAGGATGTTAGGATCAACTCCCAACTTCTTTAGCTCTGCCTCCTTGATCCATACTGCATCTGAATCTGGTTGTCCATGCCTCTTGATCGGGTGTTCCTTGTACTCCTTGGTCCTAGTCTTCTTATAAACCCTTGTGTCCAAGATTTGATCAGCTTGTTTGACTGTAATAGGGGGCAGTTTGAGTTCTCCTACATCTTGAATGACTTCTTGGATGGTCTGATCCATGTTTGGTGATGGTCCTCTGTAATGGACTAAGTCTGCAACGTTAAAAATAGGGGACAGTCCACTGTCATCTGGCAATTGTACCTTGAATGCATTGTTGCCATACTTCTCCAAGATAGGAGAGGGACCTATCCTCTTCATTTGCAGCTTGTGAGGGACTCCTTTCTGCAATCTAGCCTTGTTCAAATGGACCATTACTAAGTCTCCCACATTGAATTGAACTTCTCTTCTATGCTCATCCACCTTAGCCTTATGCTTCATGGTATTTTATGCCAAGGTCTTTCTGACTGTCTCATGAATTTCCTACATTGCACAAGCAAAATCATTTGCATAACCACTTCCCTTGACTCCATCCTTCAGCTCTCTCAGCTCATAAACACCTCTAGGGTGCAGTCCATAAACAGTCTCAAAGGGGCTCTTCCCTGTGGATCTATTGACTGTGTCATTATATGCATATTCAGCCTGCCCAATAATCTGATCCCATTGTTGACCATACTCCTTGGTCAAGCATCTAAGAAGGTTTCCAAGTGTCCTATTCACAACTTCGGTCTGACCATCAGTTTGGGGATGGTATGCAGATCCAAAGGATAGATTGATGCCCATTCTTTGCCAAAGAGTCTTCCAAAAATGACTCATAAATTTAGTATACCTGTCTGATACAATGCTGATTGGTAAGCCATGAATTCTGACTATTTCTTTGAAGAAAAGTGAGGCTATTTGACTGGAATCATTGGTTGTTTTGTAGGGTATAAAGTGAGCCATTTTGCTGAATCTATCAACCACAACATACACACTATCCATACCTTGCCTTGTCTTGGGTAAACCAACTACAAAGTCCATGCTTAAGCATTCCCATGGCCTAGAAGGGATTGGTAGTGGCTGGTATAAGCCTGCATTTGAAGAAGTTCCTTTTTCTTTTTGACACACTACACAACTCTCTACATATTTCCTGACATCTAAGTTCATCTTAGGCCAAAAATAAAACCTTTGGACAAGCTCTTGAGTTTTGGTGATCCCAAAATGACCACTCAATGCACCATTGTGCTTCTCTTGAATTAAGTTCTCCCTAATAGAGCCTCTAGGAACACAAAGCTGATTCCCTTTAAACAACAAATCACTTTGCAAGGTATATTCAGCATACTTGCTATGGAAATGATTCTTAAACTCAAGGCATACCTTATAAATTTCTGCAAAGTCTTCATCATCTGCATATAGATCTTTGAAGTGATCTATTCCCATGCTCTTCAACTGGATTTCTTGGATGGTAAGAACTCTCCTGCTCAGTGCATCAGCAACTTTATTGAGAGCTCCTTTCTTGTGCTTGATGTTGAAGGTGTAAGCTTGCAAGTACTCCACCCATTTCATGTGCCTGTGACTCAACTTCTCTTGTGAATTCAGAAAATTGAGTGCTTGATTGTCTGAGTACACAATGAATTCTTTGGGAAGCAAGTAGTGCCTCCACTTCCTTAGTGCTTGGACCAATGCATACATCTCAAGGTCATAAGAAGAGTACTTCTTCTTGGCTTCACTTAGCTTCTCAGAATGAAAAGCCACCGGTCTGCCCTCTTGGCTGAGAACAGCTCCAATTGCTACATTACTTGCATCACACTCAATGGTAAATAGTTTCTCAAAACTTGGCAACACCAAAATAGGTTGGGTAGCTATCCTTTCCTTCAGTAACTCAAAACTCTTGTTAGCTTGCTCATTCCATACAAACTTGGTTTTCATTCCTCCTTTAATGGTATCCAACATAGGAGCACAAATTGCACTAAATTGTTTGATGATTTTCCTATAATACTGAGCAAGACCATGGAAGCTTCTTACCTTTGTTGATGTCTTGGGAGTAGGCCAATTAAGAATGGCTTCTACCTTGCTGCCGTCCATCTTCAAGTTGCCATGTGATAACACAAAACCAAGGTACACCAGCTCTATTTTGATGAACTCACACTTTTCCAGATTGATCATCAGCTTCTCCTCCTGTAGCTTCTTGAAAACCATCTCAATGTGTTGGAGGTGCTCTTCTCTAGTTCTGCTATAGATTAGTATATCATCAAGATACACTACTACAAACTTGCCAATATAGTCCTGAAGAATTTCATTCATGAGTCTCATGAATGTGGAGGGGGCATTAGACAAACCAAATGGCATAACTAGCCACTCATAAAGACCCTCATTGGTTTTGAAGGCTATTTTCCACTCATCACCCTCATGTATTCTAATTTGGTGGTAACCACTCTTTAAATCTATCTTGGTAAAGTACCTAGCTTCACCTAGACAATCCATGAGATCTTCAATCCTAGGGATGGGAAACCTATACCTGATGGTTATCTTGTTTATTGCCCTGGAATCAGTGCAAAGCCTCCATTCTCCTCCTTTCTTGGGTGCTAAGACAGTGGGTACTGCACAAGGACTAATGCTTTTCCTAATGAGACCTTGGTCAAGTAGTTCTTGAATCTTCCTAGCTATCTCCTCATTCTGTTGAGGTGTCATCTTGTAGGCTGCTTTGTTTGGAAGGGTAGCTCCTAGTATCAAGTCTATCCTATGACTTATGGCGCTTTTAGGAGGTAAATTTTCTGGTTGACCACTACTTACTATGTTCTCATAGGTCTGCAACAAATCTTGAATCTCCTTGGGTAACTCTTGCTTTTCAGCTGCCTTCTCTTTGCTTGCCTCTCTTGGCTTGATCATTACTGCATACCCAACTCCTTCTCCTTCTTCCAAGGCCTTTAAGAACTCTTTTTCACTAGTTATCAGTAGCTTAGAACCTGTTGTCTTCACTTCAGTGTCTTCCAACAAAGATTGAATCTTGTAGGTTACATTGTCCTTCTTGAAGGTGTATGAGTTCTTAGCTCCATCATGCACAGCTTGATGGTCAAATTGCCATGGCCTACCTAGGAGCAAGTGGAATGCATCCATAGGTAACACATCACATAATACCTTGTCTTTGTACTTGCCAATTGAAAACTCCACCCATGCTTGTTCATTCACCAAGACATGCTGACCCTTGTTGAGCCATGTAACATTGTAAGGATTCTTGTGAGGTATTCTTGCTAATTTCAGTTTGCTGACTGCCTCCTCTGACACAATATTGTTAGTAGAACCTGAGTCTATAATCACTTTGCACACTTTCCCCATCATCTTGCACTTTATCCTAAACAGGGATCTTCTTTGGCTTGGCTCTTCTCTAACCAGTTCTTTGATCAAAGTTCTTCTCATCATAAGATTCTCACCTTCCTCTGAGTTCAAAGGTACTTCTGATTGTTTATTTGCTGCAGCTGCTTCATCTTGAATCAGATTGGTTCTCTTATCTCCTCCATGAGAAGTGCTTCCTTTCCCAGGACATCTATAGGTCGAGTGTCCCAACTAGTTGCAATGATAGCATTTCATGTTGGTGAAGTAACTACCCCTTCCTTGTCCACCACTTCTTCCTCTGGAGCTGAAACCTCTTCCTCTACCACCTCTACTAGAACTTCCTTCTTGCTGTTCAGAAAATCTGACTTCTCCTTGAGCTCTTGATTCTGAGATTCTTCCACCATAGCTTCCTCTTTGTCCTCTGTTGTCCTTACCTTTACCTCTACCTTTGGGATTTTTTTCCTGCTTCTTTTTGCCTTTCTCCTCTATCTTCAAGGCCATTTGATAGCATTGGTGTACTGTTTTGAAGTTTACCAAGCTCATATCTTCCTGGATAGACCACTTGAGTCCATTTAGGTATCTTGCCAACCTAATGCTTTCATCCTCAACCACCTTTGATCTAAGGCACAGTTTTTGAAACTCTTCTGTATATGTTTGAACATCCATGTCCTTTTGCCTCAGATTGTGTCTTCTCCTGTGCAACTAGACTTCATAATCATCTGGGAGATAGGTTTGCCTTATCTTAGTCACCATTCCTTTCCATGAAACTATGGGACCTTTGCCTTCTTTCTCTCTTTCAGATTGCACAAACTTCCACCATGTGAGAGCTGCTCCTCTCAACCTTGACTTGGCTACCTTTACCTTTTGAGCCTCTGTAATTCCATCACATTCAAAGTGATTCTCAATGCTCTCAATCCAATCTACTACTAAATCTGGGTCCATTTGTCCACTGAAAAGTGGCACACCATCCAATGCTTTACCACTCAAGGCCTGCAATGCCTTTAAGAATGGTTCCTTTGCAAGAACAGGATCAGGATTTGGAGCTTCCTCCTCCAATTCCACCTCTTTTTCCTTGGCTTCTTGTTCTTCCTTCTTCTTTATCTTGTCCTTCACAATATCAGTTGTTTCTTGGACTTCATCCAGGAGTTTCTCCATTTGAGATATCCTTTCTCTGAGCAACCAGTTATCTTCCTCTTGCTCTTCTACCTTCTTTGCTAGCTCTGCATTTGTCACCATGGCTTCTTCCTCTGGTGTATTCTCTCCAACTGACTTAGTGGTTTGGCTCATTAATCACAAGCCTTGAATCCAACTCTTGCTCTGATACTAATATGGTGTATGTGAAATCCTAAGCTTGCTTGCACAACTTTTTAGAGACTTCTTCACTATCTCTTGCTAGAACCTGACTCCAATGGTTCTTGTTGAGCTCAGTAATCCAACCAAGCTCTGCTCCAACTCCTTACTATGAGTTTGCCACTTGTGCCTAGCTTAGGAAGACCAATCACCATTTGAAACTGCATTCCTCTTCACAACACCTAGAAGGTTCTAAGTGCTTGCATTACTATCTGATTTGAACTTGTTGCAGGGGAGTTAGGATCTCTATTTCCTTGCCTTTCATGTTCAACTGGAAGCATCTTGAAGGTTTTCCAATCCTCAATCTACCCGTTTTCAGGATTTTGCTTTGAGAAGGGCTAATTCCTTGTAGCCCTTACCAGTCACTAATTGGCTTTTCCTGCCTATATTCTCCAAACAAACTAGCAAAAAAAAAACATATTCAGACACCCTTTTCAAGGTTTTAAATCTTTCAAAAGATTTCTGGTCACCAACTGTTCTGTACAGGTGGTTCCAAAGTTCTTGGACTGGAGGCCTAATTGCCCTTTTTACTAGGGTTTCACTGGTTTTTGTTTCTTATCTATATCCAAATGATTATTGGATGCCTCCAACCTATTTTCATGTGAGTACCTTATCTAGTCCCATCTGGTATCTTACGGATTCCGTACTGTCCTTTTTTTCCCATGCCTATTCTCTTATCTTTTCCTACCAAACACCCAACCGGGTTACTCTTACTCACCTAGGGTTTGGTATTTTCAGCTTTTGCTTGGCCCTCAAAGGTTCCTATCACTAGATATTTATAGTGACATGGCTCCCCAATCATTTCCATGAATCTCAAGAAGAATCCACGAGCAGATTTCATGGGGAAGCCATGTTTTGATTGGTTATTCAAAACTGTGTATATAAACTCTTTAAATGTTGATCTAAAGATTCAAATGAATAACACTATTTCTCTCAACTCGAATACACAAAGGAAAATGAACCTAATCTACCTGGATAACATAAATACTGTGCTAAATCTATTCAATCAACGCCAAAGGTAACTCTGTTGCAAAACACACAGAGTTTTCAGAAACAAAGCGCTACAACACTAAACTATGAAAACAAAGCACTAAATCTATTCCCAACGCTTATTTACAACAAAATATTCACTCAAACTATGCAATAAACCTAAAAAATTTGAGAAACAGATATAAACAAAGCCATTATTAATCACTATTCACCAAGTGCACGGGCATCACACAGAAAAATACACAAAATCTGCCACTCTCTTTTCATTCCTTTCAAAAAAACTGATTACAATCATCTAAATGACCATCTACGAGCCCATTCCCCTCATTTTGATGCTATTTCCAAAGTTTAAGGGGAGTTGGTCGAGCACTTCCTTATTTTTTAGGGATTCCCAACACTAAGTTTCATGAAATCTTCACAAATCTTGACATGCAACTCCACATCCGCATCTTGCAACTTCCACTATGGTTTGGATTATGTCATATTCCTCAAATCTAGGATCTCCATTACCTTGAACTCGAGCAATCAGCTTTCCATTAACCGTTCCTTGGCATCTTTTATACAATGATGAAGTAGCTTTAACACACCAAATACTTAATAACTTAAAACATGTTGTCCAAAGTTTCATAAAGCATAAATTAATGCTGATGATGACCTAATGAAGATTTTAGTCCTAATGACTAACTCTTCACACAAATGTAAGACCTTCTAAGGTCCAAACCAAAACACAAGCATAATAACATTCCTGACTTGGCTAGGGTCAGTACAAGCCAAAATTGTTTTCAACCCAAAATGGAGGTCAGCCTAGGTGCTCCTACACCAATTGTCATCCTTTGAACGAAATGAAAGAAATAAAGAAATCCTTGCTTAATGTCAATGTCATCATGTAAAACACTTATGATTCGAATTTGATAGATTTTACACACTCCTCTAAAGGAGAGTACAAAATATCATAATCTAAAGAGTCTTGTGTAAGTATGACACCTAATACTAGGCAAGAGATTTTTTTTCCACAAAATAAAATAATGTATTCTATTTTTTATCATGAGTATCTTGTCAAGACTCCTCCAAGATTGTTTTGTTGAATGTACAAGATACTAAGAGGGGGGTGAATCAGTATCTTCTTAATTTTTTTGATTAGATACCATCCAATTATTCCAATACATACAACAACACAAATAAGTAAAAGCATTAATAGATCATGGAAACACAAAACACATGAACACTAGGATTTTTACGTGGAAAACCCAAAATGGGAAAAACCACGGTGAGTGTTAGCTCACAATATAGTATAACCAATTATAAGATATTACAAAATTGGGTGGCTCATTGCTAAGAACCATTGTCCAAATACAAAGGCTCACTGCCTACAAAATTACAATGACAAAATGGCTTACAACTAGAAAATGAACTGACAAAGTACACCTAGTGAGTGCAGATTCAGTTCCAATGAAGCTCAGTAAACTGACTTGACACACTTCATCTTATTTTCTCTTCTTTACAATTGCATTCACAACACGCACATCATACACAATCTTCGAACACTGTCCAATAAATATATCTAATTTCTCTACAAGCATCAATTAGGTAAACCTAATTAGATGCACTTCTTATTTACCAAAAATACCATCTATCGGCTATAAGCTTTCACAAAATCTTCCCAAAAAGCAATTCAAACATCCAACATGCTACATAGAGTGGTCATGCACCTAAGATAGATCACACATATATCCGTATAACAAAAATTTATTCACCTTTACATAATACATCCAGTAGGTTGGCCAAGGATAGACCTAATAGCATAATTACAAACACCAAAGAAATCCAGATACACCATACGAGCATGTGAGTATGTGAAATCTTGAATGTACATGCTCCCAACATCCACGAACCATTTCCCAAAACTGCAGTTAACAATAATCACTAGCAAACAAAGGTGGGCCAAAATACTGGAGGGTATACCAACATACTAGTTCAAATACCAGATTAGAATACCGGAACAAATTCAGACTTGTTCTTGTAGTTGCAACTCTGTCATGGTGACATCAATGACAAAAAAATAACAAAATGAGTTGTTCATCTTCATTTTTCCAACAATATTGCCCTTTTTCATTGATGGAAACATGTGCCAAAAATAATATTTGCAAAACTCCTTAATTACAACATTTCTCCCCCTAACACTAGCATTTTGCAATTATTCACTCCCCCTTTGACATCAAGGACAAAGGGTGTCCCAAAAAGAATTAAAATTGAAACATGAAAACAAAGAAACATGTATCAACTAGAGGATGGTGAGCCTTGAAGCTCCTTCAAAATACCTTCCCATATAGATTTACCATTCTCCTAGCTATCCTTTGCAACAATCAACATCTTGTTCAGAGATTCCAACTCTACCAAAGTTTCCTCTACATCATTTGAAGTATCAGGAGAAAAAATTATCTTCTCAATATTTTCTATGCTTGCTAGAGCCTTACTAATCGAAGTGTATTCCACTCTTATAATGTCACTCAACTGATCAAATTTCATGATAATCTCTTCCTTCCGCTTCTACGAGACAAAGAATTTTTCTTTATGCGCAATGATGGTATTCTAGATTGATTTGTCTCTATCTTTGGATATACTGTAAGTACCAAGGATAGCAATTAGCTGAGACTCAATGGAGTCCATAACAATCTTAATGTTCTAAGTGGCATCTGGCCACTTCAAGCAATAAGCAAGAACAACATTAGCTTCTAACTCACAAATCTTCATAGCTTCTAGATTCTTTTCAATATTTGAGTGTGCAAGAGCACACTTGTCATGCAATTCAAATAGCCTTTTCTCTGCAAATTTCTCCTAAACTTCTTATTTTGTCTTTTCACAAAGCCCAAGGTATACTCCTTAAAAGAATCTAACAACAATCTCCAATTTTCAATAGGAGCAAGGGATGCATCAATAGATGCACCAAGTATGACCTCCTGCAATTCCTTAAGAGTATCTTCTATCAGTTTTGTTCCTTTCTAATGTGTTTCAAGAATATCTTTCCTTCTGGATGCCTGTAATGCATCTCCTAACACCACTTTATGCACCAGATACATCTTCTCCACATCAACAAATCCTTCAATCATAGGAAGTTGTAGAAATTGCTTCAGAATTATTGGTTGGAATATGATTTGCTTGGATAGCAAGCCTTTCAAAATATCATTACTGGAGGATGATTCTCTAGGATGCTTAAGAGATTTTACAATCTACTTTTGACTTTCTTCATTTTTCCCAACAAATTCTTTATTTTTCTTTTCTTCCTCTCCCTTTTATTTCTCTTCTTCCTCCTTTTCTTCTTCCATTTTATCTTCTTCTTCTTCTTTCTTTTCATCCTTTTTATTTTCATCTTTATCCTTATCCTTGTTATCTCCTTCATCATTTTCATCCTTTTCATCTTTTCCATTTTTATTTTTCTCTTTCTCTAGATTATCTTTTTCTTCTTCTCCACTACCTTTTACTTCTTCAGTATTACCTTTTATATCATTGGCTTTTTCAACTTCAATGTTCTCTAAATAAGCATCATTATGTTTTTCAGGCTTAGCGCCACCTTCATTCTGCTTCTAACTTATGGAGGATCATTTTCACCACAAGCGTCAACTTCAACACCAATGTTTTCAGAGATATCTACATTAACTATATCAAGAGGAATATTTTCCTTAGCATTTTTAGCAGCAACATCTTTATCAGCCTTATGCATGTCATATTTTTTTGCTATATCCCATATCACTTTTTTTGTTTCCTTCCTTCTCTTCTTTTTCATTAAAATTTTTAACCTTTTCTTCATTTGAAACATCTCTGCACAAATCTTTTTTAGGGTCTCCAAGTCATCCGGTGTCAAGGAAGGCCCAATATTATCATATGCATCATTCCTGATTCTTTCTTCATATTCAGTAGCCTCCGATCTCCTTTTTAGCAGAGCTTCCCACATATTCTCAGAAACATCTTTCCTTATATCATCCCACTTTACTTCCAAGATGATAACATATTGAATGATAGGTAAAAGAAAAGTTTTCTTATACTTATCTCCAACATTATCATAATATTTTGTTGTAGGTTTTAGCATATTCTCAAAATGTATCAGAGTATTGAAAGTTGCCTCTAATTTAAGATAGGGACCAAAACTTACTGAATTGTCCTATTCTTCTCCTTGGTCTACAGAGGCTTCACTAAACACCTTAGGCTTCTTTGATTCCAGTTTGGTGTGCACATGAACACCAAATACCTACTCTTCCTCATCATTAGAAGATGATACAACATGCACTCTCTTGGAACCAATAGCTTCCATAGAAGCACTTTCAGAGGATAAACCTCCTCTTCTTCTCCTCACCAATTTAAAGTTGCCTCTATTCTCAAAATGTATCAGAGTATTGAAAGTTGCCTCTAATTTAAGACAGGGACCAGAACTTACCGAATTGTCCTATTCTTCTCCTTGGTCTATAGAGGCTTCACCAAACACCTTAGGCTTCTTTGATTCCAGTTTGGTGTGCACATGAACACCAAATACCTACTCTTCCTCATCATCAGAAGATGATACAACATGCACTCTCTTGGAACCAATAGCTTCCATAGAAGCACTTTCAGAGGATAAACCTCGTCTTCTTCTCCTCACCAATTTTGCATCAGGATCCTCTTCATCTTCATCTTGATCATTTGTGAAATTTATTTTCTTCTCCCTTGTTGCTTTCTCTTTCTTTCCTCTCTTTGTAGGGGCTACCGGAGGATTTTATTTTCTCTTCCCAAATCTAGTGGTCGGTTCAAAGGAAACAAGACCTTTTCCTTTATCAGCAGTACTGGGTTCCATCTTTGCTATAGGGGCTGCAGAGGATTTAACAGTGGTAGTTCTGTCAAATCTCCTCATGCCAGAATATTCTACCTCCAACTGTTCTCCCTTAACTCTTCCAAGGGAAATCTCCTCATCAGTGAAACCAACTTTTTAAAGCATTTTCTCCACTTTCTTTCTAATTTTGGGCTTTTGCTACTCCAAGTGAACTTCCATAGACTTTTCAACATAAGTCCCAATTCTAGGTTCATTAGCATCCTTCATATTCTTTAGCAACATTTGCACATACCCCTCAACTTCATCTTCTGTAATCTCATATCCCAATGGTTGAATCCATATGGTCTGAGGTTCTACTGCCTCGATCATGCATTCATTAGATGAAACATGGAATATGATGTCATCTTTGTATTTCTCAAAAAAATTCCTTGGAATCCTTTCTCTTTCGTTCATGTTGCTCTTAAATATAGCAAAGAATGTTGTTAAAGCATTTTCTTGAGCTTTCAAATTTCCTAGAGACTATGCATATAATAAAAAAATTGATGCACCACTGGTCTAGATAATTCCTAGAACACTTCATTATTCTTTCCCAGAAGTCTTCATGAAATAAAACAACAAACATACAATCAAAGAACCAAATTTGAAATTATACTTTCTTTGCTTTGTCATCTTCAAGTTCTCAAGCAACTATAACCAGAGAAGCTCACATAAATCATAGTCAACACCATTTACAACCATATCAAAACTAGTATAGATTGTAGTAGCTGAAACAGAGTTCTATTTGTTTATGAAGTATATTTTGTGGCCAATCATGATAGCTACATACTTCATAGTTGGATTAGTGATAGTCTTTGTTGTTAAATCTCTCTTGTCATATGTGGCTCCTATAAGTTTTTTTACTACCTCATCCTTTATAGTTTTCAATAAGATTATTGTACCTTTATCCCAGAGACCAGTAACAACCCTAATCATCTCCTTGGTTATCAAGTGTGGTTGATCAGTCCACATGAATTTATCATGAATTCTACTCAGAATTGACTTCACAATATCATCATCACAGTTGAAGTTGGGAAAATTATTCCATCTATCTAACTTCTTCGCAACATGATTCGAGTACTCGGGGTTTATCACAAAATCTTCACCAGTAAGCTCATTTTTCCAAATTTCAATCAAATTTGTGTGATTGAATTCCTTATACTTCACTCAAATATACATCCCTATGTCCTCGGTCAGCATGACTCCATAAGGGATTGATGAGAATGTGCCCATGGGGTCATCTTCAAATACTTTCAAGGAATATTTCCTATAAGAGAGTCTCAGTCTCCCTAACACTTTAACTACTATGAGAGTTGCCATTCTTCCAATTTTGAATTCAAACAACACAAACCCACAATTGCATAGAAAAGAAAAATACCTCTTTTTCACGATGAACCAGAACTAGGTTTTACATGGCTTGAGCTCCAAACCTCCTCAAGAATTCTTAAGAAGATCTTCAATCTCTTCAAATGCATGAATGATCAAAATTCCTTACATATTTTCTTTATAAAACAATGATCTTCCCTAATTTGCATTAAATGCATCAAATTTCAAAAAGCTGCTAAAAACTTTTCTTCGTTACTCAAAAAAACCCTAATTCACTCCACAAAAGATCATTCCTTCATACATTCTTCTAGTTCCTTTTCCAAGACCTCTGCTAATTCATTCTTCATATTCCATCCTCATGCTAGCCTCTGACACGCCATTTATCTAGGTGGTTTTTATGATTTTCTAATAATGCTCCCCCTAAGACCATGTTGGGTCTAGTTCTCAGAGGAATTGTCTATACTGGATGAGGGCACAAACACATCAACAGTTTTTGGTTCTTCCTTTTTTCTCCAAATCTTATTCATCTCTTGATTGATCTCATCTTTTTCAACCTTCTTTGCAGATTCATTATTTTCTATCAAATCAGTCTTCTTACCCTTCTTACTTTTGTAAACACTTGAAACATGTCCTAGTTTGTTGCAGTTGTAGTAGACAATATTTCTCTGATTAGATTGAATTCCAATGACTCTTGTTCCACACTGATTAGCTTTATGTCCATACTTGTTGCAAGTATAATAGTAACCATTAAAATATTGATTCACTCTTCCTCCATTAAACTGATTTATCATCTAAGTTCTACATTCACTTTCCCTATGTTCAATTCTTTTGCAAGCAAAACATTGACCAGAGAAGGAACCAAGAAATTGATTCATCGTACTCCTATATTTTGTTGCCCCATGGCCAAATTTGTTGCATGAAAAATAGGTGTCATTAAAAGAAGGATACCTTTGTGCATTAGGTTGTCTCACTGGGGGTCTCCTAGTAGATTTCCTTGAATTTCCTTTCTACTTTCCTTAAGTGTTCTGATTGTCCGCAACCTTGGAACCTTCACTGATATCACTTCCCAAACCACCTTTGTCTTTACATAGTTTTTTTCCTACAATTAATTCATCAAGCCTATCTGAGATAGATTTGAAATTGTTCTCACAAATTTTTTCCTTTTCTAGATCTACTTTCAGGTTCACAACTTCTTTTTCTAGCTTGGTACAATATTCAGACTTGCTTTGTACCAATTTGTTTAGACATTCTTCAATTCTTTTCTTCTCCTCTACTTGCACTTTCAAACTGGTAAATTCTTCATTAGCCTTCTTCAACTGATCAATTACTTCCATATACCTATCTTTGAACTTTTTCAATTGCTCTTTTAATTTTTGGACACATTCATTTGCATCTTCAAGATTTTCTTTCAGATATATGTTTTCTCTTTCAACTTTATCAAGATATTCAAGGGTAGTCTGGAGCTCTCCTTTATCATCCATTTCTTCCATCTTCAAGATCTTCCTCAAGTTAGGCTTTTCTAGAGGAACCAAGCTCTGATACCAATTGTTGAATGTCCAAGATATTGAGAGGAGGGGGTGAATCAGTATCTTCTTAAATTTTCTAATCAGATACCATCCAATTATTCCAATACATACAACAACATAAATAAGTAAAAGCATTAACAAATCATGGAAAAACAGAACACATGAACACCAAGATTTTTTATGTGGAAAACCCAAAATGGGAGAAACCATGGTGAGTGTTAGCTCACAATATAGTATAAATGGTTATAATTTATTACAAAATTGGGTGGCTCACTGCCAGGACTCACTATCCAAATACAAAGGCTCACTAGCTATAGAATTACAATGACAAAATGACTTACAACTAGAAAATGAACTGATAAAGTACACCTAGTGAGTGCAGATTCAATTCCAATGAATCTTAGTAAACTAACTTGACACACTTCATCTTATTTTCTCTTCTTTACAATCACATTCACAACACACACATCACACACAATCTTCAAAAACTATCCAATATATATATCTGATTTCTCTGCAAGCATCAATTAGGTCGGCCTAATTAGATGCACTTCTTATTTACCAAAAATACCATATGTCAGCTATAGGCTTTCACAAAATATTCCCAAAAATAAATTCAAACATCTAGCATGCTACATCAAGACAACATGGACCTAAGATAGATCACATATATATCCACATAACAAAAATTTATTCACCTTTACACAATACATGCATTAGGTTGGCCAAGGATAGACCTAATAACATAATTGCAAACACCAAAGAAATATTGATACACCATATGACCATTTGAGTATGTGAAATATTGAATGTACATTCTCCCAACATCCACAAACCATTTCCTAAATCTGCAATCAACTGTAATCACCAACAAATGAATGTGGACCAAAATACTAGAGGGTATACCAAAATACTGGACTAGAATACTAAAAGAAATTAAGACTTGATCTTGTAGTTACAACTCATATGTCATGGTGAAATCAATGACAACACAAAATAACAAAATGAGATGTTCTTCTTCATTTTTCCAACACATTTGATATATCTCCCTCCAAGAAGATGAAAGAAATTTTATTACAAGAATTCATTTTGTGCATATCATAGAGTTCATGGTCATGCTACTAATGAATTGAAAGCTTTAAGTAATCGAATTCAACATCTTAAGGATCGTGGTGCTCTTCCTTGTGTTGAAGCACCTAGTTCCTCTAATTGACACTTATTTTCATCCTATTTGGCTCATCCTTGTCCTGCACTAATTGGGGGCAAGGGGTTAGTTATCCTTGTCTTCGTATGTCACTTGCCGTTGTCTCTTTTGGCTAGTTAACCACCTTTCATGTACATATAAGAGCAAGCTTGGGATATGGATGACATGCCTTAATTTGGCTCACATGTGACATACTTATTCATGACGTAGCTTATTGGAAACATATGACTTGGCATAGGGATTTTTGAGTAAGTTCTCATGTATTATAATTTAAAGAAATTGCTCACAGTAATGGTGTTAGAAACTACTTTAAAGTGGGGAAATACATTAACACTCATGATTTAATGTGTGATTTTCTTTTTCCTTGTGATGCGTCCTTTTCTTGGTGGTTTCATTAGGCTTGATGTCCTCCTAGAACATGATATTTCTTTGAATTTCCCTCTCTTGGAGATATTAGGCATGATGTTCCCTAAGAGGATAAATTACATGAACTAAGAAAAATCCCTTTGAACATACCTTACACTATTCTTTGTTTACAACATTGATTATATGGACACCTTGCATAACACACTTTTCTTGCATGTGGTTCCATCTTTTTTATTCATGAGTTCTAAGGATGCAAATTTTTTCTTGCCTCGTGAAGCTTGAAGTTCATTGTTTGTTCATGAGCTCCAAGCATATGAAGTTTTACTTGTCTCATGAAGCTCAAAGATTATTATTATGTGGCATCTTATCAAAGTTATCAAGGGGTATAGCTTTTGGTATGGTTATCATATGGGAGCCAAACTTAGGCATGACTTTCCCATAGCCACATGCTTGGGGGCTCACCTAGTGGATAGCCTAAGGTTCCACTAGCCCTTGTGAGAATGCATTTAGTTTGCATATTGGACATCATGTTCCACTTGTAAGCTATATCTTTGGATTCTCACCCAACAGATAGCATGAAGTTCTATTGCCTCAGAGTGAGCATGCATTTTCAGACAAAATAGCCTAGATCTGATTCACATCATTTTGTAAAAATGATCGAAGCTTGATCTACCTTTTCTTTCTATTCCTTTCGTCTTCTTATCTTTGGCATCGTATATTTGTGTATCTTTTTTTGCTACAAATCTTACACCGTGTGTGTGTCCCTTTCTACTTATGTTAATTTGACATAGGATCTTGTATCCTAGGGGATTGTCCACCTCCTTTGATCTCTTTCATCCTATTTCTTCTGCATCAGTACACTTGGACCCCTCTTGAATGTCTACTTTAGTGTGATTTTGCAGCAAGTTCATCCTCTCACTAAAGTGAGGGCTAAATGTAACAACAAAAAGTATTCATTTTTCCTTGCTTGATCTAGGAATAATTAATGACAAATTGGACTTAATATCACCTTGATCTAGTGTTGTAATGTGTTTTACACATTCACATTAGGTCTCGAGCCCTTTTAAAGCTAAATAAACCTAACTTTTCCTTAATTTAGTGTTGTAAAGGGTATTTATTTACACCTTCACATTAAATTTAGGAGGCTTGTAAACTAAATGGACCTAATCTAGTGTTGTAATGTGTTGTACACTTTCACATTGGATTTAGGACCCTTTTAAGCTAAAAAGACCTATTTTTTCCTTAATTTGATGTTGTAAAGTATATTTATTTACACACTTTCACATTGAATTTTGATCCCTCTTGCATTTATGACCTTAATATCATCATTAATAGGCCCCTAATACCCTATATTGTGCATCCCAAGGCATATTTCAATCAAAATCCCAACAATATCAATAAATAAACTTAATTTCTTAGCATCCCAACACTTTTACAACCTGAAAAGGCCCTATGGGACCCATACGCTACCCAACCAGTGGGACCCATACACTAGGTGTGGCATATGAGTCCCATTCGGCCCCTTTTTAGGCTTTTGAGCAAGAAATCTGAGTTTTAAGTTCAAATTTCATGAATTTCAACCTGTGGCATCCAATTAGTGGGATATTAGATGGATTACCTATATAAATGAGGTCTCAAATCATTATTTCATTATGCATTCATGATATCAATTCAAGCACTCAAGAGTTAAGCATTCCAAGACTTTACAAGATCATCAAGAGAGCATTCAAGATCATTTCTAAAGCATTCAAGGGAATATTCATCATCATTTGTTTTAGAAATTCAAGATCCATCAACATGTCAAGGATATCAATTATCAAGCATGTTATTGAGATAGTGTTGTGATGTTGCATCCAAGATCAAATGTCAAGCATTGTTCTACACTTATCTCAAGATCTAGATCTACATCCTTCATGGCCATTTCATGTTAGATTGTATATTTACAAGACATCATTCAAGGTATCTTTGTTCATTTTTCATGTTCCATTTTTCATGTTTCATGTCCTTATTTCATTATCTCATCATTTGGTTTAATTACCTAAAAGGGGTTTGACCTAGGAAAAACCCTATCCTCTAATAAACAAGTCTTTCTTCTCTTTGATGTGTTATTGAAAATATAGGTTTCTTGGAGCTCAAAGATCCATTGAAGATTAGGTTACAAGCCTGAAGAAAGTTTTTGGAGTTGTCCCCTCACTTGCAAGGTTGCTATCTTCACAAAAAGTCATCTACAGGTCTGAAATTAGGGTTTTAGATCCAGAAACAAAGTGTGGTAGAAAGAGAAGAGATTAGAGGGCAGAATCAAATCTTAATCCTTTGAAAAATAACAATGGGACTAATACACAACCTTGGGCGTATGATTCCTAGTAAAACCAATTTTTAGGGTTTCATAAGATTCAAAACTAGGACTATCAAATTCCAGTTTTGGCACAAAAAACCTAGTTTGGGACTAAATCGCCTAGACTAGCACATGAGTCCTAGTCAACATCAAATTTAGTTTTTTTATCATTTCCAATCCTCATTCAATCCTCTTCAAGTTTTCATGTGCATGCCTCTAATTTTTCAGCTTTTTGTTCTAATTTATATGCATTTCTAGATCATTCTTTCAAATTTCATGCATCACTAGGTTTTGTCATTAGATCTTGAATTTCATTAGTCTTTCCAACCCTTAGCTTGGTGGTTCATAATAAAACCCTAGGACACCATAATAAAACCCTAGGACACCCTTCTATTAGATCTCTTGCATGTATTCCACTCTTGGGGTAAGATCTCTAGGGCATCCTTGAATGTGGAGTATAGAAAGTTTGTTATCTAAGGTCCTAAACTCTAGCAGCAACAATTTTATATCTTACAAGATGTAATTACGTATATATATGTGATATATTTTGGATTGAGGAGTGTGTCAGAGTTAAATATGAAAGTATAAATGACATATCAAATGTGAGTAGTGTTTTTTTATGTGAGCATACGAATACAGTGGTAGAAGTTTAGAATCATAGCAAAATTGTGTCACTGCTAAGCAAAGAAGTACTTCATATTCAGAGCTTCAAAAGAATTGAAATACAACAAGATAGGTGCAATTTTCATTAGTTCATATTTTGGTAGTGAGCCACCATTTTTTTATTGTACTTAACTCCGATTGTGAGCCTCTCCAATATACTATATCTGGATATAATATATTATGAGCTAATCCTCATCGTGGTTTTTCCCATTTTGTGTTTTCCATGTAAAATTCCTAGTGTTCTTGTGTTTTATGGATTTGTGGATGATTCATGCTTTCATTTCCTATTTCAGTTAATATGGTTTGGTGATTGAATTTTTTATGTTCAATAAGTTAGAAAATATTAATTCACCCCCCCTCTAATTATCTTGAATGTTCAACAATTGGTATCAGAGTAAGGTTCCTTGAAGAAAAGCCTAATAGCTTAAGGAAGATCTTGGAAGTTTGAACACATGGTTGACAAGAAGTTTTCAGCTCCTTCGGAAGAAATTTTTGCAATTGAATGTGTAGAATATGATTGCATGTTTGATAATGAAGAACTTAAGGCTTGTTAGAAATTTGAAATAGATTGAATAACCCAAGGAACTTTTTAAGAGAAAATAAAAGTTACATGAACTAGAAAAACAAAAGAATGCAAACCATGACTCCAAGAGATTATGCAATGTAAATGTGATAAAATTACATGAATACCTTCCCAACTGAAAAGATACAATACATTTAGATGGAAAATAATTACTGCATGCATCAAGGTGCATGTATTCCAAAGCATGCAACAATGCAAGAGAATGAATGGATGCAAATACAAGTTAGGTAGTGAGTTTATATAGAACTTAGGAGAGGAGGTAGGTGGAAAATCCAACCAATAGGAATCAACCAAAAAAAGTGGAGATGGACCACCAAAAGTGGAGATGCCCACCAAAAGTGGAAAGTATGGATCACCAAAAGTGGAGGATGCCACCAAGAGTGGAATGTGTTCCACCCTTTAAGGAAGGTGACACCAGATACTTATCTCCTAGTAATAAAATCATTTTATATCCTAAGCAATCTTAATTAAGTGTAGGAAAAACCTAGGACTAAGGGAAAATAAATTGACCCACTAGGAAAATGAAAACCTACACCAACACCCCCCCTTAAGCATAGCTTAGGAGGATGTAAAAGATGATGAGTCCTGACAAATGAAGCCATGTTAGGTACCCATGTACATATAAAATTCCCCCCCGAAGAAGAAGAAGCCCCATACCACAAAAAGGAAGTATGCCCTCCCATAATAGAGAGAGAAATGAAGTGGAAGGAAAAAGAAGTCCCCTAGAGAGATCCAATGGTAGATGCTCACAACTAGATGTAGAAGATGGTCCATGATTGTTAAACAATGTACCTCCCCTTAGGAAGAAACAAAACCAAATGTGTATGTGAGCTATATCCCCACTCTTGAAAGAAATATGTAGGGATAAAGTGCAATATGTATGGAGTCTTTGAACTTGGCTCAAGTATCCCCGTGTTGATGTTGAAAGTTGCTACAATCAAATGAGACATTCTTGGTCACACTACTAAAGATGAAAAAAAAAATCTCCTAGAGATTGATGTAGAACACCATCCAAAGACTCAAGTATCTCCTCTGATGATGTATCCTCCAAATGTTGATCCAAAGTATCCACACTCATATCAGACTATGATGAATTATTATGTAGAGATTAAACAAGAGGGTCAAAGTGTTCCCTCACAACAACTGAAGAAGAATCAACTTCATCAAAGAGAACATGAACTTCATCAATAGTGTCTCCCAAATCTGCAATATGTTTCTCCATGAACAAGTCTGAAATACATGTCAAGAGATCATCCCAAGTTGGATATGAAAGACAATGTATGTCCTTTTGCAAAGAATCACTGGAAACTTTCAAAGAAGCAACACTATAATTTTAAGTAGCAATAGTAGATGGTGATGGGGTATCAATGAATTTATCATCCACACAAGATGGGGAAACACGAGTCTCAATATCATCCACAATAGCTTGGTTCTCTAAGGAAACATCACTTTCAAATGAAGATCCAATGTCTCCATAAAACTATTGAATGATGGCCCAAGTAGTGAAAGGGAATTCAGTGTGCTCTACATGATGTAGAATATCCTCAAAAATAGTAATATATACTAGTCCATAGACCATGTCATCCATGCATTCTTTTGATCATAGTCACTTGGGTCAAGAACGAGTCCAAGGAGATAAGGTAGTAGATCTTGCTCAAGGCAATGATTCTTTATCCCTTATTTTCAAGAAAAATAGTTCTTTGAAGTTAACTTGACAACAAAAGGATGGAAATAGTTTTCAAGAGACATGATTAACACCCCCATAAATAGAAATTTATCCTAGTTCATGATTACAAATTGTTTGTATAATGCCCCCAAGATTGATACAAAAAAGCAACTTTAAGTGAATGCAAAAAGAGACATCAAGAGACACCCCCCTTTCCACTGGTCTTAGAAATCACTCCCCCAAGACATTACAATGTTGTCACTTTATGATTAGTGCATTTACAAATCCTTTTCTAAGATACAATGCTCAATAGGCCCACAATGACCAAAATTATAAATTTTGATACAAAATGAATCTAAGATAAAATTTGGAAAAATTAGCTTTCTAGTTGTGTATTTATCTTCAATACCTTTCCAATTCCTATTTGTTTTCAAAAATCGAAGCATCGGGGCGAAAGTTATGGCTCATTGAAGAAAAATGCAACAACAACTTCAACCTGCAATATCTAACAAAAAATGGAAAAATTTCTTTTCAAAACCTTTGTAGATTGAAATTTCTCATCTCTAGCTTTCCAACGATACCTTTTTTGTATAAAATAAATACTATGGTGAAAAGTTATGAAATTTTTGAAAAATAGTCTGAATTTTTCCTACAGTGACAACCCCTTGGCAAAAGAAAACTTTGACATAAAACAAATTCATATAGAATAGACAAATTTATATGAGAATAGGGGTTTTTGGGCCTTATAAATGTAATCGAAAGGTCTATTTGGGCCAAAATTGCTCCATTAAAAATTTGTTCGCAAATTTGAGCTCCAAACCCTCATTTGCAACTTTGTCAAATGATCTCCAATTTGGATGAAACAAAAGCCAAATCTAACTTTATCAAGCCTTCTAGATGCATTGGAACAATAAAAAATGCTCCCAATATAACCAAAAATGCTACAATCACTCAGATCCTACACAACATATATGAAATATGAATAGGTTATCAGAACATTGCAAATCCTTTATGATTCCCCAGATCGTTTAAGAATGTAAGAGAAGAGCATACATGAATTTACAAGATTTTTACATGAAAAATCAATCTCTCAATTAGGAATCTATGAACTTCTATTTCTCAAAACAAAAGCTCTAATACCATGTTAAAAATCTAAAATAGATTGAATAACCCAAGGAAATTTTTAAGAGAAAATCAAAGTTACATAAACTGGAAAAACATAAGAATGCAAGCTAGGACTCTAAGATATTATGCAATGTCGATGTGAGAAATTTGAATTAAGATATTCCAAGCTGAAAAGATACAATGCAAAGATGCAAAATAATGATTGCATGCATCAAGGTGCATGTATGGAAAAGCATGCAACAATGCAAGAGAATGAATGGATGCAAATACAAGCTAGGTAGTGAGTTTATATAGAAGTTAGGAGAAGAGGTAGGTGGAAAATCCAACCAATAGGAATCAACCACAAAAAGTGGAGGATGCCACCAAGAGTGGAATGTGTTCCACCCTTTAAGGAAAGTGACACCACATACTTACCTCCTAGTAATAAACTCACTTTATTATCCTAAGAAAGCTTAATTAAGTGTAGGGAAAACCTAGGACTAAGGGAAAATAAAAAACCTACACCAACAAGGCTGCTCTTGAAGATCTTGACAAAGTTTAAACTAAGAACAAAAGTTTGAAGGAAACTTTAAAGTCTTCATATTTGAATTTGAAGTTGCATTGGAGAAATTTCTCGGGATGGAAACTTTAATTTCTCCCAAACTGTGCATGGTATTGAGGTGATTCTTTTGTGACCGATTTTTTTTTTCAGCTCTTCTCCTTTGGGTAAATTTTTAGGTCCATACGAGCCCATTTAGGATGACTTATTAAAAATAGTAAGTGACCATTTTTTGCTATTTTTGATGCATAACTATCTTACACCCCTTAAGTTTCATCATGGAACTCAAAACAGAAAAATAAAATAAGGAAAAAAAAATTGGTAATGCAAAATTTCCCTACACCACTGGATGCTCTTGCAACAATATATTGTGAGCTAATCCTCACCATGGTTTTTCCCATTTTGGGTTTTCCATGTAAAAATCCTAGTGTTCTTGTGTTTTGTGGATTTTTCAATGATTTGTTTTCTTTTCCTATTTCAGTAAATATGGTTTGGTGATTGAATTTGATTTTTTTAATAAGTTAGAGAATATTGATTCACCCCCCCTCTCAATATTCTGAATGTTCAACATGGAATTGGACCCATCAAACTTTAGAGTCTTTAATTTCTCCTTCTTGGATTTAGGAATCTTTTATTTCTAATTTTATGACAAGAAAATTAGTGTTTTGAGGGGAGGTAGATGATTTATTTATTTCATCTAAAGGTTGTACTATTGGAACTTCAATGTTAGGGGAATTTTGTTTTTATATAGTAAGGAAATCTTACAACAATAAGGAAAAGATAATAGTAAAATTTAGAATGTGAAAAATTATGAATCCTACAACAATTATGAAGAAGTAAATCTTCCACATATACTTTCCTTTGTACTTCAAGATAGCTTTTATTAAGTCTTGAGGAAAATTTGAAAGCTTTCTATGAATCCATCTTCATCCTAAAGAGAAGATTCATGGTCTCTTTCAATCAATATCTTAGTACTAGGAGGTATTTTCATAATATTATTGTTAATACTCTTTTGACACATGAATATTCCTTCAAATTCTAACTCACATACTTGAAGAGTGTATACATCTAGTTCAACCTCAAAATGTATTCAAAATCTATTTTTTTTATTGTATTTTGTAATAACATGTTTCATTTTGGGTTCTCTCTCAATCCTTATCTAACTAGGATTCCTCTTCATTGTAGCCACATATAAGAAAAAACAGTGGCCACATATCCATTTAGTTTTATGGACCACTATTTACTTAAAGCAATATGCCATACACTTTAGGGATGTCTACTATTTCTATATCCATATAATGTTACACTTTGGGATGAAAAGAACTAAATGTGAATATGAATTAATATGTCGTTACCATTTTAATAATTCGATCCATTTTCTCATATTGGAAATTAATTCATGACTTAATATTTTTTTTAATAGAATTTGATCATTCATGCTTTCAGAGGAAAGTAACCTAGAAATTCCTATATCATTTTGTTCCTCCCTAGCTTTGAATTCTTCTACTTTGTTATTAGTTATTTCTTTCCATGTGATTGCATTTTTTGAGAATTCTACTACTCTCTTGATTTTTTTGTTCCCTCTTCTATCAATTTCCATTTCCACAACTCAATAGCTATTCATATTTTATTTTTTCTAGAGAAGATATGTCTTTTTGGGAGATTAGGATTGGGGTGGCAAGGACTTCATCTATTTCTTGTAGGTGTTAGTTAATTGTTTGATGTATCCTTGAAGTTTAGCTATATTTCTATTTAAATCTTACTTTTTAACCTTTGTAGCCTAGTAATAGTACAAATATATTAGATTGTTGTTGGATGTTGTGGTTGTGTTGCTGTAATGTGGTTGTCATTGATGTCAACACTATTAGCATTAATTCATTTGAAGTTGTATATGTCGAGGATATTGAGAAAATTGTAAAGGAATGAGTTGCAGGTTGTTAGTGGTAAAGTGAAGTTTAGTATGTCGGTGATTTTTGTATGTTGATGATCAGAGGTTGTGGAATAAAGGGTTTGTTTCTAAGTGTATCTAGTTTATCCAAATCTAGTTTCAAAGATCCGCATGAAGTTTTGATCGAGTTATGAAGATTTTCATTCTAATAGTTTTTTTGTTTATTCAATTGGTGTTCCTAATTGAAGATGATACGATTTTAGTTAGTTCAATTATTGTGGATGCTTCTCTTGTGATTCATGATTCTTGTGGATGTTTCTATATCATGCTCTATCTTTGTTGCATGTCCACATTAATTGTTGTGCTCGTGGTTGGTGATTTTTTCTTGTGTGTTCATGTTTTTCTTGTTCTTGCGCGACATGGTGTTTGAAGCATGTTGTGAATCTTCGAGGAGAAATTAATTGAAGTGTCTTCATGTTGGAGATGTTTTAGGTCCTCACTAAGTTGTGTCTGACCTTGGTTGATTGACATTGATAATCTTTAATGTTTTGGGCCAACAGTTTATATTTATTTTATTATTTCTTTGTGGCCGGCTTGTAGCGATGAAATTTCTTGCTACGAATATATAAGAGTGATTTTTTATTCGAATTGAAGTGTGCAAGGGTGTGCTTCTCTATGTGTGTGGGAATATTATTCAAATCATTCGAAGGTATAGTAGAGTGTGAAGAAGTGTGTAGAAGAGTGAAGAATTGTTTATGTGTTTAACTAGAACTGTAATCAGGCATTAGTGGATGTTATTCTCTCAATTCAAAATCTGAATGGTTGTAATCTGAATCTCTTTGTAAGACAGTGTGTCTTCCTTTGTAATTGAGCAGTGAGCTCTAGGTAGTGTGCCTAAAAGCATGTGCATTCCCCATATTTCATTTTCATTATACTTTTAACAAGATATAATCTTGTGGACTGACCTCCACTGTGGCTTTTCCCCTAACAACCTGGTTTCCATGTAAAAAATCTTGGTTTATGTGTGTTTCTGATGTATTGATGATTTATGTTTTCATGGTTAATTATCATATCTAAGAATAATGTTAATAAGTTGAATAAGTTTTGAATTTCTCTGACAACTGATTCACCCCCCCACTCTTAGTTGTCTTCCCTTGTGTTGCCAACAATTGGTATTAGAGTAGGTTCCTTGGAAGAAGTTTAACAACTTAAGGTGATCCAGGATGGCAAGTTATAAGAAGGATAGTCTAAGATTTGATGGAACAAATTATTCTTCGTTGAAGACTCTAACGGAGTGCCATCTAAGATGCATTGGTGAACCCTACTGGAGCATTACAAGTAATATGTATATTATTCCATAGAATGGTCCTACTACTTCTGTTGAGATCAGAGATGCTAAGTATAATATCCGGGCTAAGGAAGCTTTGTTGAGTGCTTTGACTAATTCTAAGATGACAAATGTTATGGATCTAAAGACTGCTCATGAGATCTAGAAAAAGTTGGAAACCTTGTATGAAGGTGATCCTAATGTCAAGATTGCTAAGTTGCAGAGTTTGAAAGGGAAATATGAAAGGTTGAGAATGGGTGATGATGAGAACATTAATACTTTCATGCAAAGAGTGAATGAACTTGTGTGTGGTATTAGATGTGTTGGATGAAAGATAGATGAATCTGAGATTGTTGCTAAAGTGTTTAGATCCCTGTTTGATTCTTACAAAGTCAAAGCTAGTTATATTGAAGAGCTCCAAACTGTAACAAACATAACTAGAGATACATTGGTTGGTAAGCTGACTACTTTTGAGTTGAACGAATTTGGTGATGCCCTTCCTAAGGTTGAATCTGCATTTAAAGCTACTACTTCTAGAAGAGATAAACAAAGGTATGATTTGGGTGAGATTTCATCTAGAAATACATTCAAGTATGAGGATGAAATCAGAAAAATTGAAGAAGAAGAAAGAGAGATGGAAGAGCTGGAAGCACTTATTGTCAAAAGAGTACCAAGAGGAAAAGGTAATTATGAAGGAAAATTTCCTCTTAAATGTTTTTCTTGCAATAAGATAGGTCATTTTGCATCAAGGTGTCCAGAAAGAGCTCCTAAACAAAGACATAATAAGCCTATATTTCAAAATAAGTGTTACTATTGTTGGAGTACAGTTAACATTGAGAGGGGGGGGTGAATCAATGTTAACAAACTAATTAATTCTTTTTGAAACTTTTAACAATAATCATGAATGAATGAACTTATGTTGTAAAAATGAAATGAATAGATAATGAACAAACACATTTAAAAGATTGACACAGATTTTGTCTTGAGTCACTGGTTGATTTGTCTCACTGACAATGGTGTTATCTCACTGATAGTCTTATAGTGCTATCTCACTGATAGTCTTTTGAAATGTACAAGTATGAAAGTAATATAAATACAAAGTTGATCTATGTTTCATTAATCACATACTCTGTTCTACAATGACCTCAGACTCAGAGTTACAAAGTTCCAAGCCTCAAAAAACAATATATATTGTCCTTCAGAAAGATATAATCTGTGCTTTCCAATAACCTCTCATCATCAATCAAAATGACCGCAACAACACATTTTATATGTCCTCTGTTTTGTCAAAAACAAAATTAGGTAGAGAACTATTGAAGAAACTATTTCACAACTTCCATGAGAAACTGAACCTCAAACTTCCTTTGCTCGTTGTCTCAACCAAAATCCATTGAAACTCTTCTTTCCAAGAAAGCATTAAGGATAATCAATACAAATTTGCCATATAATTTGTGGTGTCAACACAAACAAACACAATAAACCCAAAAGAAACAATAAACCCACGACCATTTCTTTTTATTCTTTTAATAAACAAAAACATGTCTTTACAGGCCTGACACAAATGAATGTATAAAAATCCTCAAAAGAAACTGCCAAAAAACCCCGATAACAACTTTATTAATACAAACCTGACATTAAGATTTGTACAGGGTGCTCAAACAAACAATCACATTATTAACAACCAACCTATCTTAGAAACCACAAAACCCCTTATACCAGAAAATAAACCACAGTTCGAGTGCAAAAAGTTCATTAGCTACAACAACTCGAACAAGGGTTGATTAACAAAAGAGAATAAACTTTTTTTTTAAATACTTGTTTCTTTGCTCCAGGATCAGTGCACAACATTATTAATCAAAAACACAAAAGCATAAACATTTTTTTTATTTTTCTTAAGATACTTAACAAATAAGAAAATGTGAATTGAAACATAGCACCTGATATACCAACTGTCATCATCATGCTCGAGTCCAAGTTGACACATTTCCTTCCAAAACTATCATGCCATGCCAAGAATGTCAATGCCCTAACTGTTTCAGGCCATGCCCTAGCTCGAGAGAGCTCTTTCAACAAAATCAATAATGAAATATGCTCGGGCACTCTCTATTTTATGCATTAAAGACCTTGCAAAAAAATTCTGGAACAAGCTTTCCTTATTACTAGTGCCATGATTAGGGTAATGAACCCTAACAAATGAAACATATCAACCACTGATATATATCAAAACTTCAAAGAAGCTTTCAAATTTGACATAATGATGCTTCAAGTCCAAGAATTATGATGGGAAAGAATTTCCATTCAACACAAATTATTACCACCTACAATGCAAAGATTCTTTTAATTTTGACTTTATAAGACATTATCATTGCTACCTTTTTGCCACTTCATAATTATCTTTAAAAAATTATTCACAATTATCCAAACCTTATTTGTAATATGTTGCCTTATGAAAATATAATATGCCCTTTTGAAATAGACTTTGGATATAGTATTTATCATTGCTTCTAACCAATATTATCACGAAGCCTTAACATGTCAGGATATAAACATACAGATGGACATTATCATCTCAAACTAAAAAGAAATGATCATATGCCAAGCTGATAATAACCAAACTATTAAACATATCAATCACTAGAATATGCCATATGTAGATGATGATGACAAGATAGATCAACATTGATATATAAACTCATGCAAGAACATAACTGAAATATCACCATGTGCACAACTTGATACCTCAACCTTGGTGTTATGACATTAATGCCAAATAATACTGAGGAACAAAAAACTCCCCATTTGGCATTGATGTCAAACACAAAGGTTAATCAATTACATCATAGATATAATATACCTATTCTGAACATGATGACTACATGAAGTGCATATCCATCCTATCACATATCAAAGAAACCATCAGATGCAACTGAAAACTGGATCATATCACCAAAAAACTACATATCATTGATCAAAAAACATATCACCATGCATATCACCACCAATCAAAAAACATATCACTGCCAAAGATACAACTAAAACAAATACTGCATAAACAAGCACTAAATTGAATATTGCATAAACAAGCACTAAACTAAAAATTCTCCCCCTTTTGACACAATTCCAAATATATATTGAGGGATAAAAGAATATGCATGAACTGCTCCCCCTGACTCCATGAACTGAAGTTAACATGGAAGAGAATTGATAGAGATAACTCCAAGCTTGTCTCTGAGAGTCTCAAACTAAGCTTTAGGAAGGGGTTTAGTAAATATATCAGCTACTTGATCATTGGATGCCACAAAATCTAGTATAACTTCATTTTCCAACACCTTTTCACGCAAAAAATGATACCTTACAACAATATGCTTAGTTCTAGAATGCTGCACAGGATTTTTAGAGATATTAATAGTACTTGTATTATCACATAAAATGTGAACAGGTCTAGCAACATCAACCTATATGTCCTTCAAGGTCTGATCCATCCAAAGTACCTAAGTACAACAAGCAACAACTGCTATATATTCTACCTCAGTAGTTGACAAGAATATCGAATCCTGCTTCTTGCTATGCCAAGCTACTAATCTACCTCCAAGATAGAATGCACCCCCTGAAGTACTTTTTCTATCATCAATATTTCTAGCCTAGTCAGCATCAGTGTAAGCAACCAACGTGAAATTACCTTGTTTAGGGTACCACAAACCAAAATATTTTGTTCTAGCAACATACTTCAAAATTCTTTTTACTGCATTCAAATGTGACATCTTAGGTGAAAATTGAAACCGTGAAACCAAGCATACGACTTGCATAATATCAGGCCTTGTGGCAATCAGATATAAGAGACTACCAATCATGGATCTATACATGGGATGATCCACATCAGGCTGATCAACTTCCTTTGAGAGTTTGCAGCTAGTTTCCATAGGAGTCCCAACTGGATTACAATCAATCATCTAAAAAAATTTAAACATTTCTTTAGCCTATTTTGTTTGTGAGATAAATATCCCTTTATCAAGTTGACTAACTTGAAGACCCAAAAAGAAAAAAATTTCACCAATCATTGACATTTGAAATTTAGACTTCATGATTGCTGGAAATTTAGAGCACAAAGCATCATTATTACTACCAAATATAATATCATCAACGTAAACAACAACTATAATACTATCATCTTTCACTTTGAAGTATAAATTGTTGTCTACTGCACCTTTTGAGAAACCCTGTTCATGTAAATAGGTGTCCAACTTTGAATACCAGGCTCTAGGAGCCTGTTTTAGACCATAAAGGGCCTTTTTCAACCTGTATACATAGCATTCTTTACCTACAACAACAAAGCCTTCAGGCTGTTCCATATAAACTTCTTTTGTCAAGTCACCATTGAGAAAAGCAGTTTTAACATCCATTTGAAATACTTTAAAACCTTTATACACAGAGTAAGATAGAAACATTCTAATTGCTTCTAACCTAGTCACATGAGCAAAAGTTTCATCAAAGTCCAATCCTTCAACTTGAGAACAACCTTTACAAACTAATCTAGCTTTGTTTCTAACTATATTCCCTTGTTCATCCATCTTGTTCCTAAAAACCCATTTTGCACCAATGACATTTTTGTTTTCAGATCTACCTGAACTAGTTCCCAAATCTTATTCTTCTCAATTTGTGCAAGTTCTTCATGCATAGCCTTAATCTAGCAACTATCACTACTAGCCTCAGAATATGTCTTAGGCTCTATTTCAAAAATCAAACACAAATAAACTTGTTCATCAATATCTTTTGTTCCTGAAAGTTGTCTTCTAGTTTGAACTCCTTTTGTTTCATCACCAATAATTTGATCAGAAGGATGTCTCTTTTTCATTAGCCTAGAAGACAACTGAGAGGTAGGTTGGGAGGAAGGTTCAACAACATCATCAAGCACATTTTGTTTAGTTGACTTATCAGGTTATGTTGAATCCAAAGGTTCATTTTGATCTTGCAAATTTGTATTAGGTGACTACAGTATAAAATCATCATCATCAAATTTATTTTGCAGTTCACAATTCTGTAAGGTTTCATCAACCTTTACATTGGTACTTTCCACAAATTTCCTTAACCTTTTATTGTAACATTTATATGCTTTACTATGCATAAATTATCCCAAAAATATGCCCTCATCACACCTTGATTCAAAACTTCCAATGCTATCAATGTCCTTTATAATGCACTTGCTACCAAAAATTTTGAAATATCCTGCATTAGCAGTCCTACCATACCATAATTCATATGGTGTATGTTGTGTTTTAGTTCTTATCTGAACTCTATTCAGAATGTAAACAATAGTATGCACTGCTTCTTTCCAGTATGTATTTGATAGAGCTGCATCATGCAACATGGCTCTTTACATTTCCTTCACTATTCGATTTTTGCGTTCAACAACACCATTTTGTTGTGGTGTCCTAGAGGCTAAATATTTCCTTTTTATTCCATGTTCTTCACAATAGTCAACAAACTCTTGTGAGATAAATTCACCTCCTCTATCTGACCTAAGACACTTGAATTTCATATCTGATTCATTTTCAACTAACTTTTTGAAAACTTTAAACCTATGAAAAGATTCTCCTTTATGTATCAGAAATGTTACCCAAGTCATACGAGTATAGTCATCAATAAAAAGCATAAAATACCTCTCATTATTTAAGGACTTGGTCCTTGTTGGTCCACATACATTAGTGTGAAAAAGCTACAGTGGTCTGGTTGATGTGTATTCTTTAGTTTTGAAACTTGCTCTAGCTTTTTTTCCTTCTTGGCATTCCTTACAGATCTGATTATTTGGTTTAGATATCACAAGCATATTCCTAACATTTTGATTTTTACTTATCTTTACCAGATTGTCATAGTTAATATGACCAAATCTTCTATGCCATAACCTAGACTCATCAATTTGACTCATGAAGTAAACATTAGTTTCTTGCTTATTATTTGAGCTCTCTTGTAGATAATACACATTACCATTTGTTATGTAACCTGCTGCTACTGATTTACCATATTTTCTTTGAATTTCACACCCAAAGTCAAAGAACTTTATTTCAAAGCCATTATCACAAATTTGGCTTACACTTAAGAGATTATGAGTTAGTCCTTTCACATAATACACATCATTGACATGAATTTCATTTTCAAGCAGAATAGTACCTTTGCCCACTATTGGAATACAATGATCATTTCCAAACTTTACAAATCCACTAGAATAATCTTCATAGTCTACAAACCTGTTTTTCTCACCAGTCATATGATGAGAACAACCATTATCAAGAATCCAAAAAAAATTCTTGATAGAGTGAAAAGTTGTTTCAACTATCAAGGCTTTAACTTCTTTAGGTCTCCAAACAAATTTAGTCTCTTTAGATCTGTTTGACTGCACTTTTAGATTAGATCTGCAAAATGCTACTATATGACCTACTTCACTGCATTTATAACATTGAAGATTGACAAGAAACTTATAGAGACTGCCATTAACAATATTGTAATTTCTCTTAGAAAAAATCTTGCAAGTACCAGCCTTATGACCAAATTGTTTACAATTAAAACAATAACCATTAAAACTAGGACTATCATCAAAAATCTTACCTTTTCCTAAGTTAGCACTGTGATTTGAGCATTGACCTTCATCGGGTGAGGCAAGCTGATTTCTTAGCTTAACAACTTCTGCTTCCAAAGAGAAACATTTCTCCTCCTTAAGTTTCAATTTTTCTTGAGTCACCTCAAGAACTTTTCTGACTTCTTCTCCTTTAAGAGTCAAATCAGAGATAGTTTGAATATTTTTCTAATCTTTATCTTTCAAAATAACTGCCTCTTTTCTCAATTTCTTAATTTCTTTGAGAGCATATTTCAATTCTTCCTCAAGGTCAATTTCTGATTCAGAATTAGATTCATCTTCCTTTATAGGAACAACTTCAGCCATAAATAATATTTCTTCAGTTTCATCACAAGATTCAACTGATTCACTACCAATTACATCAACATAAAGACTTTTCTTCTTTTTGAAATTTTTTTTTTTTTTAAATTAGATTGCTTCTTCTTTGAAAATATTTTATTGCTTCCATCATCACTTTCAAGATCTTTATTAGGACAATTTGTAGCATAGTTTCCTATCTTTCCACAATTAAAACATTTAAAGGGTAATTTCCCCTTATACTTGTCTGGGCCTCTTTTTAGTTTACTTACAAAAGAGGATTTTGTTTCATCTAAAACATCAGACTCAGCTTTAAAGGTAGATTCCTTATTAATAGAGTTATGTTCATTCAATCTCATCTCATAAGCAGTAAAGAAACCATGGAGATCATCAAGAGTTAACTTATTAATATCTCTTTCTTCAACTGCTGCAATCTTTGGATCAAACTTAGTGGGTAAAGATCTCAAAAAAAATTGAACAACAATATTTTTAGGAAGGTTTTCTCCAAACCCTCTGATTGCATTTACACTTTCTTGAATCTTCCAGAAAAAATCAGCAATCTTTTCATCGTCACCCATTTTTAAACTATCAAACATAAATCTATAGTTCTGAATTTTTGCTTCTTTAACTTTCTCATCACCTTCATAGATAGTGGAAAATTTATCCCATATAGCTTTTGCATTCTTACAATCCATTATTTTTGTCAAGACATCATTAGTGAGTCCACAACAAATAGCATTTTCAGCTTTTGCATTGCAATCATATGCTCATTTTTTATCAGCATCAGAAGGGGGTGATGTAGCAGTATATGCATTTTCTACTACCGCCCATACATCATATCCTAGAGAATTGATAAGTTTTTTCATCCTAAACTTCCAGAAAGCATAACCAGTACCATCAAAAAGTGGTGCTCTGGTTGTAGATAAACCTTCTTGAGTTGCCATTAGCACTCCTAAATTGAAACCCCTAATTGACTCAATGACAAGGTTTGGCTCTTATACCAATTGTTGGAGTATAGTTAACACTAAGAGGGGGGGTGAATCAGTGTTAACGAACTAATGAATTATTTTTGAAACTTTTAACAATAATCAGATCATGAATGAACTTATGTTGTAAAAATGAAATGAACAGATAGTGAACAAACACATTTAAAAGATTGACACAAAGTTTGTCTTGAGTGGAAACCCTCCTAGGGAATAAAGCCACTTGAACTTGGCCTCACTGGCCTTATCTAAAAAATATTCTTTATACAATGCCTCATTGGTTGATTTGTCTCACTGACAATGGTGCTATCTCACTGATAGTCTTATAGTGCTATCTCACCAATAGTCTTTTGAAATGTACAATTATGAAAGTAATATAAATACAGATTTGATCTCTATTTCATTAATCACATACTCTGTTCTGCAATGACCTCAGAATCAGAGTTACAAAGTTCCAAACCTCAAAAAACAATATATATTTTCCTTCAAAAAGATATAATCTGTGCTTTCCAATAACCTCTCATCATCAATCAAAATGATCACAACAACACATTTTATATGTCCTCTATTTTGTCAAAAACAAAATTAGGTAAAGAACTATTGAAGAAACTGTTTCACAACTTCCATGAGAAACCGAACCTCAAACTTCCTTTGCTCATTGTCTCAACCAAAATCCATTGAAACTCTTCTTGTCAAGAAAGCATTAAGGATAATCAATACAAACCTGCCATATGATATGTGGTGTCAACACAAACAAACACAATAAACCCACAAGAAACAATAAACCCATGGCCATTTCTTTTTTATTCTTTTAATAAGAATAAAAACATGTCTTTACAGGCTTGACACAAATGAATGTATAAAAATCCTCAAAAGAAACTACTAGAAAACCTCGATAACAACTTTATTAATACAAACCTGTAAGGCCTCTCTTTGCATGTGACTAATACAATCCTAGAGTGTTATATATTCCCCCTAAATAGATGGTTAGATATATTGCAAGCGATGTGAATTGTCCAACAGTAACCTTATAGTTTTACGTTATGTTATATCACTATTATTTTAATTAATGAAGATGTATGTGCATGTGAATTATTGTATGAGATTCGAACTTATAAGATGAATTTGAAATAAGATAATTGTTGTGTCGTATTACATTGGAAGTGTAATTAGCTATGTAAATGATTCATGAATAAAGTTACAAATATTCGATTTACAATTAATGTTGTTTATTAATATGTCTAACTATGCTTGATTATGTTGTGCAGGAAATTAAATGAGTCGATGTGGGATTAACATTAAAGGTCGAGAATATAACGGTGCTAGCATGAGAAGGGATAACCATCAAGTGCAAATCAAAAGACTTCTTGTTGAGGATATAAATTTATCTCCATCCGAGACCTAAAAGCAAGTAGAGTAAATGTATTGGAGGGCTAAGGAATAAAATATGAAAATAGGAGGATGGATAAATATTGGAATCAAATTAGATACATCTTTGGGAAGTCCTAAGTGTAGCCCTATTTGACTTAGAAGGGTTTGAGGTTTTATTATTGATTGGTTGATTATGTTTGAGTAGAATCCAATTGTAGGTCATGTGATGTGAGTTTGGTCGGGGTTGGAACCCTTGGTCAAGATCAAAACTCGTATGGATTCTTTTGTGGGTTCTAAAAAGGGATTATTGAGTCAATTTCCTTGGTTTTTGAACAAGAATAGACCACTAGGACCTATACCTATGGGTTTGGAACCTTTTTGACATGTGAACTTGTCTTTGGAGTGTGAAAAGACCACTCAAAAGTCCACATTCATGAATGTGACGAATTCAAAAAGTGTTGGGGCTTGGGAAAAGTGACTTGTCACTCTCAACTTCCCACTCCCCAAAAGTTGTTGGAATTGGCACAAGACTCACACATGTGTGAGCACTTGTGGGAAAGAGTGTAGGTTTGGAGGATTCCTATATATCTCAAGAAGATGGAAGATTTCGGCATTTCCCACTTCTCCTTTTGGAGAACTTGGGAAGTGAAGAAAAGAAGGAGAGAGTCAAGGATGGAAGAATAGGAGTTCAAAGGAGAGCAGCTTGTAGAGAGATAATTCTTTTTTCCATTTCTTATTCTTAGTATTGGTAGAGATAGCTTGATTTATGCATTGAATCATAAGTAAGATTGTTTAAGGGATATATTAGAGTAATGTGTTGTATAATGAGCAATCTTGTTATAGCACTAAGCTCTCACCATTGAATTACAATGGTGTATAATGTATTTCTTGCTCGGGGGTATGGCTAGAGCCCACGAGGCTCCATGACGCCATTACGGTAGGGTGGAGAGCAAGACCTTGTTCATGAGTTTGTAAGTCATTTGCTTCCTCAAATATCATGATAATATTGTAATTCTAAAAGATGGGATTCATGTTTTAGCAAGTCTTATTCCTTTGTTTGTGTTCATTGTATTTCTTTTTAATACTATTGCAATATTAAAAGTTAGTATTTTGTTTTAGAAGGAAATTATAGGAAAAGAGCAAGCCTTAATTCTTGGGTATGATATTATTTTATTGCTAGTATTCATGTAAAAATAAAAGATTTGTATCTTGTTGAAATAAAATAAAAATAAAAAAAGGATGAGAGCAAGATGTTAGTCATTGTTATGTTTCTCATTGCATTTATAAATGTCCTTTGTAGTATGAAAAGTCTATGTAAGGAGTTTACATCTTATATTGTAAAAAGGGAATATATTTATAACTTTGGTTTAATTGGTAATGTGAAAATCATCTTATCCTTGTGGTTAGACTTTTAAAGAAAAGGATATGTTGTATTGTGTTTTTGAAGGATAAGTATAATGAGATTATGCTGAGAAATGGGTGCTTGTAAAAGATAGTTAAAGACCTAAAAGAGAATGAATAGAGATTGCATGCATCAATATAGTTTAAAAATTTTATATAAAATCTTCACTTAAAAATTTGAGTATGATATAATTACTTGAGACAGTAAAATAGTTTTATTTATTTTCCATATCTTAAAATATATATATATGTACGATGGTATAAATGTTTATATATATATATATATATAATCTATTAATAATTATATTAAATACATTTTAATGAGATAATAATTTACATATATGAATAAAATGAAATATAAGCCTTCACAGCTAAATCATGCCAATGGAAATAAAAGGTAGTAAAATACCGTTTCCAACAAAAATAAAAAAAAAAGATAGTAAAATATCTTTGAGCAAAAAAGTAAAAGGATAATAAAATAGCTTTTCCCAGCAAAGAAAAAGGGAGATAATAAAATGAATACATTATCTTCGCTTTAAAAATAATAAACTAAAATAAAATAAAACACAAAGACAAAACAGTCAAATATTACTTGGATCTGTGATGAACACAGAGACCTCCCTTGTGCCAGCCAACAAAACAAATAAGAAGAAGCATGTATGTTTATTATTCTAAAATGGTCAAGCATTATCCAATGTGCATTGGTTGTTTTAACAGGAGGACAGTCATTTAAATAAAATGGGATCTAAATAGATTTGCAACTGCATTTAATGAAATAAAAATGAAATATGTTGCTAGAAGTGTAAGTCATCCCTGTAGATAGAGGTTGTGGCCTCTCTACCTGTAATCTTGCTTTTTTTTTTGTTATTAAAAAAAAACTAAAACTGCACAAAAGGGTATTATCTAAAAAAAAAAAATACCCATAAACCGTTATATAAGAATATGCTAAATCCAAATGGGATTTGTTTATTCATTTGTTCTCAAAATGGAAGCTATAGGTATTGTTGGCTTGTTTATTATCATAATGGCCTAGAGTAGATAAATAAAATGGAGATTAGGGGGTCATTAGACTTCTAGTATAAATAAAATTTGTGCTTGACATCAGGACCTGTGGGGAGAGATTCTCACCCATTGGCTCTTTCCTTATTGTATTTAGGAACTAGAGTTCATTCTCTCCTGCATTATCTTCATATGCAGATATGAAGCCATTAGTTCTTGCTCATAATGCTAACATTGCTTAAGAGTAGTGGTTGGAAGCTGCATCACTTTAGTGTTTAAAAAAATAAATAAATAAAATATAGGGTTGACATGATAAAAGCCGAGAAGAAACGAGATGTAAGGATATATATATATATATATATATATATATATATATATATATATATATATATATATATATATATATATATATATATGTATATATATATAACAGAATAAAAGAAAGTGAGTGAAGATATAAAAGAGAACAACAAACTGGGTTGAGGGATATCCTCTAAATCATGGTGCCATGCTTCCTCTTCGAGGACCACACCACTGCTACCCTATATTGCATTTCTCCTTTTGTTGTGTGTATGGTAGCCATCACTAATTATCTTAGACTATGGAGGAGGAGAGAGGGAATTAAATATCAGGGAGAACCTAGAGATGAGTTTTGCGTATGATGGAGACTGATACTGGTCTGGGTGCAATGCATTAAGATTGTTTGGCCACCCATCTCATGAATCGGTTGAGCCAGAGGGATATTTGTTCTTCTTTCCAGAACCAAAGGCTGATAGGTGTTTGAGCTGACAACGAGCTGCATAGCAGAGTGGGTCAGTGACGTGTGATGCAGAGTGAGCTTCTAGAAATAGTGCCTAACAATGAAAGTTGGTGCGGTTAATAGGGAGAGCTATAATTCTATTTACTACACCACTCCTAAAATTCCTTTCTATCAATCATGTATGCCATTAACAACTCAAATAAATTCTTGTGTTGGTGTAAAATAAAAATAAAAAATCTTGATCCCATCCTAACACAACGTACTTGATCCAATATTTTATTTCGAACCATCACTTCCTCTCTCTCAAATCGTATTCCCTTATTGGTACTGCTAAGATAGTCGGTAATAAACTGGCATATAGGGTGGACAATAGTGTTGCCATCTTTCCTTTTCATCTTATAGTTTTAACCTATGGGGAGATCGAGCTACATTCTCTCTAATCTAAGTGTATGGTGTTTTCGAGATTATACCAAGAAGTACTGATTTATTGTTGCACAAGTAAGGCCTATCATTTATTGTGGACTATAACCACTCAGAGGAGGGCTATGTCTTAGACCTCTAGGCACCTACAGAAGTGGAAATACGGGTCTGCTTGGAATTTTGTACGTGTTCAACTTCTGGTATCAATCATGAGTTTCAACCAAACATTATTCAATAGGTAATGCACATTGCACAGTTAAAATTGAATGTTACAACTAGTCTCTTGATTTATAAGGGTGGGACAAGCGAAATGAGCAATCAAGAATAATGTTGATTATGCTCAAGGAAATATAGTAATTGAATTTGAATAAACGGGTTATGCAACAACTTGGGCAAGTAGTGTTCCTTATATCGTCATCTCCTTTTCTTGAGTGCGGAAGGCATACCACTGTTTAAATAATAATACCGAGAGGATTTTATGTTAGACTGAAAAACATTGGTAAACATTATACACAGTAGTCTTATACATTATCATGTTGTCCTCTCATGAATATTCACTCTTAATAATTAGAAGTCTTCATGGGAATACGTAGGATATAGTGTTCCCTCATGAAAAGAGAAAGGGGATATTCCCATATTCTTAAAAGGAGATTATAAGAACTTAAATAATACTCCATGTAAGGATAAAGACAAGTAATAAAAGATGTTGATTAAAAAGAAATAAAGACTTCTCTTTATTCGATTTCTCCTCCCCTTTTCCCTAAAGGAAAATAATACTATAAAATGTGTAAATGAATCAATATAAATAATTATTTGTATCAGTTACTTCTTAAATTTATGATTTTATTTTAATTTATCTCTCTAAATAAAAGAAAGTATAAATATTTGTTTATCTATCTAGATAAAAACAAGAAAATAATTAAATTTATAAACATAAATAAATAAATAAATAAGTGTGGAAATTTAATAATGAAAGCAAAGTATGAATATCTTATTCACTTCTATATCTAAATTTCGAGATTGAGTATTAGTGTGGATTTCTCCAACTTTGTTACGATGGATCAACATGATAAGAACAAACAAGAATAATATTGTTATATCAAGAAATCACTAGGTTTCAATTATACAAGCTAGTACACTCATGGGTATGAGATTCTTGCTTTAACCTATCATCTATGCCTACTCAAATAGCCCTTTGACCTTTATCCTTGATGTTTGAGGTTTTCTTTGATGGTCGCCACCTACACCCGCTCATGTGATTACCCATTTCTCACCCCCGAGCAATTAGTCGATGATGTTGTTCCTAGGAATTGTCATTCAATGCACGTAGCTGGTTAGCAAGTTCAACTCAATATAGTATGTTTCAATTGGTTTATGCCTTTTATTGAAAAAAAAATTGTTAGTTGCATTTTTTTTTTAGAGTAAATTTTTGGCATTACATTTTGGTATCAGAGCCCTAGGTTGCAACTCTAGGGAACTCTGGGAATAAATTGGGCATTAAGTTTGGTGTGTGTGTGTGGGAACATGTGAAAACCACTTTGTGTTATTGATAATTAAATGTTGATAAGGAAAATTCTAAGGGACTTGCATAGTGTAGTAAATGAGAATTTTGTTTCAATTATCTAGCCCAAATAAGATTGTGAAGTACTAAATTGACCGTTTTAGATGGTTCAAGAAATTATTTAATTAATGACATTCAACTGTTAGGAGAAACTTAATATAAACATGGTGCCTTGGTTTAAGTAAATAGGATGAATGACTTGATACATATATCGGTCTAGTTAACAAGGGTTATGGCATCAATTTGGCCTTTTGATATTAAACTTTCTTAAACCTTCGGAAGGGTATAATTGAGTTTCTGAAGTAGGGCCCTTTTATAAAATACGTGAATAGTGTAATAGGTCATCACAATGGGTATTATTAAAGAAACATTATTTTGTTGACGTCTTAAGACCATAATTATTAAACACAAAAATAATGTAACTTCTTAAAGTTAGTTGTGTTTTGGGAGAAACTTACATTCTTGTTGAGACCTTAGTACAAATAAAGGATAGAACACCATAACTATATTCTGGAAAATTGCAACTAGTCAAAGAGGAAAGAATTATATGGCCCACAAAATGGATTAATGTGTTAAATGTTGTAATTTAACAAGTCTAAATCTCTAAACCCTTAAATTTATTAAATCAAACTAACATGAGTGAAGCAATGGAAAACCCCTTATATTATGTGAAATTTGAGCACCTTGTACATTTGAATTTAAAATTTTATCAAAGATTAAAATTAAAACCTTAAGGTGTAGATTGTTGGACCTAAGTCTAAGGACTTGTTCATAATTTGTAATAGATTCTAGATACTCATGAACTGCTACCTTGCACAACTCAGACCATGGTATATATAGGACTTTCCTATTACACAATATCTCAATTTTCATGGTGTATAAGGATTTAATTCACGTTCTTGTGAAGCAATGATGAATCACCTTGTGGTTGTTAGGTAAAAATATCATGTATGATGACATCAACTAATGATGAAAGTCTTGCATTGTATAGTACGTGTAACTTAGAAAAGTGGAAAAAAAATTGAATTGTACCTTGAATTAAATGGTGAAACCCTATGTCATTCAAACACTATTGCAAGTAAACCATGACCTAGTGAACTTAATAGTACAATGAAACCTATCAAACCTTTTGTGTTGTTTTATCCAAGACTAAAACAAGTGAAAGAATATAATTACTAAAATTCAAGTCAAAGGTAAGAATGTATAGAAAGTTGCAACTAAGTTATAATTTTGGTGAAAATTGATTTAGGTAATGAGTAAATATTTTCCTTCTAGTAATTGAGTTTAAAACCTTGGTGAAGAGACCTTGTCAAAATATGCATTTGAAGTTACAACGTTATCTAGGGCACACACTATAAACACTTCCTTATACATAGCTAAGAACTAAAGTCTTGTTGGTGCCAAAATATGAAAGGATACATGTCATAAAGGAAGTAATAGGGTAGTCAATTAGGTGTTGACCTTGAAGGTTGTGTACATGTTATAAGAATTGAATAATCAATTATTGAATTTATGAAGTTGAGTAATGAAATATGTGTGATTCATGGTGTATTAAGTGATTGGAAATATAAACTATATCGATAAGAGGCACTAAGTAGAATTGTAAAACTTTCAACTAATGTTGTATTCTAAACCATTGACTGTACTCACTCTTTGAGAGAAAATCATATGCACCAGAATGTAAAGGAGAAAAATTAAAAGTAGACAGAAATTTCAAGAATTTTACTCATTTGTGCATCTTTATGAGGTTATATGGAGTTGTGATTGTAAAAATGATGATTGTAACATGTGATTAAATGGTTCAATCTTAGATAGTGAAATGTAAGATTTGTAAAAAGATATCAATGAGTTGTGAAAATTATTATTCTATGAATTATCATGTGTTTCATGCATTGAGTGTTCTTTCTTTTCCCATATTATAATGTTTCAAACAAAAATGATTGACTATCTTCCTTATCAAGTAGGAAACCTTCTTTAGCACACGAAAATTATAGTGGAATTACCCATACTGATATATTAGTGAACATAGCAAACATAGTTGAATGAAAAATGAGTAATGGTATGGTTAAAAACCAATATTGATCATATATGTGACGTCGGTAAGATGGGAAGTGTTCAATGTACCATGTATTGTCAATCGTAGGAAAATTGAGTATTACCTAGATTACAATTGTGAATTATATGGCAATTTATTAAGAATTGTGTAAGGAAATAAAGTGTGTATGGGTGTATCGACATTGGTGTTAATAGTGTGGCGAGCCATGCATTGTTAAGTTTTAGGAAGATTGGGTGATATACTTAAGCTACAAGTGCACACTCCTAGTTAATTCTTATTCCTATGCAAAGTGAGTTGACATTTCCAAAATTAAGAAGCAAAGTGAATAGTGTTAAAAGAAAAAGGAGTGTATGTAAACTATGAATTGATTTTGTTCTACAATATGGTGGATTTCATAAAGTGTATTATGTTATGACATGTGAAGTGAAAACTAGTAAATGTGTTGTGCCTCAAGTATGAGATACAGGGTATCTGACTTGGGATAAGGGTGATGGACATCTAGTATGATCCCCTATATGTACCCTTTGTGATGGTCTTTATGTAAACTAGCTAGTTGTGAGTTAAAATAAATGTGTTAAGTGTATAAGTGTGTGTATTAAATGAAATGTGATGTACTCCTTTGTGTTAGTTTTATTTCTATGTTAAATGTGTACCCCTAGCATTTGGTTTCCCCTCTTATGGGAGTGTGATGCCAGCTAGTGTAAATAGGGGTTGAGAGGCACATGGTCTACCATTAGAAGATTATGAGCTCAAGGTGTTGGCCCTAATCCTAATAAAGGATCTATGTCATGTCATTGTAATCTTCCCATGGACATTGACCATGGCCTACTCCCCCACATATGAGAGCCACACTTGTTGGTTCATAGTGCAAACCTATTCCTTGATGTTTATAACCCATGGGTAAAGGATGGAATAACATGGACTACCAGTGATTCATACTTATGTGGTCAGGGACCACCAGTTACTCATATTCATGTGGTTAGGGACCACTAGTGCTTCATGTTTATGTGGTCAGGGACCACCAGTGATGTATATTAATGTGGTCAGGGACCACCCGTTATTCATATTTATGTGGTCAGGGACCACCAGTTATTGCATGCTATAATACTTATGATGTGGTTAGAGAACCACCATTCCCCTCCTCCCCTTAGGTGGCTTATCAAGTCACGTGGTGTTTGTAATGTGCAAATTTTATTGTTGAAATATGAATTATTTATAATTCTTGATTGATGTTTTATTTTATTATGCGCCAGCAATGTGTAATTTTACATTTATGTACTTAGGCTATTTAGCCATTTGGAAGTTGTTATATAGTCCGATTTGCCTCAAGGACTTGTTTAATTTTTCCTTTGAATTATGATTGGAAAGTTGCAATGTAGCTACAATTTATCTTTATTTTGTTTCTCTTGAATTTATAAGTTCCCTCTTGGGAGTTTTATTGAAACTTTGGTTTATGATCTTGTGTTATTCAGTTTGAGGCTTTCTCCTTGGTTGCAAATTTGCTGGCATGTGTGGTGTAATGTGGAATTTGTAAACTGCCATATCCTGGGGGGGTTCCCTGGCAGGTCGTATAGGGGAGTAGATGTGTTGGGGAATTATTTTGAAAGGGGTTGTGAATGGGACCGGTATGGGACAGTCATTAATCCATTCTTCCCTCATTCTATGATTATTCTTATCTATATAGAGTCCTTAGAGAAGGGCCTCGAGTGGTATCCAAGAATATCCATCCTTGTAAACCCCATTATGTGAGCCTTGTGTTGTAAATTATGTGACTGTATGAGGACAGGCACACCCATTGGGAAGAGCACCCTTTATATGAGGGTAGGTGCACCCAATTGGGAAGAGCATCCTTGCTATTGTTATGTGTACATGTGAAATTACAAATAAATGTGATGTGGCATACCTGTGAGCTATGTGAGAAAAATAGTAATGTGTGATGCAAAGTTAATATTATTTGAGATATGGTATGAGTTCCATAATTATAAGGTAAAATGTTCTCTTAAGCATATATTTTGACAAAATGTGAAGCTAACAATTCTGAGACATGATTGGTCAATGAAACAAAAATATTTTCTAACATCATGGGTGATGTTTATGATGCAAATAAATTTTGGAGGTGTATAAAAGGTTATGAATTCATTTAGATATAGTTTTGCATAATTTAATCGAAGTCGATTACATTGTTAATAAATTAGAGCTACATGGATTGTTGTTAGCATTTGTTAAATTAATCATATATCAACTAAATGTTCTAGTATGAGAAATTTTGTTCTAATTATTTAAATATTTAATTCATGGAAGAGATTTGCCTCTAATATGCGCTTATAGCTAAATGTTTCGATTCTTCCATCGAGAGAGTAAAAGTAATTAGTATGTTTGATATATTTATGTTTGTTCTTAAATTTAGATTATGTTTTCAAACCTTAATGACTTCCAAGAGGAAGTCTAAGCTAAGGGGAGGGAGATGTAAGGCCTCTTTGCATGTGACTAATACAATCTTAGTGTTATATATTCCTCATAAATAGATGGTTAGATATATTGCAAGAAATATGAATTGTCTAACAGTAACCTTATAGTTTTACGTTATGTTATATCACTGTTATTTTAATTAATGAAGATGTATGTGCATGCGAATTATTGTATGAGATTCGAACTTATAAGATGAATCAGAAATAAGATAATTGTTGTGTCGTATTACATTGGAAATGTAATTAGCTATGTAAATGATTCATGAATAAAGTTACAAAGATTTGATTTATAATTAATGTTGTTTATTAATATGTCTAACTATGCTTGATTATGTTGTGCAGGAAATTAAATGAGTCGATGTAGGATTAACATTAAAGGTCGAGAAGATAACGGTGCTAGCATGAGAAGGGATAACCATCAAGTGCAAATCAAAAGACTTCTTGTTGAGGATATAAATTTATCTCCATCTGAGACCTAAAAGCAAGTAGAGTAAATGTATTGGAGGGCTAAGGAATCAAATATGCAAATAGGAGGATGGATAAATATTGGAATCAAATCAGATACATCTTTGGGAAGTCCTAAGTGTAGCCCTATTTGACTTAGAAGGGTTTGAGGTTTTATTATTGATTGGTTGATTATGTTTGAGTAGAATCCAATTGTAGGTCATGTGATGTGAGTTTGGTCGGGGTTGGAACCGTTGGTCAAGATAAAAACTCGTATGGATTCTTTTGTGGGTTTTAAAAGGGATTATTGAGTCAATTTCCTTGGTTTTTGAACAAGAATAGACCCCTAGGACCTATACCTATGGGTTCGGAACCTTTTTGACATGTGAACTTATCCTTAGAGTGTGAAAAGACCTCTCAAAAGTCCACATTCATGAATGTGACGAATTTAAAAAGTGTTGGGGCTTGGGAAAAGTGACTTGTCACTCTCAACTTCCCACTCCCCAAAAGTTGTTGGAATTGGCACAAGACTCACACATGTGTGAGCACTTGTGGGAAAGAGTGTAGGTTTGGAGGATTCCTATATATCTCAAGAAGATGGAAGATTTGGGCATTGCCCACTTCTCCTTTTGGAGAACTTGTGAAGTGAAGAAAAGAAGGAGAGAGTCAAGGATGGAAGAATAGGAGTTCAAAGGAGAGCAGCTTGTAGAGAGGTAAGTCTTTTTCCATTTCTTATTCTTAGTATTGGTAGAGATAGCTTGATCTATGCATTGAATCATAAGTAAGATTTTTTAAGGGAAATATTAGAGTAATGTGTTGTATAATGAGAAATCTTGTTATAGCACTAAGCTCTCACCATTGAATTACAATGGTGTATAATGTATTTCTTGCTCGGGGTTATGGCTAGAGCCCACGAGGCTCCATGACGCCATTACGATAGGGTGGAGAGCAAGACCTTGTTCATGAGTTTATAAGTCATTTGCCTCCTCAAATATTGTGATAATATTGTAATTCTAAAAGATGGGATTCATGTTTTAGCAAGTCTTATTCCTTTGTTTGTGTTCATTGTATTTCTTTTTAATACTATTGCAATATTAAAAGTTAGTATTTTGTTTTAGAAGGAAATTATAGGAAAAGAGCAAGCCTTAATTCTTGGGTATGATATTATTTTATTGCTAGTATTCATGTAAAAATAAAAGATTTGTATCTTGTTGAAATAAAATAAAAATAAAAAAAGGATGAGAGCAAGATGTTAGTCATTGTTATGTTTCTCATTGCATTTATAAATGTCCTTTGTAGTATGAAAAGTCTATGTAAGGAGTTTACATCTTATATTGTAAAAAGGGAATATATTTATAGCTTTGGTTTAATTGGTAATGTGAAAATCATCTTATCCTTGTGGTTAGACTTTTAAAGAAAAGGATATGTTGTATTGTGTTTTCAAAGGATAAGTATAATGATATTATGTTGAGAAATGGGTGCTTGTAAAAGATAGTTAAAGACCTAAAAGAGAATGAATAGAGATTACATGCATCAATATAGTTTAAAAAACTTATATAAACTCTTCACTTAAAAATTTGAGTATGATATAATTACTTGAGACAGTAAAATAGTTTTATTTATTTTCCATATCTTAAAATATATATTTATGTACGATGGTATAAATGTTTATATATATATATATATAATCTATTAATAATCATATTAAATACATTTTAATGAGATAATAATTTACATATATGAATAAAATGAAATATAAGCCTTCACAGCTAAATCATGCCAATGGAAATAAAAGGTAGTAAAATACCGTTTCCAGCAAAAATAAAAAAAAGATAGTAAAATATCTTTGAGAAAAAAAAAAGTAAAAGGATAATAAAATAGCTTTTCCCAGCAAAGAAAAAGGGAGATAATAAAATGAATACATTATCTTCCCTTTAAAAATAATAAACTAAAATAAAATAAAACACAAAGACAAAACAGTCAAATATTACTTGGGTCTGTGATGAACACAGAGACCTCCCTGTGCCAGTCAACAAAACAAATAAGAAGAAGCATGTATGTTTATTATTCTAAAATGGTCAAGCATTATCCAATGTGCATTGGTTGTCTTAACAGGAGGACAGTCATTTAATGGGATCTAAATAGATTTGCAACTACATTTAAAGAAATAAAAATGAAATATGTTGCTGGAAGTGTAAGGCATCCCTGTAGATAGAGGTTGTGGCCTCTCTACCTGTAATCTTGCTATTTTTTTTTGTTTTTAAAAAAAAAACTAAAAACTGCACAAAAGGGTATTATCTAAAAAAAAAAATACCCATAAACCGTTATATAAGAATATGCTAAATCCAAATGGGATTTGTTTATTCATTTGTTCTCAAAATGGAAGCTACAGGTATTGTTGGCTTGTTTATTATCATAACTTCCTTGAGTAGATAAATAAAATGGAGATCAAGGGTTCATTACACTTCCAGTATAAACAAAATTTGTGCTCGACATCAGGACCCTGTGGGGAGAGATTCTCACCCATTGGCTCTTTCCTTATTGCATTTAGGAACTAGAGTTCATTCTCTCATTCATTATCTTCATATGTGGATATGAAGCCATTAGTTCTTGCTCATAATGCTAACATTTCTAGAAGAGTAGTGGTTGGAAGTTGCATCACTTTAGTGTTAAAAAAGAAGAAGAAATAAATAAAAAAAATATAGGGCAGTGACATGATAAAAGCCAGGGAAGAAATGAGATGTAAGGATATATATATATATATATTTAACAGAATAAAAGAAAGTGGAGTGAAGATATAAAAGAGAACAACAAACCGGGTTGAGGAT
>VDFB02105785.1:1115603-1229753 GCA_007258455.2 Sequoia sempervirens | reverse complement strand
AAATTTCAAGAATTTTACTCATTTGTGCATCTTTATGAGGTTATATGGAGTTGTGATTGTAAAAATGATGATTGTAACATGTGATTAAATGGTTCAATCTTAGATAGTGAAATGTAAGATTTGTAAAAAGATATCAATGAGTTGTGAAAATTATTATTCTATGAATTATCATGTGTTTCATGCATTGAGTGTTCTTTCTTTTCCCATATTATAATGTTTCAAACAAAAATGATTGACTATCTTCCTTATCAAGTAGGAAACCTTCTTTAGCACACGAAAATTATAGTGGAATTACCCATACTGATATATTAGTGAACATAGCAAACATAGTTGAATGAAAAATGAGTAATGGTATGGTTAAAAACCAATATTGATCATATATGTGACGTCGGTAAGATGGGAAGTGTTCAATGTACCATGTATTGTCAATCGTAGGAAAATTGAGTATTACCTAGATTACAATTGTGAATTATATGGCAATTTATTAAGAATTGTGTAAGGAAATAAAGTGTGTATGGGTGTATCGACATTGGTGTTAATAGTGTGGCGAGCCATGCATTGTTAAGTTTTAGGAAGATTGGGTGATATACTTAAGCTACAAGTGCACACTCCTAGTTAATTCTTATTCCTATGCAAAGTGAGTTGACATTTCCAAAATTAAGAAGCAAAGTGAATAGTGTTAAAAGAAAAAGGAGTGTATGTAAACTATGAATTGATTTTGTTCTACAATATGGTGGATTTCATAAAGTGTATTATGTTATGACATGTGAAGTGAAAACTAGTAAATGTGTTGTGCCTCAAGTATGAGATACAGGGTATCTGACTTGGGATAAGGGTGATGGACATCTAGTATGATCCCCTATATGTACCCTTTGTGATGGTCTTTATGTAAACTAGCTAGTTGTGAGTTAAAATAAATGTGTTAAGTGTATAAGTGTGTGTATTAAATGAAATGTGATGTACTCCTTTGTGTTAGTTTTATTTCTATGTTAAATGTGTACCCCTAGCATTTGGTTTCCCCTCTTATGGGAGTGTGATGCCAGCTAGTGTAAATAGGGGTTGAGAGGCACATGGTCTACCATTAGAAGATTATGAGCTCAAGGTGTTGGCCCTAATCCTAATAAAGGATCTATGTCATGTCATTGTAATCTTCCCATGGACATTGACCATGGCCTACTCCCCCACATATGAGAGCCACACTTGTTGGTTCATAGTGCAAACCTATTCCTTGATGTTTATAACCCATGGGTAAAGGATGGAATAACATGGACTACCAGTGATTCATACTTATGTGGTCAGGGACCACCAGTTACTCATATTCATGTGGTTAGGGACCACTAGTGCTTCATGTTTATGTGGTCAGGGACCACCAGTGATGTATATTAATGTGGTCAGGGACCACCCGTTATTCATATTTATGTGGTCAGGGACCACCAGTTATTGCATGCTATAATACTTATGATGTGGTTAGAGAACCACCATTCCCCTCCTCCCCTTAGGTGGCTTATCAAGTCATGTGGTGCTTGTAATGTGCAAATTTCATTGTTGAAATATGAATTATTTGTAATTCTTGATTGATGTTTTATTTTATTATGCGCCAGCAATGTGAATTTTGCATTTATGTACTTAGGCTATTTAGCCATTTGGAAGTTGTTATATAGTCCAATTTGCCTCAAGGACTTGTTTAATTTTTCCTTTGAATTATGATTGGAAAGTTGCAATGTAGCTACAATTTATCTTTATTTTGTTTCTCTTGAATTTATAAGTTCCCTCTTGGGAGTTTTATTGAAACTTTGGTTTGTGATCTTGTGTTACTATGTTTGAGGCTTTCTCCTTGGTTGCAAATTTGCTGGCATGTGTGGTGTAATGTGGAATTTGTAATTGCCATATCCCGGGGGGTTCCCTGGCAGGTTGTATAGGGGAGTAGAAGTGTTGGGTAATTATTTTGAAAGGGGTTGTGAATGGGACCAGTATGGGATGGTCATTAATCCATTCTTCCCTCATTCTATGATTATTCTAATCTATATGGAGGAGTCCTTAGAGAAGGGCCTTGAGTGGTATCCAAGAATATCCATCCTTGTAAACCCCATTATGTGAGCCTTGTGTTGTAAATTATGTGACTGTATGAGGACAGGCGCACCCATTGGCAAGAGCACCCCTTTATATGAGGGTAGGCAAACCCAATTGGGAAGAGCATCCTTGCTATTGTTGTGTGTACATGTGAAATTACAAATAAATGTGAGGTGGCATACCTGTGAGCTATGTGAGAAAAAAAGTAACATGTGATGCAAAGTTAATATTATTTGAGACATGGTATGAGTTCCATAATTATAAGGTAAAATGTTCTCTTAAGCATATATTTTGACAAAACGTGAAGCTAACAATTCTAAGACATGATTGGTCAATGAAACAAAAATATTTTCTAACATCATGAGTGATGTTTATGATGCAAAGAAATTTTGGAGGTGTATAAAAGGTTATGAATTCATTTAGATATAGTTTTGCATAATTTAATTAAATTCAATTACATTGTTAATAAATTAGAGCTACATGGATTGTTGTTAGCATTTGTTAAATTAATCATATACCAAATAAATGTTCTAGTATGAGAAATTTTGGTCTAAGTATTTAAATATTTAATTCATGGAAGAGATTTCCCTCTAATATGCACTTATAGCTAAATGTTTCGATTCTTCCATCAAGAAAGTAAAAGTAATTAGTAAGTTGATATAATTGTTCTTATATTGAGATTATGTTTTCAAACCTTAACGACTTCCAGGAGGAAGTCTAAGCTAAGGGGAGGGAGATGTAAGGCCTCTCTTTGCATGTGACTAATACAATCTTAAAGTGTTATATATTCCTCCTAAATAGATGGTTAGATATATTGCAAGCGATATGAATTGTCTAACAGTAACCTTATAGTTTTACGTTCTGTTATATCATTGTTATTTTAATTAATGAAGATGTATCTGCACGCGAATTATTGTATGAGATTTGAACTTATAAGATAAATCTGAAATAAGATAATTGTTGTGTCGTATTACATTGGAAGTGTAATTAGCTATGTAAATGATTCATGAATAAAGTTACAAAGATTCGATTTACAATTAATGTTGTTTATTAATATGTCTAACTATGCTTGATTATGTTGTGCAGGAAATTAAATGAGTCGATGTAGGATTAACATTAAAGGTCGAGAAGATAACGGTGCTAGCATGAGAAGGGATAACCATCAAGTGCAAATCAAAAGACTTCTTGTTGAGGATATAAATTTATCTCCATCTGAGACCTAAAAGCAAGTAGAGTAAATGTATTGGAGGGCTAAGGAATCAAATATGCAAATAGGAGGATGGATAAATATTGGAATCAAATCAGATACATCTTTGGGAAGTCCTAAGTGTAGCCCTATTTGACTTAGAAGGGTTTGAGGTTTTATTATTGATTGGTTGATTATGTTTGAGTAGAATCCAATTGTAGGTCATGTGATGTGAGTTTGGTCGGGTTGGAAACCAAGGTCACATAAAAACTCCGTATGGATTCCTTTTGTGGGTTTTAAAAGGGATTACGCTGGAGTCAATTTCCCTGGCTTTGAACAAGAATAGACCCCTCAGGACCTATACCCATGTGGGTTGTCTCTAACCTTTTTGACATGTGAACTTATCCTTAGAGTGTGAAAAGATCTTCAAAGTCCACATTCATGAATGTGACGAATTCAAAAGTGTTGGGGCTTGGAAAAAGTGACTTGTCACTCTCAACTCCCCACTCCCCAAAAGTTCTTAGAATTGGCACAAGACTCACACATGTGTGAGCACTTGTGGGAAAGAGTGTAGGTTTGGAGGATTCCTATATATCTCAAGAAGATGGAAGATTTGGGCATTGCCCACTTCTCCTTTTTGGAGAACTTGTGAAGTGAAGAAAAGAAGGAGAGAGTCAAGGATGGAAGAATAGGAGTTCAAAGGAGAGCAGTTTGTAGAGAGATAAGTCTTTTTCCATTTCTTATTCTTAGTAGTGGTAGAGATAGCTTGATCTATGCATTGAATCATAAGTAAGATTGTTTAAGGGATATATTAGAGTAATGTGTTGTATAATGAGAAATCTTGTTATAGCAATAAGCTCTCACCATTGAATTACAATGGTGTATAATGTATTTCTTGCTCGGGGGTATGGCTAGAGCCCACGAGGCTCCATGATGCCATTACGGGGTGGAGAGCAAGACCTTGTTCATGAGTTTGTAAGTCATTTGCTTCCTCAAATATTGTGATAATATTGTAATTCTAAAAGATGGGATTCATATGTTTTAGCAATAGCAAGTCTATTCCTTTGTTTGTGTTCATTGTATTTCTTTTTAATACTATTGCAATATTAAAGTTAGTATTTTGTTTTAGAAGGAAATTATAGGAAAAGAGCAAGCCCTTAATTCCTGGGTATGATATTATTTTATTGCTAGTATTCATGTAAAAATAAAAGATTTGTATCTTGTTGAAATAAAATAAAAATAAAAATAAAGGATGAGAGCAAGATGTTAGTCATTGTTATGTTTCTCATTGCATTTATAAATGTCCTTTGTAGTATGAAAAGTCTATGTAAGGAGTTTACATCTTATATTGTAAAAAGGGAATATATTTATAGCTTTGGTTTAATTGGTAATGTGAAAATCATCTTATCCTTTGGTTAGACTTTTAAAGAAAAGGATATGTTGTATTGTGTTTTCAAAGGATAAGTATAATGATATTATGTTGAGAAATGGGTGCTTGTAAAAGATAGTTAAAGACCTAAAAGAGAATGAATAGAGATTACATGCATCAATATAGTTTAAAAAACTTATATAAACTCTTCACTTAAAAATTTGAGTATGATATAATTACTTGAGACAGTAAAATAGTTTTATTTATTTTCCATATCTTAAAATATATATTTATGTACGATGGTATAAATGTTATATATATATATATATAATCTATTAATAATCATATTAAATACATTTTAATGAGATAATAATTTACATATATGAATAAAATGAAATATAAGCCTTCACAGCTAAATCATGCCAATGGAAATAAAAGGTAGTAAAATACCGTTTCCACAAAAAAAAAAAAAGATAGTAAAATATCTTTGAGCAAAAAAAGTAAAAGGATAATAAAATAGCTTTTCCCAGCAAAGAAAAGGGAGATAATAAAATGAATACATTAACTTCCCTTTAAAAATAATAAACTAAAATAAAATAAAACACAAAGACAAAAGAGTCAAATATTACTAGGGTCTGTGATGAACACAGAGACCTCCCCTGTGCCAGCCAACAAAAAAAATAAGAAGAAGCATGTATGTTTATTATTCTAAAATGGTCAAGCATTATCCAATGTGCATTGGTTGTTTTAACAGGAGGACAGTCATTTAAATAAAATGGGATCTAAATAGATTTGCAACTACATTTAAAGAAATAAAAATGAAATATGTTGTCGGAAGTGTAAGTCATCCCTATAGATAGAGGTTGTGGCCTCCCTACCTATAATCTTGCTATTTTTTTTTGTTATTCAAAAAAAAACTAAAACTGCACAAAAGGGTATTATCTAAAAAAAAAAAAATACCCATAAACTATTATATAAGAATATGCTAAATCCAAATGGGATTTGTTTATTCATTTGTTCTCAAAATGGAAGCTACAGGTATTGTTGGCTTGTTTATTATCATAACTTCCTTGAGTAGATAAATAAAATGGAGATCAAGGGTTCATTACACTTCCAGTATAAACAAAATTTGTGCTCGACATCAGGACCCTGTGGGGAGAGATTCTCACCCATTGGCTCTTTCCTTATTGCATTTAGGAACTAGAGTTCATTCTCTCATTCATTATCTTCATATGTGGATATGAAGCCATTAGTTCTTGCTCATAATGCTAACATTGCCAGAAGAGTAGTGGTTGGAAGCTGCATCACTTTAGTGTTTAAAAAATAAAAATAAAAAATAAAAAAAATATAGGGCAGTGACATGATAAAGGCCAGAGAAGAAACGAGATGTAAGGAAATATATATATATATATATTTAACAGAATAAAAGAAAGTGAGTGAAGATATAAAAGAGAACAACAAACTGGGTTGAGGGATATCCTCTAAATCATGGTGCCATGCTTCCTCTTCGAGGACCACACCACTGCTACCCTATATTGCATTTCTCCTCTTGTTGTGTCTATGGTAGCCATCACTGATTATCTTGGACTATGGAGGAGGAGAGAGGGAATTCAATATCAGGGAGAACCTAGAGATGAGTTTTGCGTATGATGGAGACTGATACTGGTCTGGGTGCAATGCATTAAGATCGATTGGCCACCCATCTCATGAATCGGCTGAGCTAGAGGGAAATTTGTTCTTCTTTCCAGAACCAAAGGCTGATAGGTGTTTGAGCTGACAACGAGCTGCATAGCAGAGTGGGTCAGTGACATGTGATGCAAAGTGAGCTTCTAGAAATAGTGCCTAACAATGAAAGTTGGTGCGGTTAATAGGGAGAGCTATAATTCTATTTACTACACCACTCCTAAAATTACTTTCTATCGATCATGTATGCCATTAACAACTCAAATAAATTCTTGTGTTGGCGTAAAAAAAAAAAAAAAAAAATCTTGATCCCATCCTAACGCAAGGTACTTGATCCAATATTTTATTTCGAACCATCACTTCCTCTCTCTCAAATCGTATTCCCTTATTGGTACTGCTAAGATAGTCGGTAATAAACTGGCATATAGGGTGGACAATAGTGTTGTCATCTTTCCTTTTCATCTTATAGTTTTAACCTATGGGGAGATCGAGCTACATTCTCTCTAATCTAAGAGTATGGTGTTTTCAAGATTATACCAAGAAGTACTGATTTATTGTTGCTCAAGTAAGGCCTATCATTTATTGTGGACTATAACCACTCAGAGGAGGGCTATGTCTTAGACCTCTAGGCACCTACAGAAGTGGAAATACAGGTCTACTTGGAGTTCTGTAAGTGTTCAACTTCTGCTATCAATCATGACTTTGAACCAAACATTATTCAATAGGTAATGCACATTGCACAGTTAAAATCGAATGTTACAACTAGTCTCCTAATTTATAAGGGTGGGACAAGCGAAATGAGCAATCAAGAATAATGTTGATTATGCTCAGGGAAATATAGTAATTGAATTTGAATAAACGGGTTATGCAACAACTTGGGCAAGCAGTGTTCCTCATATTGTTATCTCCTTTTCTTGAGTGCGGAAGGCATACCACTATTTAAATAATAATACCGAGAGGATTCTATGTTAGACTGAAAAACATTGGTAAACATTATACACAGTAGTCTTATACATTATCATGTTGTCCTCTCATGAATATTCACTCTTAATAATTAGAAGTCTTCGTGGGAATACGTAGGATATAGTGTTCCCTCATGAAAAGAGAAAGGGGATATTCCCATATTCTTAAAAGGAGATTATAAGAACTTAAATAATACTCCATGTAAGGATAAAGACAAGTAATAAAAGATGCTGATTAAAAAGAAATAAAGACTTCTCTTTATTCGATTTCTCCTCCCCTTTTTCCTAAAGGAAAATAATACTATAAAATGTGTAAATAAATCAATATAAATAATTATTTGTATCAGTTACTTCTTAAATTTATGATTTTATTTTAATTTATCTCTCTAAATAAAAGAAAGTATAAATATTTGTTTATCTATCTAGATAAGAACAAGAAAATAATTAAATTTATAAACATAAATAAATAAATAAATAAGTGTGGAAATTTAATAATGAAAGCAAAGTATGAATATCTTATTCACTTCTATATCTAAATTTCGAGATTGAGTATTAGTGTGGATTTCTCCAACTTTGTTATGATGGATCAACATGATAAGAACAAACAAGAATAATATTGTTATATCAAGAAATCCATAGGTTTCAATTATACAAGCTAGTACACTCATGGGTATGAGATTCTTGCTTTAACCTAGCATCTATGCCTACTCAAATAGCCCTTTGACCTTTCTCCTTGATGTTTGAGGTTTTCTTTGATGGTCGCCACCTACACCCGCTCATGTGATTACCCATTTCTCACCCCCAAGCAATTATTCGATGATGTTCCTAGGAATTGTCATTTAATGCACATAGTTGGTTAGCAAGTTCAACTCAATATAGTATGTTTCAATTGGTTTATGCCTTTTATTGAAAAAACAATTTGTTAGTTGCATTTTTTTTTTAGAGTAAATTTTGGGCATTACAAAACCTAACATTGAGATTTGTACAGGGTGCTCAAACAAACAATCAAATTATTAACGACCAAACTATCTCAAAAACCACAAAACCCCTTATACCAGAAAACAAACCACAGTTCGGGTGCAAAATTTTCATTAGCTACAACAACCTGAACAAGGGTTGATTAACAAAAGAGAATAAACTATTTTAAAAAATACTTGTTTCTTTGCTCCAAGAACAACACACAACATTATTAACCGGAAACATAAAAGCATAAACATTTGTTTTGTTTTTTTTAAGATACTTAACAAATAAGAAAATGTGAATTAAAACATAGCACCTAATATACCAACTATCCTCATCATGCTCGAGTCCAAGCTGACATGTTTCCTTCCAAAACTGTCATGTCATGCCAAGAATGTCAATTCCCTAACTGTTTCAAGCCATGCCCTATCTTGAGAGAGCTCTTTCAACAAAATCAATAATGAAATTAGCTTAGGAACTCTCTATTTTATGCATTAAAGACCTGTTATGCCTTGCATAACCAGCCCATTTAATTCTGGAACAAAATGCGTCCCCCTTTCTTTTCGATTTCTTTGCCTCTATTATTTGCTTTTTCTCTTGGGGTTCTTCTGTTTTCTGCTTGGGTTTGTCTACTGGTTCTATTAAATTTTGGTTCTATTTTAGCTTGAGTTGGTTTTCTTCTTGCTAGATGTTGAATGACATTATCATAGACAATAGTGTATCTTAGATTAATTTATCTTATGTGCTTCTGAGGACTGATGGGGACTCTGTTTTGCAGGATCAAATCACACACATGATGATATTTGCCAAGGGGGCTCAGTTGGAATGTATTCCTCAATCTAGTTGGTCATAATTTTCCTCTAAGAAGAAATTCAGCAAGACCTTGCGAATGTCTTGCTGACTACCAGTGCATTTGGTTAATAGGCGTCTATGTTTCCTATTGGCAAGACCTCAGGGATGTCACAGCGATCGGAATTCACATGCAAATACCTATCAGCAAGACATCAATCATTGTCCCGGTGACTAAGAGTTTCCCATCAGTGTGAAAGTCTCCTTCAGAGAAAGGTCTTGGTGAGATCTTTGTGTCTCACCAACCAGCGACAGAGGGATGCACATATCGGCTAGAGATTTTCCTTTGGGGAGAAGTCTCGGTGACTTGTTCATGTCTCACCGACTAGCGCGTAGGGAGCAGACACTTTGGCTAGAGTTGTTCCTTCGGTGTGTGGTCTTGTTGAGCACCTTGTGTCTTGACGACCACCGATGAGGGTATACATCTCGGTGAGACACTTTTGCGGGGGAGAGATGTCTTGGCGAGTGCCTTTGGTCTTGCCAACAAAGCATCAAAAGGGGGTCTATCAGTATGAGGTCCTGCAGTCTACCTGACCCATTTTGTCACACCAACATATTGCTTCATCGGGGAGAGAATGAGATTGTCATGGTGACCAAAAGTGGACATATGGATATTTTTCGGTGAAGACATAAGATGACTATAGAAATGTCTCCCCGAAAGAAGAAGGTCCCACCAAGGGTCTGAGCCTGGCGATAACTTTTGCCTTTGGCAGGAGGTCTAGCCAAAACGAAAAGTCTTACCGAAGGGTCAGTCTTCGATATGACATGAGGGGCTCAGGGAAAGGTCTATGTGGGATTGTCTCACTAACATGAAATGAAGGCATTGGCGAAAGGGGATTCCATCACCATAAGGTCTCGGTGAGATCTTTATGTCTCACTGATAGGATATGCCTTCGGGGAGATTGGATACATTCGGCGTGGTGTCTGAGTGACTCTGAAATATCTCACCGAAAGAAATTTTAGCTCGGAAGGAGCTCCCCAAAGGACTAAGAGGCTCGGCATAACGTCTGACCAACAGTGAAAAGTCTTGCCGAAACAAAGTGAGCCCGACGAGAATAAAGAAAATTTGATGAAAGGTCTCGGTGACCCAGGGATCTCTTAGTGACATGATGTAAAGTTCAGGGTAAGATCAATGATGCAGTCTCCCTGACATGAAAATTGGCTCGCCAAAGGATTTTGATGCCTCATCGTGACGTCCCACCAACTTGAAGGAGCCCTGCCGAAGTAGAAGGAGAATGTGCTCACCGAGAGAAGAGGGGCTTCGCCACGAGGTCATGCCGAATGGAGACCATCTTGCCGATAGTCTTTTTGAGCTCGATATGACTTCTACAGCTTGCCAAAGGTCTCATCGACTGACACCCACTATGTTGATAGTTGTTAATAGGAAAAATCGCATTGGGGAGACATGATTAGTGTCTCACCGACATGTGATTCAATGTGGACCACCTTTGACCACATGATAATCATGTGTGGCGTATGTCTAACCCATTAGAAGAAGCTAAAGGAATGACTTGTTGGCCATTGACCGATTGACTACCACCTTGAAGGAGACTGACAAAATGCAAACCAGATGAACTCATTCTGAGGTCGAAGGGAAATGGATCGGCTAGGAGGGATAATGTTTGGATCTAAAGGGAGGCCCGATGATGCTCCAAAAGATGGTCAACATGTAGGAGAAGTCTAGAACATGAAGGAGGCCAGAAGAACAAAGAAACTATGACTCGCAGGGACAGTTGTAGTGACCACTGGCGAGAGGCAGATCAGTATTAATGGAAAAATGCTTTTAGAGCATTCAAGGCGGCTCCGATGGAGTTCAAAGATGGACACAAAAGGCCAAAGTAAATGCGGCAGTTGCAAAAGATCTAAAAGGACTCCCAGAACAATCTCTCTTCAGCATGGACAACAGGAATTCACATTGAATGCAGCTTTGACTCTCTTCAGAAAGGTTTGAGAGCTGACTCTCCTGGAAGTAGATATTTTGTAAACCCTAATGTAGGGGGGACAGCGCATTCTTTTTGGTACACTCTGTATATATAGGTCATTCTTTCCTCTTTGTAAAGGTTAGAACTTCTAGGGTTAAAAAAGTTAGAAGAAGTTTTGGAATACAAAGAGAAATAGAGAAAAGATAGAGGAGATAGGATTGCACCCTGATTCTTTGTAATAGGAGCTTCTTTTGTCTTCTTAGTTAGCAGTTAGATTCAGTAGGAACCAATAATGTATCTTTTCAAGTTTTATTAGTATAAATGGAAACAATTTGGAGCCATGGGTTTTCTGTACACTGGTGATTGTGTCAGCTTTGTAAATGTTGCTTATCTGTCTCACTAACGGTAGAAGTAACTAGATCTTAATCTACTTCAGATTGTGTTTTAGAATGGTGTTTGTCTTAAGTTAATCATTTGATTTGTGAGGCCTTCAAGGAATGGAAAGTTATTTTGGTGTTTTATTTAAAATGGTAACTAGTACTCTATTGTAGAAATTAGCACTATGAATGAATGCAACTGTGTGTTAATCACAAGTTAATTTTGTTCTTCATTTTTAGTTTACAATTCCTTGAAGGATAACAAGTCTGGTTAAGATAGGAGGATTATCATTCTTTTCTATCCTAAATCTCTGACCCATCTGTTTATATTTCTTAAAAACCCCTGGTTAGAGTAGGTTTAAATTCATGCTTGATCTTAGAACAATTCAGAAGCTCACACCAGCAAGCCCCTTGAACATTACTGTTACATTGACCACTGAGGGACATCAGCACAGTTGAGAACCAACTACAAAGACCTTGGGAGCTAAGACATCCATGTGTTGTCTTCCTCTTTCAGGAGAAACAGAGTAGCAATATTATGTTTAACTATTGTTGTGCCAATTGGACCGTCAACAAGACCTTGCAAACAAATTCTGGAACAAGCTTTCCTTATTACTAGCGCCATGATTAGGGTAATGAACCCTAACAAATGAAACATATCAACCACCAATATCTATCAAAACTTCAAAGAAGCTTTCAAATTCAACATAATGATGCTTCAAGTCCGGGAATTATGATGGGAAAGAATTCCCATTCAACACAAATTATTACCACCAACAATGCAAAGATTCTTTTAAATTTGACTTTATAAACCATTATCATTGCTACCTTTTTGCCACTTCATAATTATCTTAAAAAAATTCTTCACAATGATCCAAACCTTATTTGTAATATGCTTCCTTATGAAAATATAATATGCCCTTTTGAAACAGACTTTGGATATAGTATTTATCACTGCTTTTGACCAATATTATCATGAAGCCTTAACATGTTAGGATATAAACATATAGATGGACATTATCATCTCAAACTGAAAAGAAATGATCATATGCCAAGCTGATAATAACCAAACTATGAAACATATCAATCACTAGAATATGCCATATGTAGATGATGATGACAAGATAGATCAGCATGGATACATAAACTCATGCAAGAAGAACATAACTAAAATATCACCATGTGCACAACCTGATACCTCAACCTTGGTGTTATGACATTAATGCCAAATAATACTAAGGGACAAAAACTATGTTGCTAATGAAGGTGTGACAGATGATGAGTTTGATAAAGGAAATAGAAGTTATGATGAATGGTATTTATTGCTATTAAGGAAAATAATCATGTATCTATTGAATTTGCTAGTTGTACAAATATGGAGAAAGCCCTAGTTGCTCGAGTTGAAGAGAAGGATGAATGGGTTATTGATAGTGAATGGTCACATCATATGACAGGAGACAAAAGTAAGTTTGTAATCTTGGAAAAGTATGATGATGGTGTTGTGAGATTTGGTGATAATAGAGCTGGTGTGATTCGTGGAAGAGGATGCATTTCTCTTGATGGTAAGCATAATACTAATGATGTTCTGTATGTAGAAGGCTTGAAGCATAGTATTTTGAGTGTTGTTCAGATGGTTGATAAGGGTTACAATATTTAGTTCAAGGATGTAAAGTGCAGAATATTGAGTTCCAAAAATGAAATTGCATCAGGTAGAAAAAAAAAGGTAATATCTTTCACTTAAGTGTTGCTAGTAAAATTTGTTTGATTGCTCAAGTTGATGAAAGTTGGTTATGGCATAGGATATTGTGTCATGTTAACTTTGATAATATTGTCAAGAAAAGTTCCAATAAGGCTGTGAGAGATCTACCTAAGTTGGGGAAACCTACTAATGCAATATGCAAGGAATGTTAGTTGGGAAAGCAAACTAGGATTTCATTTCGAAGTAAAAAGAATTGTTCAAATGAATTGTTAGAGCTTGTGCATACTAATCTGTGTGGTATCTCTAAGGTTAGAAGTTTACAAGGTTATAGGTATTTCATGTTACTCATTGATGATTATTCTAGAATGGTATGGGTTACTTTCTTAAGGGAGAAATCTAAAGCACTGGAAAAGTTCAAGATCTTTAAGGCTATGGTTGAGACAGAGATAGGTTTGAAGATTAAATTTTTGAGATTAGATAGAGGTGGTGAATTCACTTCCAGTGAATTTAATTCTTTATGTGAAGAACATGGAATAAAGAGACAATTATCTACACCGCGGACCCCTCAGCAAAATGGAGTTGTGGAAAGGAAGAACAAAATGATTGAAGATGCTACTAGAACAATGATGCTAGAAGGAAATGTCCCTCATATCTATTGGAGAGAATTTATGAGTACAACTGTGTACACACTCAATTGGGTACAAATCAAAAGTGATACTGGTAAGACCCCTTTTGAGCTATGGATTAGTCAAAAGCCTATTGTTAAATATTTCAAGATATTTGGAAGCGACTATTATATTAAGAGAGATGAAGACATAGGAATTTCTTATGCTAGGAGTGATGAATGTATCTTTTTGGGTTATTCTACTAAAAGCAAGGCCTGCCAGTGTTACAATAAAAGATTGAAGAAAATGGTGTAAAGTGCAAATGTTAAGGTTGATCAAGACTTAGGTACACCATCTAGAACCTATGGATATGACTTTGATGATCAGGATGATAGTACAAACCAAGGAAAGCAAGTTCAGACTACAAATCAAGTGAAAATCAATCCGATAAATCAAGAAAATGAAGGAGAAACTGGTGAAAGAGTAGAAGAGAGATCAGAAGAGCCTAAATTTGGAGAACATCCTAAGAAGACTTTGAGGTATGTAATATTGAATCATTCATAAGATCATATTATAGGTGACAAGAACAAAGGTGTTCAGACTAGGAGAAAGATTGCATAAGAGTATTGCTTGATTTCAAAGACTGGGCCTACTAGTGTGAATGAAGCATGTAAAGATGAGTATTGGGTTGAAGCAATGAAAGAAGAGTTAAAACAGATCAAAAAGAATGATACATGGATTCTTGTTCCCAGACCTAAGGATAAGAATTCCATTGGAACTAAATGGGTCTTTAGAAACAAATTGAATGAGCAAGGTGAGGTGGTTAGAAACAAAGCAAGATTGGTATGTAAAGGATACTCACAGATGGAAGGAATTTATTTTTAAAAGACTTTTCCCCTTGTTGCTAGAATTGAAGTTGTAAGATTATTTCTTGCCTATGTTGCTCACACAAACTACAGAGTTTATCAGATGGATGTCAAATCAGCTTTTCTAAATGGTGAATTGGAAGAAGTGTATGTTGAGCAACCTGATGGATTCTAGTTGACCGATAAGGAAGATATGGTGTGTTGGTTGAAGAAAGAACTGTATGGACTCAAGCAAGCCCCTAGAGCATGGTATGCTAGATTGGACAAGTATTTGTTGAATCTTGTATTTAACAAAGGTACTGCTTATAGTAATCTATATTTCAAGATTGATCATAATAAAGATTTGATTGTTGAAGTATTTGTTGATGATATTTTTTTTTTAGGAGATAATGGTTTGTGCATGAAGTTTGCTAATGAGATGTAGAATGAATTTGAGATGTCTATGATTGGTGAGATGAAATTATTTTTGGGATTACAAATTACTTAGTTAAAGATAAAGGGATTTTAATATCTCAGTCCAAGTATGTGAAGGAATTGTTGAAGAAGTTTGGTATGGAAGATTCAAAACTAGTTGGTACACCCATGGTGACCAGATGCAAGTTGACAACAAATTATTATTCTCCGAAAGAAAATCAAACAAGATACAAATAAATGATTAGTGGATTGTTGTACTTAACTCAAACTAGGCCTGATATCATGAATTTTGTATATATTGTTGCAAGATTTCAAACTGATCCGAAGGAATCTCATGTGACTGCTATGAAGATAATTTTCATATACTTGAAGGGAACTGTTGATCTTGGCCTATGGTATCCTAAAGATGATGATCTTACCTTGAGTTCCTTTATTGATGTTGATTGGGAAGGAGATGTGAATGATAGAAAAAGTACTAGTGGTGGAGAATTTTTCTTGGGTAAGAAGCTAATTTCATGGTTAAGCAAGAAGCAGAATACCATTACCTTGTCTACTGTAGAGGCCAAATACATTGTTGCTACTAACAATTGTACTCAAGTATTATGGATGAAGCAGATGTTGAAGGATATCAAAGTTGTATATGATGAGCCTATTTCTATATTCTGTGATAATTCAAGTGCTATTAACATTTCCAAGAATTTGGTGTTGCATTAAAAAATAAAGCATATATCTATCAAGTTTCACTTTTTTAAGGGAGAAGGTAAGTGAAAAGGAAGTCAGATTAGAGTATGTGCCTACTAAGGAGCAGATGACAAACATATTTACTTGAGCCATTGCCTAAGGAGACTTTTTAGTATCTTAGAGGGAAGTTAGGGGTGATTACCCCTCCTAATCAGAACTAAGGATGCATTGCTTTGCATCAATTTGTGCATTCCATAGTTATATCTTGTTTCGAATTGACGTTGTGTTGGTTGCTTCTTAGATGGAGTAGTCAGATAGTTAGAATTTTAGATATGTGGTTCAGAGCTTAGAGATCTTTGTCATTGAGGTCAAAGGGGGAGAAGAGTGATGTGAAAAACTGGTGATTATCTAGGGACAAGAGCCTTTTAGGGAGAAGATTATGTGAAAATTTTTAGGAGAAAATGAATCAAATCCTAAGGGGGAGGAAGTGTCAAGAGTTAGTTGTGTTGATGGTGTTTTTCACATCATGTGTTTCTATCAATGCTAAAGGGGGGATTGCTAGATGTTGTGGTTGTGTTGCTGATATGTGGTTGTCATTGATGTCAACACTATTAGCATTAATTCATTTGAAGCTATATATGTCGAGGATATTGAGAAAACTGTAAAGGCATGAGTTACAGGTTGTTAGTGGTAAAGTGAAGTTCAGTATGTTGGTGATTTATGTGCATTAATGATCAAAGGTTGTGGACTAAAGGGTTTTTTGTTGAGTGTATCTATTTTATCAACATCGAGTTTTAGAGATCCATGTGAAGTTTTGATCGAGTTATGAAGATTTTTATTCTAACAGTTTTTATGTTTCTTCAGTTGGTGTTCCTGATTGAAGATGATGTGATTCCAGTTAGTTCAGCTATGCAAATGCTTCTCTTGTGATTCATGATGCTTGTGGATGTTTCTAGATCATGCCCTATCTTTGTTGCATGTCTACATTAATTGTTGTGCTCATGGTTGGCGATTTTCTCTTGTGTGTTCATGTTTTTCTTGTTCTTGGCCGACATGGTGTTTGAAGCGTGTTGTGGATCTTCGAGGAGAAATTAATTGAAGTGTCTTCATGTTGGAGATGTTGTTTTAGGTCCTCACTAAGTTGTGTCAGACCTTGGTTGATTCACATTGATAGTCTTTAATTTTTTGGGATGACAGTTTATATTCATTTTATTATTTCTTTGTGGTTGACTTGTAGCAATGAAATTTCTTGTTGCAGATATATAAGAGAGATTGTTTATCTGAATTGAAGTGTGCAAGGGTGTGCTTCTCTGCATGTGTGTGAATATTGTTCAAATAATTCAAAGGTAGAGCAGAGTGTGAAGAAGTGTGTAGAAGAGTGAAGAATTGTTTATGTGCTTAACTGGAACTGTAATCAGCCATTAGCAAATGCTATTCTCTCAGTTCAAAACCCAGATGATTGTAATTTGAATCTCTTTGTAAGACAATGTGTCTTCCTTTATAATTGAGTAGTGAGCTCTAGGCACTATGCCTTAATGCATGTGCATTCCCCATATTTCATTTTCATTATACTTTTAATAGGGTATAATCTTGTGGACTAACCACTACCATGGTTTTTCCCCTAACAGGGTTTCCACATAAAAAAATTGATGTTATGTGTGTTTCTGACGTACTGATGATTTATGTTTTCATGGTTAATTATCAAATCTAAGAATAAGGTTAATAAGTTGAATAAGTTTTGAATTTTTGTGACAACTAATTCACCCCCCCTCTCAGTTGTCTGCCCTTGTGTTGCCAACAATTGCAACTTCACAATTTTATGTTACATTATGGAATGTCTATGATTTATTATAGAAACTTGATACTCCTCTAGCATTAGTTGTCTTTCATCCTTATCTAATATCATTGTAGAAATTTGTGTAATCCTTATTCTAGAGGGATTTGTTGTAATAAATGATAGTTTAATATGACATTCTTCCTCATCTTGGGAGTGTCAACCTACTACTAAATTCTCTTTAGATCAATTGAGAAAACCTCCACTTTTGTCTCTTTTTTGAGTTTTGCCTTCTATCCATGAGGGAGTACCAACTCAAGTTCCTATTTATACATCTTTTTTTTAAGGTGAAGTTGTAGGACTCATAGGCTGATTAAAAATGTCTTGTTGACTATTTGTGACTTCTTGCCTAGTTTCTTTAATTTTCTCTCTTTTTTTATTATAACCCCTTCACTTCGCTAAGATCGATTCATTTCTTCAACTTCTAGTCGAGTATAACTTCTTCAATTTTGGTTGTTATTTCTTTCTCTAACACAATTATTTTCTTTCTCTTGAATGGTTATAGTTGATGCATCTATAATATCTATTGAAGGGATATTTATTTGGACCTATTCCTAACTTGCATCTAGCCAATTATTAGTTTACTCAATAGTAGGCTAAGCTGAATGAATATTACTGTCCCTTTTCTAGCTCTTCTTTTATTTGCTAGGTTTTGTACATGCTAATGTCAAGGGATGCCAAAATTGTTCCTTTTTAATTTTATATGGCTTTTTTTCCTTTGGAAGTGATAATTTCTCTACTACTTAATTCTCCTTGTACTAATTATTTTTCCTCCATCTCCTTGGTTATTTTTTAATATTCAAAAATGATAGTGGTAAAAAGAATTGGTTTTCTTGATAGGGGAAATTGTGGGAGTAACTATAATAGGCTACTTGTATTGATGTAAAATTGGTTGTATGGTTGCAAATAGGATAATGGTGTGGATAGAAAGGCTTGGTTATGAAGGCATGAAGACTTTAGTTACCTAAGGACTAAAGGGAGTTGGCTCAACTATATTTTCAAATAGAGTGGCACTTGGTTGCTCATTTGGTCTAACTATAGTAGCTCAGTGTATCCTTCTTTTCTTTATTAAAAGAGTTTCAATTTCACCATCCTCTTTTTCTTTCCTCTTTTTAGCTATATTTTTATTAAAAGATAAAGTGACTCCCTATTTCCTTAGTAATTTTACACATTCAACAAACCAATTTTCACTATTATCCAAAATATGTTGAGTGAGAGCCTTTACAAAAGTTTCCTCTTTCTTGAATGAGTTGGGATTAGGAATTGGTTCCTTAAATACTCCTGGTAGCTCATATGCACTATCTAGGACTACTATATCATATTTAACTAGTCAAGAACTTAATGGGTTCCAAGGGTTTTCATTTTTATGTGGCCAATCTACAAAAAAATGTCTTCCCGAAATCATGGTTATCACTACAATCAACCCAAAAGTATTCTAGGTAAGGAACACACTTCAATGGACAAGACACCAATTTCTTCAATCTGCTAAAAGGGCCAAGATTTGGTCATCCTTAAATGGATACAAATTATGCTTGTAAATTTATACCAGAGCCTTTGACATTTACCAAGCTAGAAGAAGCATACCATCTAATGGTGATAAAAAATTTCACTCCACATTCGTGCTTTGAATCCAAGAGCTTATATGATTCAACTAGCTACCTAGTTAGCTCCAACATGATGATTTTGTCAATGGGGTATCTAAGGAGCTTGTATGGACCATTAAGAAATCCTTCAAGTCATATGTATTAAATTTTTAGAATTGGGTAATACCAATCACCACATTTTTCCACTTAATTTATAGTATCAATTGATATAATCTCTTAGCCTTGTTCCCTTTAATAGTTCTCACTAGCCATATAGAGAAGACATGATTTACCCTTTTATAGTGCTTCGTGTATTCTTTAAATTCGAGTAGAGAGTAGTATTTGTAGACCAACACATGTCCTACCTTTAATCTCATCTTTCATTTTCTCTACAAGCTTAGGAAGGTGTTCTTGTTTGTCAATGCATAAATTAAATAAGAATTTGTGTAGAAACTTCTTATATTTTTAAAATAAGTTAATTGTTCGTGTAGGTTATTTTTGTTACTTCAAGCCAATCAACATATTGTGTCCATGAGAATCATAGTGATGTAGAATTAAATCCATGACACAAATGTGTAGTAGTACATAGTCTCGTTACTCTACACAATAGGGTGATGATATCACCAGCTTTTATTGGAAGATACTCTTGTAAAGAGTTTTTGGCAGCTTGTTGGTAGCCTTCGTATTATTACGTGTCCATCAAGAGTTCATGTTCTTCTTACATTTTTCAAGATCATCATTTATTTTTTCGTCAACCTCAATCTTTTTCATAGAGCCAATTTTGTTATTAAAGGGGATGTTGAAGATATTCTTGATGGAATCCATGGACAAATCTACCGCATATGCCTTTTTCTATCACCATCAATTTTCTTGTAGAAACGTGGCACTTCATGCACCCCATGACCAAGGACTATCTTTTCTCTAGACATGCTGTTTTCTACCAAAAATCTGCAAGGTCGACATGGTAGGATTTATAAGAAATGATAGGAGGATCCCCACGCGTCGAGGCTGACGTTTTTAATAGATATCTACTCCTATGAATGCTTCATCTTAAATCACCTAATTATTTTGACGTTTAAACGGCCTGATTTTGAAAGCAGATTGCTGCAAACGCAAACACGACTATCGAGGCTGACGTTTTTAATAGATATTTTCTCCTACGAATGCTTCATCTTAAATGACCGTCTAGTTATTTTGACGTTTAAACGGCCTGATTTTGAAAGAAGATTGCTGCAAACGCAAACACGACTATCCATAAAATATGATACTGGCCTAAATATGGAAGCAAATATTTGAATTTAAGGAATCTTATTGAACAGCTTGCACCGCACATTTCATTGTCAGATATTTCAATAGTGTTTATTTGTTCCCATCTCTTAAAGAATTTGGAGGAATGATTCGTTAGGTGGGTTAATTTTGTGATTATGCAGTGTTTATATATATAATTATATAAGATCTTTTTTTTAATGGAAGATGAAATGATGTTTTGTCTAAAGATTCAAGGTATTATTCATCATATAATTTATCATGACAATAAATACAAGTGAACTTTTTAAGATTTAATCAAAATTTTCGTAGAACAAAATAAATGTAAATAGTAACAAAAAGCAAAACACTGGTTACTACAAAAATATTTGATGACCTAAGTGTTGTGCTCATAGTGATTTGTTGATGATTCGAGTTGAATGTAGTTCCCTAATTTTGTAGCATAACCTTGTTGCATCCAATCTCTTTTTTGAAAATGATTCAAGGATTGCCTAATTTAAGGATTTGATGATAGTAGATGGAGGATTGAGACAACGGCAAAATGGAGGGCGAATATTCCATAAGAGGATATTTGAATTTAAATGTGAGATAGAGTTGGGATTTAATGCTAGTGTTCAGTAGATGGAGGGCTATAATAGAATAGACTAGATGCATGGTTGGGATTAGAAGTTAGCTTGAATTTAGATTGAAGGTAGTTGGAGTTGGGTGGTTAGGGTTGGTTTGGTTGACTTGATGGCTACCTAATTGAATGTTGATTTTAGTTTGGATTTGTGGCTTGTATTTATTTTTATTTTAAATTAAGGATGTGACATGATTATCCCATTAATAGGGCATTGACTAGGATTTAGGGTTTTAGGAAAACTAATCAAATAATTAGATTATTTAATCAATTAGTATACATAGATTTAAGATGTTAGTTTAATTAAATAAATATGACTCATTTAACCAATTGGATGGTGAAGGGAATGTAAGAGGATAAGTCCTAATAAATTAAATAAATATATTGGAATCCTTTGTACATAGTTCACATATGTGCATTGAAGTCTAAAAAATAAACTAAAAAATGCATAAAGAAATAGAAGTATTGTTAACTAAAGGAGGTTAACTCTTGAATCTTTGCAACATGAAGTTGTCATTCGTGTTTTCCTTCCCTATATCTTTTTGGCTATGGCAAGCATCCTACACTGAGTTTCTAGCTGCATTAATGTTTCATATACTTCTTCTGGAGTGTTGGGTGCTAGATTCATCTTGAGAGCCTTTTGAGCACATATTAGAGCACTAGCAACTAATGTGAACTTCGATTTCACCAAGTCTTTGATGTTCCCAAATTGCTTGATAATATTTTCTTTTTGTCCTTGCAATTGGAAATACTTCTCATCCAAGTCATCAATCATTGATCTTATGCTTCCATCTAGGTCTTGTGCATGATCATATGCACTAGAAGCTCTCTCCATCTGGGACTCAATTAAGTCCATTTCATCCTTAATGCTTTTTGTGGCTCCAGGCGACTTCATACAAAATTGAAACAAGTTCTTCACTTCTTTCACACAATATTGTGCACCCTTGAGGTTTTCTTGAAATTTATTTTGTGTAATTACACACTTCTCAGTAATCTTCAACATCTTGTCATTTATCTTCTTTTCAACCTTATTTTCAACTTTTCCCTTAAGACCAACAACATATTCATTAAAAGAATCAATTAATAATTTCAAATTCTCCAATACTAGAAAGTGAAGTGCCAATGTTTGCACCAAGTATGACCTCTTGAAGAGCCTTTATAGCTTCATCCATTAGATCTCCACTCTTTTTATGGGTCTCTATAATCTCCTTCCAGGAACATGCACAGAATACATCTCCGAACTGAAGCTTTTGGAGGGGGGAATTTTTTCAAGACCCACATTCCCCTGTTGCATCTAGGTAATTGTAGCAATTGGATTGATAAAATAGGCTAGAAATTGAGTTGCATTATTAGTAATTTCTTCAATGAATCTCTAGAGGTTCCAAAATATTCACTAGTAATATCCATACTCTCCACAGTCTTTTCTTTCAAATCCTTTTACATCTTACCAGAGCTCACTTATCTCTCTACTTCAATCTTTGCATCTTTGAATGCATCTTCATTCTTTTCCTCATCTTCCTTCTTATTTTCCTAGTCATATGTCTTCTTTGCATCACCATTCTCCTTTTCACCATTCTTAGTTACATTATCTTCAATAGACTGTTCTGTGTTATACAAAGGAGTAACTATCTCTAGTTTTCCTTGTATAATCTCAACATTTTCTTTACATACCGAAGGACGAGTATCCTCGTTTGTAATGTTTTCTTCGATCACTACTTCCTCAACATTCTTTTATGTCATTTCTTCCACTTTCAGAGGTGTATTATCTTGTGCATCTTCTTCATTTGCCTCATGCTCATGTTGACCATCATTCATCTACACACTACCTTCAATATTTTTTTCTAGAGCAAGTGTCTCCACATTCACTTATTCTTTGCTCTTTTGGGTCATTCCCAACTTCTATGCCATCTCTTTAGCTTTTTCAACACTCTCCTTCTCAAGTCTTTCAAGATCATTTTGATCCCTTCCTATAAGGGTTCTCACCCTCTGCTTATTTTTTAGTTCCTTATTGAATACTATAGACAAAGTTTCTATGTTTTCCTCAAAGAGAGGAACACTTATATTTTTTAGTGCATAATCTATTATCATTTCCTCTTCATGTATAGCTTCTCTTTCTGTCAAAACATTACATATATCTACAAGTATTTTTTTCTTTATGTTTCACATGTAAGCCTCAAGAACAACAATATACTTAATGATAGCTTCTACAATGGTGGCCTTATCCACCTCATGTTCTTCATTATATAGGGTTACAGTTTCTACTAACATCTCATTTTGCACTATGCCATTGAAAACTGCTTCCAACTACATGGGGTGTGAGTTCTTACCAGATCTTTCTTCTTTTGTTTCCTTTTTGGTGACACCTTCTTCTAAATTGTTTATACTTTCTTCTTTTCCAATGATACCTTCTCAATGGCATCTTTCTTCTTCTCTCTCATGTGGACTACGAAATCTTCCTTTTCCTTCTCTATTTCTTCTTCACTGTATGTATCAAGGATATAAAATTTCTTTATTTTGACACTTTCTTCACCTTGTGAAGCTTCACCTTTCCTTTTGTGGACCAATTTTGGTCCTTCTTCCTCTTCTTCTTCTTCATCCTCTTCAACATTTACACTTGTGACTTTTTCTCTCACAACCTTATGTTTTTCTCTCTTCTTGGCAGGGGTTGAGGGTGGTGTTATCGTAGCTGATTTCTTCCTTTTAGGTCTTGTACTCCACAATCGAAGGGAACCTATCCTTTACCAAAGGAATTTCAGTTGTTTTCCTTTTCTCACCACTAAGGGGCTTAGTATTGGAGGAATTTTGAATAGTAGGAGGGGTGGTAGTTGTTCTACCAAATCTTCTAGTGCCTAATGAGCTTCCCATAACTCCATCCCTTGATCTTGCTTGCTCCACTTTCTCCTTTGTGAAGCCCATGTCCTCTACAAATTGTTCAACCATCTTTTCAACCTTATTCTTTATTATTGGTTTCTCCTACTCCATATGCACCTCCATATATTTTTCTTCATAAGTACCATATCTTCCTTTTATGGTGTCCTTAGGCTTGCTAAGCATAAAATCAGTTGAGACAATAATTTTTTTTTTGGTACAATCTCATATCCCATTATTGGGATCCACACTGTCCTTGGTTCAATTTCGTGGATGATGCATTCATCTGTTGATACCATGAATATGGTTTCATCCTTGTATTTTTCAACCATCTTAGGTATTATTTTTCTTTCATTCATCCTCTTATGAAATACTAAAAATAAGGATTCAAGTGTGTCTTTTTTGTGCCTTTGCATCACCAAGACCTCTCAAAAAAATCTCTAATTTGATGTGTAATAGGTCTTCCTTTTAACCATACAACACTTTTAGTACCAAACAGTTCTTTCAAGAAGTAGAAAAGTAGACAAGCAATTAGGGTACCATACTTAAATGCATGTTTATTTTCCTTGGTCTTCTCCAAATTTTCCATTAGTTTTTTTCTCAACAACTCACAAAGATCATAGTTAATTCCTTTTTCCACCATTTTATAGGTAATGTTTATTACAATGGAAAATACAAAATTATCTTTGTTTGTGAATTAAATCTTGTAACCTATCATCATGGCAACATATTTCACAACTTTATTTCTTATTGTATTCATTGTAAAGGCCCTCTTTTCATATGTAGTATTAGTTAATTCTATGACCACTTCATTTTTCACTAATTTAAGTATAGAGATGGGTCCAATGGAGCACAAAATTGTAACTTATCTAATCACATCCTTTGTGATTAACCCAGGTATGTCAATCTAGATAAACTATCATGAATTCTTCTCAATGCAATTCAAACCCATTTATCATAAAAAAAAAATTGGGAATCCATTCCACACATCCAATTTCTTTGTTGTTAGGTTTATATTTTGGTTTCAAGGAAAAGTTATCTTCAATAAGTTCATTCGCCCATACCTCTCCTAGCTTATAATGGTTATGCTCTTCCAATTTGCAGTGCATGTAAATCCTTATGTCTTTTTGTATGAAACACACCATATGGAACCTAAGAAAATGTGCCTAAGGGGTCGATCTCTGGTGATTTAACAAAATGTTTCTTAAACTTAGGTCGTGGTCTATCACTAACTTCAATAACCCTCAATGTACCCATTTCAAAAATGAATTCAAATTTCTTTCAACAAATGTCTCTACAAAACTAGGTCAAAAAAAGATTTGTAAATACCTTTTCCTTCACTTTTTTGATTAGGTTTTGAATGCACCATATCACAAATCACCTCGATCGCTTCAAATATTTTATTTGTTTCTCCCCTTCTTCTCAATGCTTTTTGTGAATGAATTTGTCTAAGTGAAGTCACTTTATAACCCTTTATAAGTGACCTAATTTTGCATTGAATGCTTCAAACAATAAAGATGGATAACTCTTCATTGTGTGTATAGTTACCTTCAAATGCTCTGCAATCTCCCATATTTCAACATTTTCTACCAAAAAATTCTCCCAAAGATCAAGCATATCAATCTACACCACATATCCTTGTGTTGAAGCATCAACACTATTTTCTTTGGTAGGGATGAAATTTTTACATTAAATCTACCCTTCAGCCAAAGCTCTCAACTTAGTTTTCAGAGGAAACATCTACACCAGATGCTAGTAAAGATTCATCCTTAAACTCGATCTCTTCCTTCTTTCTCCAAATATTATCCATCTCCTTTGTTTCTCCTAGATCAATCTTTTGTATTGGTTCATTCTTCTTTACCAAATTATCCTTCTTCATATTTCAACTTTTGCAAAACTTAGAAATGTGTCTAGGACTATTACAATTCTAGAATATGACATTCTCTTAAAACCAATATTATTCCATTCATTCTATGTATGAATTGATTAAATTTATGCCCAAATATATAACATGTATAATAGTAGCCATTAAAATATTGAACCACTCTATCATTGTTATAGCCATTCATCATTTGACTTTTTCACTCACTACCTCTATGACCAAATTTCTTGCACGTAAAACATTGATTAGGAAAAGGTGGAACATTCTAATTCATTTTTCTTCTACATTCCATAGCCTTATGTTGAAATTTGTTTTAGGAATAAAAAAAACCATTAAAATATGGGCACCTTTGTGCATTTGATTGTTTTATTGATGCTCTTCTAGCTACATTCCTTTGATTCTGGATTTTCCTACCATTGTTCTTATTTTCAGCATTTGAAGTTTGAACTCATTTTCAACTTTCACCCTTTTCAAATCCTAAACCTTCTATATATTTAGAGCCTTTTTATTTGCAATAATTTCATCAAGATTTGTGGAACTCATCTTGAATTTATCTTCACGACTCCTTACTTTATCTAGATCTAATCTTAAATTCACAACTTCTTGTTCAAGATTTATACATTCTTCAAATTTTATTTTCACCATTGTATTCAAGTATTCTTCAACTCTCTTTATTTGACTTGCACCTTCAGAAAGGTAAAGGTTTCATTTTCTTTCTTCAATTGTTAAGTGACCTCCTTATGCCATTCTCTAAATTTCTTGATTTTCTCCCTCAATTTTTTAATGCATTCATTTTCTTCTTTGCCATTTTATTTTAAATATCTATTTTAAACTTTAGTTCTTTCAAGATCTTTAAGAGCAACTATGAGTTCTCCATTCATATCAAATATTCAATCTTCTTTTGTAGATTGAACAATGGGAATCTCTTCTAAATCAGTGGGTAATCTTCTAACAGCTATGTGTTCAACCTCCAAGATCTTCCCCAAGTGGTTAAGCTTTTTACAAGGAACCAAGCTCTAATACCAATTGTTGAACACCCAGAATATTGAGAGGGGGGTGAATTAGTATTGCTTTAAACCACTTAAATATTTAAGCACCCAACACTTATAGCATATTCAATTGTAGTAATGAAAGAAAGCATCAAAACCTCCAAAAACATCATATAACATATGAACATTAGGATTTTCACATGGAAAAACTAAAATGGAAAAAACCACAATGAGGATTAGCTCACAATATATTATAACCGGTTAAAGTATATTACATAAGTTCTCACTACAGGTGGACTCACTATCCAAGAGGACTCACTACCCACTGAGAAAAGAAAAGAGATAAAATAGATTGTGGAACATAGTCAACTATTGAACTATTGAAAAATACATCTACAATATGTTGGAATACAATTCCATTAAGGCTTAGAATATAGACTCAAAACTCTTCAAACTAACCTTACTTAATTCTCTTCTCTACTCTACATTCACACTAACTTTGCACAATTCACATTCACTTACCTATTTCACATGTCATCTTCATCAAAATACCAAATAAGATCTAACTTATATATCCACTTCACTCATAACATCAATTAGGTCATCCTAATTAGATGTATCATTTAAAATATACAAAATAGGACTTGTTGACTCAAAATCATTCCACACATGTTTCACAAAAAGACTCAAATCATTAAACACTTTGAAATAGGTTGGCATGGACCTATAATAGATCCCACATAGCTCCACAATTCTTATTTAAGCTTCACATACCTTCAAACTTATTAGGTTGGCACTGTAGAGGACCTAAAACAAAAATTCTCCAACTATATACTCATATTCGAACACGTGTACCTCAAAGCATCAAGCCAACTGGAATACAAACTCATCTAACTTCTATCAACATATCCATAGGTCCACAAAGCCAAAAACTAATCCACAAAGAAGTGTTGATTCTCAAACTCATATGCATAAAACTGAAAAACACCTATAACTGTCAAGCTAAACTTTTGTGACCCATAACTTTCACACCAAAAGAAAAAATGAGATGAAACTATGGAATTAGATGCTTATATCAACCACAAACATTATACTAGAATCGTAGAGAAAAACACTAAATAACAGATCAATTCAGACCCAAAAATTGGATTCTTTATACATAGAAACACAAGTATAAACACTTAATGTCTACCACTGCAATTAATGTGGCATATGAGATGGTTGAAAAAGGAATGGACTATGATATTTCTAAGTTTCTAAGATGACAATTAATGGAAAACTTGAGTTTGACCAAAGAGAAGAAATATGAATTTAAATATGGTACTTTGGTTGTATTTTTACTATTTGATTTCTTGAAGGAGCTTCTTGAGACAGATGGTATAACCTGGTTGAAAGGAAGACCAATTGCACATCAAATTAAAGAATTCATGAGTCTTTGTGACATAAATTCTCAAGGTGAGGCTATTACAACCTTCTTTTCAATCTTGCAAAAGAATATACAAGCTAGATATAGAATCCCAAGGAATCTAGTAAAGAAATATGAGAATGAAAACATTTCTTGTGTCAACAAACCTAATAGGACTATTGCAATTTTTTGTGGTTCCCTACATTAAATTTCAAAGAAATTAAGTTTTGTTGGTTATTTGTAGGCTAGGGTTTCATGTTTCATTCATTAGGGTTCACCCAAGGGCTAAAACCCTCTTAAAACCTGTAATACCCCTCTATTCCAGACACTACTAATAGGTATTATGACATTGAACCCTAGTTTAGTGATGAAATTAATTATAGTCCTACTTAATTATTAAGGTGTGTCTTTTGTTCTAGGAGTGTGATACTTTGATGTTGTATGTTATTTATGTGGTGTTATTCATGATAGAGATTAGAACATAGTGTGTAGTATGATTATGATGCGTGTTGCTATTAGATATGTTCATTTCCCCATATATATATATATATACATATATATATTGTGGACTAATGATTTGATGATGTGCTTCATGTATCATGTGTGTGACCTTTCTATGGTATGAGGGGATGATTTCATGTCACTCTCTTAGGAGAGACACATTACGTCATGATTCTCCTTCACTAATGTGTGAGTGTGGGTTATATATTTTGTTGGTATATATGTGCATGTTCTTGGTTTGTGATGCAAGATACTAGGCATTGACTCCACCTAGTCTCATAGGTCTAAGCATGCCTAAAAATAATCCCAATGGTGGTATGTGGAGATAGCATAGGGACCTAAATATCATAGCCTTGAACCATATGTGGAGTTGTGTTGAGTTTCATAGCTTTGGATCTAATATAGTGTATTATTTGAGTGTCTTCATGTGATGATTCTTCTAGTGTTTATTGCTCATGCTTTGGATCCTATATTTCAAGAGAATATTATGTATTGGATTATCATAGTTACATATGAGTTTTGGATTTCTCCTATTTGGAGGATAATGTATTAAGATGAAATGTAATAGGAAGTTAATGATGATAGTTAGTTATCTAGGATTGTTTGATTATGTTCCTTTCATGTGCTCTTGTGGTATTGATATCTTCTCATTTGAATGAATATTATTCTTAGGCACTTGAGTTGGTTAAGGAATTGACTTTAGATCCTAAATATTGAATGGGATGTATGCTTTATAAGATATGATTCTTAAAGGATGTTTCACTCTCATGAATTAGGATAAGCATTTATGGAAAAAGTAATAATTGGGATGAGTAAATGGTTAATTTCTATAGGAAAATTATTTGTGAGGAATGTCTTAGCTATATTTCTTATTGGTGCATGTTATAAAAGAATGACGGTGTATCTTGTTGAGTAATAGAAAACTATGTTAAGGAAATATGTAGTGATGCATACCATATTGATCTTCACCTTGGAATTATTCTTCTTACATTCTTCATGTCTAGGTTGGTATCAACATTATTCCTTATAGTAAGTGTAGTAAGGAAATGTGATGTGATTAATTGGTGGTGGTATGTTGTTACTAATTCATGTATGGATAATGTCATTTATGTATCTTTTTTTTCTATGGCATACTACACAATGGTGTTAACAAACTTATCTTAGAGTGAATGTAACATTGTACTTTGATGTAATGAAAAGGGGTATTTGGTTAGTATTTTATGGAGTGGGAGTTAGTATAGGATGAGAAATGAATAAATGTTATCTTACTCTTTATTAAGATAATCTAGGAGTGTATCATGATGTACCTAAGTCCTAGAAAAGTAACTATAATATGTTCATTTCATTTAGTAACTATGTAAAGATTATGCTATTGTACTTAAATGTTAAATGTTTAACTATCCTTATCTAGTAGACTAAAAGGGAAAAAAAATGTAACACTTTCTTGTGATGGATGTTGTCAGTAACAACATTGGGGAACCTAGGAGGACTTAGGACTAGAATGTAAATGATAAGTTATATTATCTCCTTCTACTTCTTTATGAGTTATCACTGGTTTACTTCATTATGAATGATATTAGTAACTTTAGATTGTATGTTCATTGGAAAGTTAATCATTATGCTGAGTAACGTTAGTTAATGATAATAATGGTTCTTAACAATGTTAATGGTATTTTTAAAATAAAAAAAATTCCATGTCTTTTGCATTCTTTTTTCTTTGTTGTCCTCCAGGTTCCCTGGCGGGGCATTACATCTAGTATTAGAGCCCAAGTTCTAACACAAGGTACTTTGGTTTCACATGAGCTCATTAGGTTGTCCTTATTGTTTGTACTCTTACGGGTGTATTATTTTCTTTATTTTCCTTGACTATACTAAGTGGTTCATGCTTATGGAAAGTATGTAGACCCTAGAGGTACATAAGATATGCTCTACCTAGTTGCATTTCCCTTTTAAATGATGCCTTCCTTTTTAATAACTTGTGACATTTCTCTCTCTCTCTCTCTCTCTCTCTCTCTCTCTCTCTCTCTCTCTCTCTCTCTCTCTCTCTCTTTCTATTCTTCTTGTTATAGATGATGTTTGTAAATCCTTGTGAATGCAAATTATCTTCATAAAATTTGTACTAAATGAATGCTAGAGATATGACTAAATAGTTGTTAATTATGTTAGGAATGAATATGAGATATCCTACCTTAATTATGTTAGTATGTATCTATGACATGGTGTAGTGTGGGGTTTAACAACTCTCTTGTATAAAAGATAAATGTGATTTCTATTTTGAGTAGTGAAATATGGATTTGCATTAGGTGTATTGCAATTTTATTTAGTATAGATCAAGGTGTTCAAGATTTAAAAGCTTGTTGATGTCATCATTGTATAGGAATGGAAATTTTTTTTGCTTTCTCTCTCTTCCTTGCTATGAAATGAAGGTAATCTAGAAGATTCTTAGTAAGAGTAATTAGTTTCGATCATTAAGCATAAATCTCATAATTTTGCATTGGTAAAAGGAATGTGAGTTAGGATAAGTCTTTGGGTGAAAAACTTCATTTGAATTATGTATAGTTGCATAAGTAGACATTGTTAGATTATCTTAGGAATGTCATAGTAATTAATTCCAAATGTCCTATTTAATGCAATGGTAGTGGTTTAATATAATTGATGCATGGAAGGTAACAATTTTGTATTAAGCTATCCTCTCATGATCTTGTGTAATTTCCATGATACTAATTCATGGGAAAATTGATGAAATCATCAAGGTGGAATAGGGATGCTAGAATGGTTTAATCTAATATGGTTAATGATCTAATTATTCCTTAATTAGAGTATGGAAAAGTAAATAATGCATTTGATGAATTTGTCATAACGTGGAAGTGGGTAGTTGTTGGGATGAGTTTCTATTATGTGCTACTCATGATGAGCAGTTATGATTTTATATGTGAAAGAAAATGAGTCTGATATGTTCATCCTTAAGTATATGTACCAATGGAAGTTAAAAAAAAATTATGACATTGGTAGCTAGTTTTGTTATATTGAGAAAGTGACAAATTATGAAGGATGAAAGATGAACATTGGAAAAGGTTTGGGAGTACCATGATTAAGATATAATACTTATTTTTGTAAATGTGAAAGTTAATAAATGTTCCTAATTGTGATAATGTTAGCATTTTTTTATGTACTCCCTATTAAATTTGAATAAACCAGTACCAGTGCTTATGTTGTGTGTTGTGAGAAACCACTGCTTGCTTTGTGTGCTCATGGGTGGTGAGTATGCACTCATCTATGAAGATATTGTATTATTTACAGGTATGGGAGGACTATACATTATAAAGGTGTTTGCTTGTTTGTTACCTTACTAAGTGCCAACCCACAGGTTGTTGATAAGTCAATATGTGAAGGGGTAGTAGCAGCCACAAATTTCCTCAAGAAGTCAGGAAACGTTACATGTAATGGAGGTGTAAAGCAATCTTATCTTTCACTTCCTTGAGGAAAGTAATCACTACTTCCTCTTGTGATGGACCAATTTGTGTGGTTCATATGTGCCATCATTAATCCCCATAGTTCTTGAGCATATTGATGGTATTTCTTGGATTATCATCTATCTTTTCTTAACAAAAGGTATATTATTCCACATGAATTGTCAATTGGGGGTTGGGGTCTAGGGTGAGAGGGACTTGCATGGACAACCCAACTGGAACTATGTGATGGCATGTATTTCCAATTGGGCGTCAGGGTCTAGGGAGAGAGGGACTACCAGGATAACCCAAGTGGGACCATGTGCTCCATGTATATGTATATTTTGAGGTCCAACATGTGGAGGGAGGGTTTTTACCCACGCTAAGAAAGATTTTGTATCTGCACATGTTCTAACATGATGCAATAGGTATGATGCCACACTCCACTAATGTTCTGACATAGTGCCAAGTGATGATGTCATGTTGTTGATGGTAGTGAGTCAAGCTCAAGAGCACAATGCCATGTACATGGATACATGAAGGCACATATGTATGTTATGTATGCCTACATGATGTAGAGCGATAAGGAGATGCTTGCACTTGTAGAGGGGAACCCATGGTTGCTTGATTGTTGATGTGTCAGTAGGAATATGGGTGGTCCCTAGCCATTTATACCTTTGGCTATGGCAATAGCCTATGTGTGCCCTTTTCCATGAGGTATAACTATGTGGGGTGTGACTTGTGCATGCTTTCTCCATGAGGTACACTACCATGCAGGATATGTCTATCGTGTGCCTTCTCTACTTGGAGTATCACCTTGCCACATGGAGATGTGATGTAGAATGTGGCTGAGGTGCACATTCCATGTGGACAACCAAGAATTGCATGGGCTACTTGGCGAGTCCTTTCCATGTGATGACGTGATGTGGGGTGTAGCCAAGGAGTACACCCAATTCCATGTGGTTGGTGTCTTCACTCTGCACCACATGAGGGGCTATTGAGATAGTCAGATGTTGTTCCTTCCTTCCTCATTGGTAGTTTCTAGTCACACAGTGATGTATAGTGAAATTTCACAGATTGTGAATTTTATTTTGATTATTGATGACTTTCATATTGCATGTGGAGACTAGCACTTTATTTTTTATTTTTCTATGAAGGTTTAGCCATAATTTGTGACATTTTATTTGCATGTAGCTCTCATGGTTACATTAGATTTAGTGTTGAAATTGTGCACATTTCTTGCCTTATTGTTGAAATTAAAAATTTATTTGATATTTATTTATGAAATTTTAGTGGCTAAATGAGTTTACATTTACTATTCTTTTTATGTTGTTCATGTGTCATAATGTGATTCTTCTCTGAGGTTGTATGAGTTAGTCTTGGTTGAGCATATATGAGGGAGCAGATGTATGGAACCTTTTAGGATGGGGGTATGTGAGGCTATTATGTAGCTAGGATCCACTACCTTCCTATGTGCGGTGCCTATCTCTTAGAGGCTAAACACCTTACACAAACAAGAGGTAGGGCACAGTGGTCTTGTATGGAGGATCTCACCATATGTGTGTATGGTCCAAACACCATCAAGTTATATGTGTGATGTGAGGATTATGGATTGTGGAGTATCGAGGATAGCTGCAAATATGGTAGAGTATTATATGACTGAGCATTGGACATGCTCATGTAGCCTTGTGTTGTTCCTTTCCCAGTGATGTGATTATGTATTTATGTGTTATATGTATATTTATTATATTTTGTTGCATATTGATGTAAAAGATGGATAATCATGCTATCTTAAATGTGAGTGTATTGTGATTTTTTTGTATTAAATGTATTGGATGATATTGAAAATCATAAATTGTAACTTGAAATATGTTTCTGAAACATGAGATGGTGTGTATTTTGAATATCAAGTAATCATTTGATGTGCTTTCCATGTATGAGATTATGAAGATTTCTATATTTCAAATAGAAAATTGAGTTAATTGGAGTACCTGCTATATTTATTAGTGTAAAATCAAGTATCTTACTATAAAAGATGTATGGATTTCTAAATAAACGTGGTTAGGAAAATATTAGTTTCAAATGTGTACCCAGATAGTGATTTTAATTGTAATGATTCAAAAAGACGATGTGCATCAACTATAGAGTAGAGAAATTTTGGGACTAATGTGTTTATGTTTCCATTTTGAGCCTTGCAACTTTCAAGAGTAAGTCAAGTTTTAGGGGGGGAGGATGTAATACCCCTCCAATATAGGCACTACTAACAAGTATTATGACATTGAACCCTAGTTTAGTGAAGGAATTAATTAGAGTCCTACTTAATTCTTAAGTTGTGTCTTATGTTCTAGGAGTGTGATACTCAAATGTTGGATGTTACTTATGTGACCTTATTCATGATAGAGATTAGAATATAGTGTGTAGTATGATTATGATGTGCATTGCTATTAGATATGTTCATTTCCCTAATCTATATATATATATATTATGGACTAATGATTTGATGATGTGCTTCATGTATCATTTGTGTGAACTTTCTATGGTGTGAGGGGATGATTTCATGTCACTCTCTTAGGAGAGACACATGATGTCATGATTCTCCTTCACCAATGTGTGAGTGTGGGTTATATATTATGTTGGTATATATGTACATGTTCATGGTTTGTGATGCAGGATTGTAGGTACTAGGCATCGACTCCACCTGGTCTCACAGGTCTAAGCATGCCTAAAAACAATCCCGATGGTGGTATGTGGAGATAGCATAGGGCCCTAAATATCGTAGCCTTGAACCATTGCCTCATAGGAGGTGATGTTGTCAGTTGTAGTCACCTATTCGATATGCCATTAAGGCAATATCCATTACCCTGGTTTGTGAATGGTTTTGGTGGAGTGATTTTTGTTGCAAGTTAATATTTTAATTGTGTTTAATTATGTCCTTTGATTTTTAGTTGGTTAAAAGTCTCATTGATATATTAAATTTTTGCATATGTATATATGTGTATTATGTTTTATGAAAATAAGGTTATAAATATTAACATATTCTAATGTTATTTATTAAATATTAATATGTTTATTAGTAAATATTTAAATATTAATGTGTAAGCACATGTTATATTTGTGTTTTGATTTATTATTTTGGTGGAGTGGCTATTTTTAAGGAGGTTATTTTATCTTTTAAAATGTTTTGAATTTATTTGGTGGGAAACCTAAATAAATGAGTTAATTGTGTGAGTTTATTTATATCTTTTTTTTTTGTATTATATTTTGGTGGGAAGTTACATTATTGTTTTGATGTTTAATTAATTATATTTGGAGGTAGTTAGTTGATATTCGTGTGAAGGGAATGGGAGGAGATTTTGAGGAAGTTTATGGGAGATTTTTGGGAGGCATTTTCTTGAATTCATTTTATGCAAGTTAGATAGAATTTTGAGAGGAGAGTGGGGGATGATTTTGAAGATATTTTTGGAAGGATTTTGCTGGGGGGTGTGTGGATTTATTTTCAAGTTTTTTTTTTAGTCTATAGATTTCTTTGGATTTTCTGGTTGCTTGGCCATTGGGGCTAGGAATTTCTGCATCAATTTCTTCTCCTTCTTACCTTCATTTCTCTCCATTCAAGGTAGGGTTTTTTACTTCTTGTTCTTTCGTTAGAATTTTATTGAAATAGAATATTTGTGGAGTGTTTTCATGCTGTATTTTTTGTATTCTTATTTCTAAAAATGATGGTGTTTCTATTCTTTTAATAGCATATGAATGTTTCTTTTGCCCTCCTTTGTTTTTAAGCTTTTAAAGGTTGTTTTTAGGAATATGTTTGCAAAACTCATTAAATGAATTTATTTCTTTTTTTGGATATTTATTTCTTGTTGATGGAAGGCTTCTAGTGTATTATTTGGCCCTATATGGTTTTCTAGTGTTTTATTTTCAATTTCATGGAGTTGTGTTGAGTTTCATGAAGATTGGAGATGTTTCATGCATCTATTGGTAACCTTGTTTTTTATTCATGAATAATCAGATTGGATACTATTATAAAAGAATGTTATGGATGGTTTATGATGTTTATTTTTGGCCCTTTTGATCTTGAGATGTTTACAATTCATTGTGGTGCATTTATGATAAGTTTTAGAAAGTTTCAATGGGCCTTGAGCACCTAATGGTGGTATAATCTATGGTACTTCATATACAATTTATAGTGATGTATCAGTTTATGATTGATTATGATTCCCTCTTAAGTCCTTGATGGTTTCTTTGGATTTTCTATTCAATTTCATTGAGTTCCATTGAGTTTCGAGAGGATTTTTTCCATTATGAGGTCATTGGGATAGCTAGTTTATGAGACTTGATAGATAACTTTGTGATGTTTTTATGAGCATGTTTATGGACCTTAATATCTTTTCTTTTAGAGATTATTAATGCCTTAGGTAGTTCTCCATGGCCTCTTGATGATCTTGTGTGTTTCTTTGATGGTTTTGAGGTGATATGTGCATCTATGGTAGACTAGGGTCAGATTATTGTATATGCATAGATGTTATTATTCATGAATATATCTGGATGGTTGGGAATCGGATTCTAATGCATGTTGATGTTGTATCAATGTGTTATTTTCTTATAACCTTGGGTTTGATAGGTTCATATCTTACCCATGTGAGTATGGCTTGTAAGTTCTGAGATGATCCTTGTCTGAATTTTATCCCTTGCATTCCTCATATGATAACCCTTGGTTTTAGGTAGTTTCCCTTCCTTGGTTTCTTGTGCGTTTGAGGGTCTTATGTCTACCTCTTGGCATAGGGGGTGGTCCTTTGGGTTCCAAAAGTGGTTGCCTATCTCCATTGGGTATCTGTGTCCTTTTTTTAGTGCATGGATGAATTTGAGTGTCTTCATGTGATGATTCTTCTAGTGCTTATTGCTCATGCTTTGGATCCTATATTTCAAGAGGAGATTATGTATTGGATTATCATAGTTGCATATGAGTTTGGAGTTCTCCTAGTTGGAGGATAATGTCTTAAGATGAAATGTAATAGGAGGTTAATGATGATAGTTGGTTATCTAGGATTATTTGATTATGTTCCTTTCATGTGCTCTTATGTTATCAATATCTTCTCATCTGAATGAATATTAATCTTAGGCAATTGAGTTGGTTAAGGAATGAACTTTAGATCCTAAATCTTAAATGGGATGTATGATTTATAAGATATACTTCTTAAAGGATGTTTAACTCTTATGAATTGGGATAAGCATTTATGGAAAAAGTAATAATTGGAATGAGTAGATGGTTAATTGTTATAGGAAAATTCTTTATGAGGAATGTCTTAGCCATATTTTAATTGCTATAGAAAACTATGTTAAGACAGTGTAGTGATGCATATCATATTGATGTTCACCTTGGAATTATTCTTATTACATTCTTCATGGCTATGTTGGTATCATCTTTATTCCTTGTAGTAAATGTAGTAAGGCAGCATGATGTGATTAATTGGTGGTGGTATGGTGTTACTAATTCATGTATGTATAATGTTATTTACGTATCTTTTGTCTATGTCATTCTACACAATGGTGTTAACAAACTTATCTTAGAGTGAATGTAACATTGTACTTTGATGTAATGAAAAATGGTATTGGTTAGTGTTTTATTGATGCATTAGCATCATGCTCCACCTTCCCTTTGGCTAGAATTTCTCCCTCATTAGTAGAACTTTGGTTTATTGGTAGGATATTGCTACCAATTCCAGTGATAGAACGAGGATGTTGGTGGATTAGAGTTCATCAGTGTGAGTGTGCATTATTGGTGAGACATCAGTCATTTTCTCAGTGACAGGGTGATATCGGCATGATTGGAGTGTTTCAGGGTGACATTGGAGATAGTCTCTTTGATGGGTCAATAATCTTCTTATTGGGAAGATAGGGTGGTGTCACTAGGACTTTGGAGAAAGTCTCTCCCACGAAGTGATAGTAGCATATGATGTTGTTTGTGGGTCCTAGTAGGGTAAGAATGATGAAGCATATGGAAGGTGAATGAAAGAATGACATGTGGTGAATGATTATGATCCTTGTTACAAAATCAACTCCTAGTTAGATGATTATTTGATGATGGTGCAAATCAATGAGACAATGCATAGTTGATGAGAGATTGGGAAATTTTTGTTTGACATTCTAACAAGTGGTGGATGATCAAGATAGATTAGACAATGGTGGTGATATCTGTGTGACATATGTGGATTGGAGGGAGATTTTTGAGAGTCACAATGAAGTTTTGATGGAATGATGGGCATAGCCTAAGGTGAACATCGACGAGAAGCAGGTGTATTGACCGAAGATTATTTTTGGTGTCTCTGATAGGATGATAAGATGAAGGATATGGGGATAGCTTGAGATGAATGGTCAATGATGTAAAGATTATGCTATTGTACTTAAATGTTAAATGTTTACATATCCTCATCTAGTAGGCTAAAAGGGAAAAGAAATGCAACCCTTTTTTGTGATGGATGTTGTTAGTAACAACATTGGGGAACCTAGGAGGACTTAGAACTAGAATGAAAATGATAAGTTATGTTATCTTCTGCTACTTCTTTATGATTTATCAATGGTTTACTTCATTGTGAATGATATTAGTAACTTTCGATTGTATGTTCATTGGAAAGTGTATCATTATGTTGAGTAACATTAGTTAATATAATCATGGTTCTTAACAATGTTAATATTTTTATTTAATTTTTAAATACATGCATTTTTCATTCCTTTTTCTTTGTTGTCCTCTGGGTTCCCTGGTGGGGCATTACAAAACCCTAATAATTGTTAAACCTAATCTTTGTCTTATAATCAATTGTTGACTTGTTGAGTCAACTACTAGTTTGTTAAGTTATGATTCATGTCATTCGTGTTGTGTATCTACTAGCCCAAAATTTCTAGTAATCTTGGTAATTTCCATTTGAAATATCTAGTTAATATCCTAAGTCTTATGGGTCATAATTTTTTACATATAATGTTTTATGTTTTGCATCCTAGGTTTGAAATAATTTACATCTAGGTCTTATGATAACCTATTGAAAATCCCCAACTTTAGTGAAGACTTGGAGCAAGTATGTTAAATGTCTTAAAGAATGCTTGACCTTGTCCAACACATGATAGGTGTTCATAGTTCATTTGTCTTTGCTTTCCTGCATGAATAAAATATTCACAAAAGAATGCTTGTGAGATAGCAAGTGCATGCCACATGTCTAGCTTTCAAAGTGGACCCTCCAGGCTTACAAAAAGCATTAATGGTGGGTCTATGATCTAATACTAAATATTGAGCCACATGGACTCATCCTAACCATTTCCTACTATCCCACAAGAGCTATTTTAAAAGATCTTTAATGCTTGTTAGATAGAAAGAGGCTGACAAGTGGCAACATCTTGATCGTCCAAGGGACTATTAAGGGAGGAGAAATATTTCATTGAATAATTAAGGTGAGATAGGGAGGATTGAAAGGAATAAATCTGAGTACATGTGGCCTTTGCTAATAAAATGGTGCTAAAGATGATTTAATCTTGTCCATCCAATATTGCAAAGGATTAATTGTATGGAAAAAAATTCCTACATATGGGAAAATTCTTGAGAATTTGACCAATACACACTTTGGAAACCTAGTGTCATCTAGCGACTCTTCTCGCAATCCTACAACCTTTGATCTTCCTCTTAATGCATGAATTCAAGATTATAGGGAATTGATATGCCATCCTTTTCAATGCTTCCCAAAGGTGGTAGGGCCCATGGTGACTTGTAAAACCTTTTCCACATGGCAGAATTTGATTAACTTAATGTTGTAGTCTAATTGAGTCTAGTTTTTCAAACTTAAGTGACTCCATCTAAGGAATCCAATTGTCTAGGTCACCATGAGATCGACAGATAAAATTTAAATTTGCTAAATTGAGTAGATAGAGTCATTCTAGTTTGCACAAGCAAGCAATAATTGCAAAAATGACACCGTTAGATAAAATTGAAGAGATTTTTGCCATAAAAGCAAGGATTAAAGCATAATTCAAAGTTACTAGAGAATTTATAAGATACAAAAGATTATTCCTACAAAGTGTGAGCTTTCATAAACAAGAATTAAGGTTTATAGCATTTAAATACCAAAAAGTAAAAATTGCCTCCTTTGTGTTTAATTTCCAGTAAATTTTGTGTGCAACTTCTAGTTGAATGTTTTGAATTAGTTGATAGAAATTATTTTAAGGTTTGACATTCATAAATTTCTATAAAATTTCTTTGAATTTTTCCTAGTCCTCATGCATCTGTTCTAAATAAACCTAGCCACCCTACAAAAAATTCTAAGCTACATTATAGAAAATGTAAGACCCCACCCATTCTGGCCTTATTGATCCTATTAGTCATTGATGGTTCATGTCCTATATTTTATGTTATTTTATATACATTAGTGATTATTGTTCCTATACATCAAGTTGCTTATATTTTGATTGTTAACTAACTAACTAGTGGTTTTTGTGATTTCTTGTGATAGCTAGATGAGTTCTATTCCTTATCAGCATAAGTATGCAATGATCGAGATGTTTTGTTGTTAGTAATATTATTATATATATTACATGGATTTAATCATGTTACATGATTTTATATTGTGGGTGTGAGTAAGTGTGAATATAAAGGAGTAAGTGTGAATATAAAGATAATGATTGATATTCAATATTTGGTTGTATTAGTATTCATTATAGGTTAAATAGATTAGTGATAAGTGGTAGTATTTTGATATTAAATAACATGATCAATTATTGTTGGACTCTAAAAGGTACTATACAAGTAGGAATAGTTAAATTATATGTTACTTATGTAGATTTAATTCCTTATTCAATTATTATTAGAAGGTTATTTTTCATAGACTATTTGTTTCAATTATTATTGATTATGAGAGATATTGACACATTTTTTTTTGGTTGAAAAAATAGGTTAAAATTGGCCAATGTTGATGAAGGGGTCACATAGATACTTCCCTTGTTTTATTAGACCTTTCAGCTAGCTTTTAATTTTGAATAATTATTGTATGTTTTTAGAAGTCTTTAAGTGGTATTAAATGTTTCGTAGGTGGTAGGTCTATGCGTTCAGAGTCTTTTTATTCCATAAAACCCCTTAAATAATATCTAAAACCCACTCTAATTACCCACTTACAAAAAGTGGAAAAAATTGGAGTTGGTTGGGTGGTTGGGAAGTTATGGGGAGTTGGTTTCCTTTTTTCCTTCTATATATTCCTTCTCTTTGCAAGAAAAAGGGGATTCTCTTTTTTTCCTTGGCTTCTCTCTTTTGCTTGGCATCTCTCTTTTTTCTTTGGTTATATTTTTGTCCTTGGGATTCCTTCTCCTTTTGGGAAGGATAATCCTTGGTGGAGATAAAGGGAAGTGTGGTAGAGGAAGAATGGAAGAATAGGTCTTGAAGGAGAGGCTATCACCATTTAGATTTGTACTTAGTTTGGTAAGGTCTACCCCTTTGTAGATCTTTGATATGATTAGGATCTAGACTAATTGCGTAATTGAATGCTTAATTACAACAACTTAAAGGAATTACAAATTCATGCATACATTATTGAACTTGTGCATTAAATATTGAAGGTGAAAAATATAATTGAGAAATAAGAAGAGAGAGAGAGTGCAAACGATCTGATAACGGAGTTCGCCACAAATGTGACTATGTCTCCGGGTCCGCTCCAATAGAGTGAGACTGATCCGATTAATATCCAAAAAATTCATTGACAAATGTACCAAGAGCATTTCAGTAGCATGACAATACTCCAACATACAAAATGGCTCTAAATAATCTCCTTAGAAAACCTCCATGTTTCTCTAATCCACTGCTTCACCACCTAGACTTGAAAAATTTGAATGAAATAAAACTCTCACACCTAAACCCCCTTTTTATACATAATTTTGGCTAAAAAGGCCAAAAACCACCATAGTTAATAAAATAACAAATTACCAACAAATACGCTTCGTTTACAAAAATAATAACAACCCTTTCAAAACCCATTTTTTAAAATTTGTTTATATTGCCCTTGTCATTTCTCCATTTACGGGCTATATTTTTTTGGGTATTTGTTTTTATTCTTTTATTTAATAACCATTTGGACTTATTCATTTATTAAAGGGGTTAATCTTTGTTTTTTTTTTTATGAGATTTTGTTTTAATCCCACCAAATCCACTAATCCCACAAAATCTGATCCCACCAACTCCTCTTCGGATCCCACAAAATCTGATGGATTTTTTGTGAGATAAAATAAGCCTCCACACTTTATTTTCAAAAATAAAACATGGTACGTGAATTTTTTGTGAGATTTTTGCCACATCACCTGCAATTCCATGTCACCATCTAGTCAACTACCATGTCACATGCTGAAATCATGCTGATGTCACCAATTGTACCACCAAGTCAACTAAACTTTGACTACCAATATCTCGAGCATACGGTGCCAGATTTTGACGAAACGAATGTTGCCAGAATCATCTTGACGAGCCCTTCAACTTGATGTTGCCTTTATTAATTTTTGAGATGATCATTTTTTCACCTTCTAGACAACCCCTGGTACCAATTTGACCTAAAGTTTGACTAGCTATAACTTAAGAAAACAAACTCCTTTTTGCTCTGTTCAAGTTGCATCAGGACATCGAGCTCTTTCTAATGGTGTATAAATCTATAGTATTGGAGACATTTCAATTTTTAGTGAAAATATCCCCCAAATCAGGCCTCCCCACTAGAGAACTTTTGGACCTCCAAAAGTGGCATTTATTCAAACATCAAGTGAGGACTTGGCCTCCCCACTTGTCCTGTATCATCTGTACATCTGTATACCTAGCTCACAATCACAATGAAGACTGCAACAATATTGTTGAACATAAACATCATTCTATCACTTCCATAAGCATCTACATCAACTATTGTAGCCACTAACCAACAAAAATTGACTAGCATCAAGCTAAACAATAATGCAGATATGAAAGAGAACAAATCAACAACATATCGATCTCTCACAACAGAAACATTTTTACCAAAGGGACCATCAATTCTTTCAATCACCATTCCCTCATACTGTACTATGGGTGTATCTTGCAACATCTAACCCTAGTTAGCTACTCCAAGTTCCTGTCTAGAACCACCGGTGCTGATAGACATAAGAGTTAAATATTTACTTGCATTAATCACCCTCTTCAATTTCCCTATGTTTGTAACAGAACGAACAGTCTTAATCTTGTGAGAATGTACAATATACTGAATGTCATCTTTAAACAAATGATAATGATTCTTTTCCTTGTAGAAAATAGCTTTCCAATCATATAAATAAAGGCTACCCAGAACTATCCCACAGATATCTAGTGGAACCACATAAAATAGTACTTCATTCAAAAACTTACGAGTGATTGTGAATCTCAAAGTGCATTGTCTTGTTACTTGCAATTTATCATTCTCACAAATCCAGCCTGGTGGATAAGGTTTCTTATGTAGTGTAGTTTTCAATCCCAAGTTTCTTACAACATCTTTATAAATTAAGTTAACTTGAGAACCACTATCTATGAGTGCATCAATTTTAATTTTCTTGGCAACAACCCTTAAATGAAGTAGTTCATTCCTCTTATTATCTTCAAAGACATCATTCACTTTAGAAGTAGAAGTACAACTATAAAAGGAGGCACTAGAAATAGGAGCTTTACCTTTCAAACCCATAGCTGTTATCTTAGTTTCATCATCAAAATCAGAACCAAGATCCATAACAACAATTGTGGCTTTCTCTTACCCTTCTTTTTTTGATTATGTCTCTGAGCCCACTTAGGCTTCAATTCGGGATGCAACTTCCAACAATGATCTTCATCATGGCCCTTCTTGTCACAATGAGAGCAAGAAAGCTTGTCATCCTTCTTGACTGTAGCTATCTTCTTTCCGTTCCCTGTCTCTACAACCTTAGAATATTTCTTTACAAAATTATCATTATCAAACTTATCAATAAAAGAACCTTTTCCTCTTGACTCTAGATGTATAGCTTGGACACAAACTTCATCCAAATTACTAGGGTTCAAGAACAAAATAGAATCTCTGAGATATGAGTGAAGACCTCCTATATAATTAAACAAAGTATCTTGGGTGTACAAAGGTACATTTAATGCAATAGCCCTCTTTCTGAATTCATGGGTGTACTCTTGGACAGTTTGACCTTTCCCTTATTTAAACACTTTTCAATTCATCATTAATTGTTGCATGTGACCAAAGGGATAGAATTTATTTTTAAGAGCACTAACAAATTCTAAACGAGACTAATTGAATCTACCATGCTATGAAATTTTTGTTCTAGTCCTACTCTCCCACTAGGTGAGAGCTGAACCTCCCAGCTGAAGAGTGGCTAACTGGATCCTAGAAGCATCATCAAAGAGGTTTTGAACTCTACAATAAACTTCTACTTGCTGAATCCATTCATCTAGCTTTTCAACATCTAATTCACCACAATACTTAGGTAATTCAAATTTAACATCCAATTTAATCTGAGGCTTATTTACACCCTTAAAAGGATTACTAGAAAGAGAATGTGTAGAAGAAGGAGGAGGAGAAGGAGGAGAAGGAGGAGTAGACGGAGGAGATTTTGGGGGTTCATCACCACCTCCTGATTGCTTCTTCTTTCTTTTACTATCCCCATGGTCTTATTCATGTTTCTAGTGTTCTTCCCTTTCTTTGAGTAGCATATCCAACGTAGCTCTCATCTACTAGAAAGCTCTTTGAAACTCCTGCTCACTGAGTTCCTTGAGTACCTCCATTCCAGACACAGACATCTTCAAAAAAATTCTTTGTTTCTCGATCTCAGGATTATATTCCTCAAGCTTGCCTTTGCCCTTCTAAATCCTAGATCTTGTTAGCAATCAAACCAACTACAATAATAGTCACCAAAAGCTCTGTTACCACTTGATCTAATTAGGATCTAGACTAATTGTGTAATTGAATGCTTAATTACAACAACTTAAAGGAATTACAAATTCATGCATACATTATTGAACTTATGCATTAAAGACTGAAGGTGAAAAATAGAATTGAGAAATAAGAAGAGAGAGAGAGTGCAAATGATCTGATAACAAAGTTCACCACAAACGTGACTATGTCTCCGAGTCTGCTCCAATAGAGTGAGAGAAATCTAATTAATCTCCAAAAAATTTAGTTACAAATGCACCAAGAGCATTTCGGCAGCATGACAATACTCCAACATACAAAATGGCTCTAAATAATCTCCTTAGAAAACCTCCATGTTTCTCTAATCCACTACTTCACCACCTAGACTTGAAAAATCTGAATGAAATAAAACTCTCACACCTAAAACCCCTTTTTATACATAATTTTGGCTAGAAAGGCCAAAAACCACCATAGTTAATAAAATAACAAATTACCAACAAATACTCTTCGTTTACGAAAATAATAACAACCCTTTCAAAACCCATTTTTTTAAATTTGTTTATATTGCCCTTGTCATTTCTCCATTTACGGGCTATATTGTTTTGGGTATTTGTTTTTATTCTTTATTTAATAACCATTTGGGCTTATTCATTTATTAAAGGGGTTAATATTTGTTTTTTTTTATGAGATTTTGTTTTAATCCCACCAAATCCACTAATCCCACAAAATCCGATCCCACCAAATCCTCTTGGGATCCCACAAAATCCAATGGATTTTTTGTGAGATAAAATAAGCCTCCACACTTTATTTTCAAAAATAAAGAATGCTACGTGAACTTTTTGTGAGATTTTTGCCACATCACTTGCAATTCCATGTCACCATCTATTCAACTACGATGTCACATGTTGACATCATGTTGATGCCTCCAGGTGTACCACCAAGTCAATTGAACTTTGACTACCAATATCTTGAGCATACAGTGCCAGATTTTGATGAAACAAATGTTGCCAGAATCTTCTCGACAAGCCCTTCAACTTGATGCTGCTTCTGTCAATTTTTGAGATGATCATTTTTCACCTTCTGGACAACCCCAGGTACCAGTTTGACCCAAATTTTGACTAGCTAAAACTTGAGCAAACATACTCCTTTTTGCTCTGTTCAAGTTATGCTGGAATCAAGACATCGAGCTCTTTCTAATGGTGTAGAAATCTGGAGTATTGGAGACATTTCAATTTTTAGTGAAAATATCCCCCAAATCGATCTTTGTTTTAGATGCATGAAATATTGTTTATGTTTCAAAATTTATGTGAAACTTATTGCTAGATCCCTTTGAGGTATTTGTTGAAACTTAGTGTTTAGTTTTGTCTTGCTAGAGTTCCACCATGTTTAAGTTTCTCTTAATATACATATAACTATTTAAGGGTTAGGGTGATGAATTATAGTATTTGTTTTTTCATGGTGCATAGTATGTTCTATAATTTGTTTAAGGAACCCTTGTGAATAGTGATGGTGTGTGTAAGGGAAAACTATGTGACCCTTAGATTATTTGTTCTAGTGATGTTTGTCTTTCAGGTACATGTATTGAATAAGAAATATTATAATGGGACTTTCAACCTATGGATTTAAAGGGAGAAATGTGTTGGTCTTGTGGGTTTTTAAAAATTTATTAAGAACCTAGATATACATTGTAATTTAGAGCTTAATTGTGGTAGGAGTTATACATGATAAAAATGAATAAGAATAATAAAGGTTAGTTGTTGTTATCTTGGAGGATTTTGGAATTCAAAGCATAATATTAATTTATAAATAACCATGTTTTAATGAAATATTTTTTGCATAGGATGTTATTGTGTGAATGTTAATACATATACTTTCCAAAAAAATTTAATTTTATTTAAATAAATTTTATAATGTATATTCTAGGGTATTTATGTTTTATAGAAATAATCAATAATAACTCTAGAAAAAAAACAATATCAAATACTCATCCTAACCCACTTAATTAATCAACTATTGAGAATTACAACATTGTTGTCCCTATGTCAAACAATAAATTGATTCAAATTAGTTTCACAAATTTAATCATAAAAATTGATCCACATGATATTGAAAGATAAAAAATTTCCCTCTCTTTAGTGTGTGATTTGAAGGTTTAGATTGAAGACACATTGAGGAGAAAGTTTGGAGAATTTTTTCAAAGTGGCTATTTAGTTTTCAAAGTCATCAACTTGCATTGGAGATTGGAGGACTTCTACATGTTGCAAATCAGGGGTATAGATCCATAAATCAATCAAGAAGTACAAAGAAAAAATTTAAGAGAAAATTTAGACTTTGAAGTTCCAGTAAACCCTAATTGGAATAATTCACCAGTTTTGGCGTAAGAGTTCCATTTTAGGTCAAAATTCAAGTTTTTACAAATTCAGATACCCATTTGCCAGATTCTTGTTCTTGTACAGAAACCCAGATCTTAGATTGATTCGTCCAACCTGGCGTATGATTCCTAGTTAGTATAAAATTCATTATTTTTGACATTTTTGGGTTCCTTCTAGTCATCTTCATATTTCTAGGTGCACACATTTCATCTTGCAACTTTGTATTTTGTTTTACATACTTTTCTAGGTCATTTAGCGAAGCATTGCATCTTATTAGGGTTTAGCATTACATCTTGCATTGCATTTTTCTTTCCAAGCCTTAGCTTGGTGGTGAATCCCTCATTAGTTTACAATCAGCCCCTAGGAGAGCCCTATTGCAAGATCTCTTTCTCCTTTGCATTAGGATCTCTAGGGTTATCCTTTAGTGAAATAATTGGAAAGTGGATGTGCTCTATGTCTTGAACCATTCAAAAGCACCTTACCTACCCCATTTTTTTTTGTTTCATTTTGGGGAACCATCATTTAGAACATTATAGTTTTGATTTGGAGTGCATCATCATCCTAGGCCTTGATTGCATTAACATTGCATTATGATTTACATTAGTTAATTGGCATTCTAGGGTTTTTATTTTTGCATTAGTGAAAGTGCATATAGTTTGCATTTTTACATCTCAAATCATTGAAAATCATACAAAATCTACATTTGCACTTAGGATACAGATCATACAACATAAAAAACATAAAAATCAATTGAATTTTTTTGAAAATTTTGAAAAAAATCCTCACTGGGACTCATACGCCCCTCTAGGCGAATCAATCCCAGTGTAGATTATGCACTACATTTTCTAGAATTTAAAACACCATTTCTAAGCTTTTGTTTACTATTGATACCTTTCTGTTTCAGTTTATAGAATTTATATTATAATCATTTTATTGTTCTTAGCTTATATTGCATTTGCAACATCTTGCATTTAGTAGCCCTTACATGAGTATTTGGTGTCCTATTGCTAATACTATAGTGATACGAAGTTTGAGACTCATGTCACCCCATGATAGCACAATCGTTGTGGATCTTGGGTTGTCTATCTCTTTCACTCCTAGTATTGACACCAGTACACTAGGTATGGACCATACCCTTAACAACTCTTTACCTTTGAGTAGTGTGATAGGTGTTGAAATAATGGTTGCTAGTGTTCCACAAGAAAACATAATCCAAATCCATGAAAACTTAGAAAACCTACAACATCAAGTGCAAAATGTCAATATTTCAACTACCACCATCCCTACTATAGATAACATCCATTGCATGCTTGAAAGTGAATATGGACTTGACCTTGTGAAAAACATAGTTCAAATCTTTGGAAAACACCTCACCTCAAACACTAGTTGTCCTTTATCTACCAGAAATATTACAAGCTAGAGAGGAATTCAAATTCTTCCTCCCACAACAATTGCCTCTATTCCTACTTATACCAACCCTCAAGTAACAACAAAAATGCAACCAACTAGTAATGTGATTCCTTCCTTGGGTATTTCTACTAGCATTCCTAGTAAATTTGTGGCATTGCATGTCATACTCCTACCACTTTACCACCTATAAGAATTCCATTCACTTTCCCCTCAAACACATACACCCCTCCACCATTTTCACCTCTGTCTCATAACATAGGCAATGACCCTCTCATAAATAAACTCTTCCAAACCATTTTATCCTTCAAAAAAAAATTCCCACCATCAACCAAAATCAAAATATCCCACCTACATATTATGTCAAAAGCAACCCCTTGTCCTTGGAGATATTGTAAACACCAATGCCAGAAGGTGTAGAGGTGTCTAGATTCAAGAAATATAGGGGAAAGGGATATCCTTCTAACCATGTTAATACTTATACCACCTTATGTAGTGACTTTTTCCTTGATAATAAACTCTTGCATAAACTTTTCTCAAGGTCCTTGAAAGATACTGCCTTGGAGTGGTTTTGTTCTTTACTGAACAACTCAATTTTTTCATTGTATGAACTTTTTGAGGAATTTTTCAACTATTTCCAAGTGCATATGATCCCTAAGATGACCTTGGCCAATTTGATGAGATGCAAGAAAAAATAAGAAGAAAAGATTACTGACTTTATCTCACACTATCAATCACTTTATTCCCAAATCAATGTCAAGGTTCTTGATCCTCTCCTTCAAAAGATGTTCATAGAAAATTTCCAAAGATACAAGATAATCTTACCATGATGAAATTTCCCTCCTTCATGCACTTGTGTACTGCCCTCTATGATTATCAAAATTTGGTTAGTAGTTGAGAGACAAAATCTACCTCTAGCCAAATTGAGAAGTCTGAGTCCACAAACCAAAACACTTCCCAACCTCTTAGAAAATAGAATAAAGCTTTCCTTCATTTAAATCCCCCATCAACAAACAACTAAGAATTTCAATAACCAAGTAGCTACTATTAAGGCCATGATACCCTTTATCTATGGTGACCTAAAAAGATAATTCACTCCATTACCTGATACCCTTCACAATACAATGACGCAACTCCTAGAACATAAAATGATTACCTTTCCTCCTGTTAAACAACCTGATCCTAATAAACCATTACCTGCAAAATATTATAGACCAAATTCCTACTACCATTATCACTGACAAAATAGATATGATACATAACATTGCAAGTGTCTTAAACATCTTGTGCAAGACTTCATTAATTCTGACTGTCTTTCCATTGGAGGTGTTAGTGATCAAGGAAATAAGTCTATTGCCCCTCCTAACCAAAACTTATAATTTTTTACCAACCCTATGCCCAATCATAGCATTTCATTTTTCAAATGCAACTAAACTATAAAAAATGATGTGATGAATGTTGATACGGATGATGATAACAATGATTCTATTCAACATGATCCTATAGATAATGATCCTATGGATGATATGGTAGGAGTTATAGATGTAATTCTGCATAAGGGATGAACTAAAAATCCTCTTGAGATTGCTTTATCCTCACAAGATATACTTAAGCATGCAACTGATGGTCCTCTTTACATAATCGGCTAAATCTATGACAAGCTCACTAATGGGATATTAATAGATCTCATTTGTGGAGAGAATATGACCACTGAAGAATTCTTACTTCTGCATAAACTCTGTCAAGATATATATGATAAACTAAAAGCATGGATCAAGACGCATAATGGTTTTTCTTTGCATATGATGGGATTGATCACTCTTCCTTTTCAAATAGGGTATTCAAAAACATTAGAAATCTCATTCTCAATCATCCCACAGTTGGACCAATTTCGTGTGAAGCTAGGCTATCCATGGCTTTGCTCCATGAATGTAGTCCCTTCAATTGTGCATAAATGCTTAAAGTTTCCCTTTTACAATGAAATATTTATCATCCACCATAGTGGCTTTAACCTGTAGTCTTCCCATGGAAACCTTTCCTTATATTTCTTTTCAACCAAGCCTATAGAACCTATCAAACTGTGCTTCTTTTTCAAATCCTTTCAAAATTTTAAGGAAAAGAAAATAGCATAATTATCCCTCTGAAACATGCTTCAACCTATGACCAAGCCTACCATCCTTGATGAAACCATGATTGAACCTAAATAAATTCTAAACAACCAAGACCAACCTAAGAAAAAACCTTCACCTACTTTGTAGAAAAGACTAAGAGATAATGAAAAAAATCCTATCACACCTCCTAGAATAAAACAAGTTCACAAATTCAAAGAGAAAGTGGTAAAAAAACCACCCTTGGTTCCTTGTGTTCCTCCCCTTGGGGATGAAAAGAAAACTATGGTTAATCAACCTGCTCCTACACAAATGCAACTTGAAAACTAAAATAAAATATAGGTGCTATAGAGCATAGGCATAGACATTGTGCCCTTCCTTAAAAGTTAAATGAAGAAAACAACAAAGAAAATAAAAATCCAAACTTGTCTGAAGCAATGCATGATGAGTCTCCTACTTCACTAAAACAAAAATATCTTATAATGAAACCACAACAAGAGTTGAATCCTTCTTTAGACATTATCATTCGACCTCCTATGATGATTAATTTAGATGGCAATGAGGAAGTTGCTAAAGTTGATGAAGAGATGCATAATGAATTGAACACATTGTTTTCCTCTTCCATGAGCTTAAATGACAATTCTCCTAGGAAGAGTGTTGAATCTAGTGATGGCCCTATTTCGACACTTGCTATTGTTCCTTTGGCTAGTTGTTCGCCTTTGGTATATAATGAACATGATTGGGATGCATATGACCTACTTTAGGTTGACTCGAACGTTCCTTACTAGTTTCTTTGCATTTTATTTTTTTTTGTGTGATTGCATGTATGTATTATGGTCCCTTATGATGTTTTTTTTGATGTATCTCTCTCTCTTTGCAACATTCCTCTATTTGTACCTTCATTATTCTCTATGTCATAAATCTTTTAATTTTTTCCTTTTACCTTTTTCATTTGTATTTTTTTTCCTTTTGGGGATGATGCAAGCCATCGAGACATCCATGTCTCTTCCTTGTTGACCATTTTTTTCTTTTATCTTTTATTTGTCTTGTGTTTTCCTTTTTGGGATGAAACAAGGTGTCGAGACATTTATGTCTCTTCCATGTTGACCCAAAAACTTTTCCTTGTCTTATGTTTTCCTTTTAGGGATGACACAAGGTGTTGAGACATTCATGTCTCTTCCATGTTGATCACAAATTTATGCATATAAACTTCAAGTATCATAGATATTCAAATGTTGAAGAAGTACCATGAAATGAAGACTAAATGCTTGAACAAATATGATTGATCATGTTAGACCCCCAAAAATCCTTGATATTTTGAGGTCTTATGTCCTCAATATCAACATTGTATGTTGATTACACATAGGGTTTCGGGTTTTACTTGAATAGAATTGTCATTCAAAATCCCCTTATAGTCTTTGGATGTTCTTTTTTTGTGTTGACTTGTTGGTCTAGTTACGAGTAATATGAGTTGCCTCCTGAGTCATGGTTTTACATTTCTTACCATCCCCTTCATTTTGAGCTTTTCGGTTATCCTCGGTCACATGATGTCTTGAATATTCCCAAAGATGACATTTAATATTTGCATACAAATGACTTACACTAAATTCATAAATTCCCTAGGGGTAAAATCACGTCAACCTAGTCAAGGCCCCCTTTTAAGATTAACTATTGTATGTTCATGCAGGTTGGATGATCATGAGATCACAGGGCTCAATCTAGACCATTCCCCACTGGCCTGTCCATTTGAAACAAATGCAGTTTAATTGTTGCAGGGTTAGAAAAATAAAGCCACGTGTATGTGGGCTTGATCAATATGTCCCATCTCAATGCCCAAGACTTTGAGATCAACAGTGCTAAGCAAGCAAAGAGAAATGATCATAATCGTTCCCCACTAGCTCATGGAGGAAAGACACAGGTTCTTTAAAATGGAAAGACCCATGAAATTTTTCCATGTGCACTCTACGACTACCAGCGAATTGGACCCTATCGTACACAGGGAAAACCCTGTCAACAATTTTCTATTGGTTGTTCATTTGAGCTAGAATGGTATTGTAAATTCAAGTCAGTTTGACTCAATCTAAGTCATTTGAGATGCCCAGCTCAGCTATGAATCAATGACATGTATTCAAAAATGTAAGTACACCCATTGCAATTGTTTTCCTTTGTGCATGAACATTAATGGTGGAGGTGGCTCGTCAACCTATCCAATTCCCTTCAAAAATTATGTATTCGGCTTACGCTTTCTTGTTTGATATTTGAAGATGTGTCCAAGGCAATAGAAGGAGCTAAGACACAAATTGCAGAAATTATTTGGGCCGACATTAGGGTGTGTTTAAGTACCATAAACATAATTTTATTCCTTTTTAGTTTCCTAAGTTAGGGCTTGCTTTTAATTTGTTTTAAAACAAATGTGTTTTATCATTTTACTTTCACTACTTTAAAATTAGGGTTACTATTTGCTTTAAAAAGTTGTAGCCCTATAAATTTCCCAAATTTATCCCTTGCCCTAAGTTGAAAATTGCAATTAATATTTGAGTGGTTAAAATTCCTCCAAAAGAACTCTTGCATATCCAAGCCCATGGCTCCCAAAATTCAAGGTATTTCTTCCTCTACCTAGTCTAGAACCCTTTCGTAGGATGTGATTGATTTGCTATCCTAGTCTACCAATAAGAAACTAGAGGGAAGGGTCTTGTTTCATGGCCCCACTATGAAGGAAGGTTTGATAGATAAAGCCTGCTTCATCAAGGATGCCAAGGTATCTTACACGAGATGAAAAATATTTCAACATTGGTTTGGAAATAGAAACCTCGGGTCTCCTTTCAGTAACTCTTGAAAGATATCGCATCAAAGTATGATCCAGTTTCTAAGGCAATCAGAGCATATGATGGGGTGGTTATAGTAAACATAACTATTGAAGAAATTGAAAAGGTTTTTGACCTTCATGAAAGGAATTCAAATATGCTTCCTTTGGATATGGATACTATCAGAGAAGAGTATAACAATACCAAGGTATTCATTAGGTCAAAAATACTGCCTCTACATACTACAGTGGTTGGAATTGGGAAACAACGAAGGAAGGTTAAGATTGATGACAGAGAGCTTGAGCCATTCCCAATCAGCTATTTTTCTAGTTACTTTAGAAAGACTATATATTCTTTTTACCAAATTTTAGGCACCAATCCACCTGACACATTATAAAAGGAGTATAACTACCTGGCTACACATATGCAACATCCACCATACAATATTGTTTATGATTATGCAACCTATCTGGCTAATCACATCTATAAAGACTTAGTTGAATTGCAAGGAGGAAAATAATGGATGAGGTTTTGGTGGTACTCATTTTTAATGGATATGTTCCTATATAAGGGACAAAAATCCATTGAGAAGGAGATTATAATTGAATGAAAAAGGAATGGTGTCGACTTACCTATTCAGTGTTGGACCTATATCCTAGATAAAGATGATAAAAGGTACAATTTTGTAATGTTTAGAAATGTTTCTACTTCCAAGATAAGGAGGGACTTGGTATTTGAACCACCTAAGATTCCTAATGATATCCATGAATTCTTGAGACCTAGGGAGCTAAGGCCAAATTTGGATTTGAGTCATAATTGGGGAGATTTGATTTTGTATCATGATCAGAAAATGTTTAGGATATATGGTAGTGGTTTAGGTCCATATGTTCTACCTACAAATGTTCCTTTGAGAATAGGTTTCCTTTAACTCATGAATAGTTGGGAGTTGCACAAGAAGCACATCTACCTGAATTAGCAAGGAAGCGGTCATTCTTTCTAGAGTGGATAGTATTTAGAGATTACATTGTGACAAAAGGGACAATGAAGGAACTAGAACATCTGCTAACTCCTTATGAACTAATGACTATGAGCCCGAGGAATCATGATCCTAAAGGCTTCATCAATAAACTCAAAGCGGATAAGAAAATGGGTGTCTTTGTACATGATTTTGATTACCTTGAAGATATTATCAGGAATCTCTTCAACTTTTAGGAACAAGATGAAAGAAAAGCCAAATAATTGGCTTATAGTAAGATGGTGGAAGCTAAGAAGAAGAAGAATCCTCAATATCTTCCTCTGCCAAATATACATCATGATTCAGTAGGGCCATGTATGTCATGGACAATTTTAAGAATGTTGTTGGTGTTTTGAGAGAGTAGTGGGAGATCCTTGATAAAGGAAAGGACATAGTGGTTGAAGAAAGTGCTAAGGTGACATTAGAAGAAAGACCTACATATCAACCACCCAAACAGTTGAGGATTTATTCTAGGAGGAAGAAAATGGCGAGAGAGGAAAGAAGCTCAGTGGCCCCTATTGCCTATGAAGAACCAAAGGCATACTCTCCCAAGAGTACAGTGCCAACTTCCCCTCCATAGGCCTCCTTACCTATAATTGATATTGATTCACCTCCTAAAATTTGTGTCCCTCCTAAGCAACCACCTCAAAAGAGGCAAAGAACTGAAACAAAAGGAGTGGTTGATTATTATAACACTAATGAAGATGATAATTTTGTCACCTTTAAAGAAATGTAGATAGCAATGCCTCCTCATGAAAGAACAGTTGCTTCAAGCTTAGGACAAAGCATCCTTAGACTATGGAAGCTTGACACTTATGGATTGAATACTAAAAATGACTTGAGGGTAGAGGCCACTAAGGAGTTTATGGAAGATGACTCATTCATTGAAACCTATGCATTTTGAGTCTTTTGGTGGAAATCCAAGATTGCAGATTATGCAGAGAAGGTGGCTATTGAAAGAAGCTTGCACCCTGAATTGCCTAAAAGTGTCATTGAGGCAAATGTAAGAAGCATTATGAAAGATGAGTTCAAAAGTATTGATGCCCAACAAACTAGAGAACTTGTACAAAAAAGTGGTGTGTTGCTATTTCTAGAGTGGAATATTGCCGATGCTATTGTTTTAGATGCTATAAGAAGGGATGAGAGACCTCTTGTACAAATAGAAGAAGATCTAGAAATGACCCTTCAAGGTTCATCCTTTAGCGAGGATTGGGATGCATTGGAAATTTAGTCATTATCTTCGACATCTAGGAAACCAATCCTAGAAGAGCCATAAGAGATTAGTGGACAATTGCTTGTAAAAAGAGTTGTTGATACTCCAACTTTGGAAGCTACAGACATAGTTGTTAATGTTGTCGGGTTTACCCAGTCAACTGTGGAGGGTATCACCTTGGAAAGAGATAATCTCAAAGTTAAATACAGTGAGATCCTGAATGACTATGACAGTAGCCAACAGAAAGTGGCCATGCTTGAAACTGAACTAGCATTCTATAAACAAAGAGAGGAAGTACAGGGAGAAAGAGGTAATCCTAGCTCAAGCCACCCATCTTCAGTTTCTCCAATGACATCTATACAACACTTGTTTCGTAGCTAGGCTCTAGAAATAATACCACATAATCAAGGACAAGAATCAATTGCAGAGGAAGAAATAAGTAAACCAAGATCTAGTTCATCTGACATAGATCAATTGCTTCTACAAACTGAGGTATATAAGAATTTTCTAGAGAATTCTCAGGATACAATATGTATATATATATAAAAGTTTTTTTTCACTTCCTTAAAACATTTGAATGAGAAGATTTAGGAGAGAATCAATAGTGTGCATGAAAACTATGCTTTGATGGTGCATGCAATGAGGTTGTCTCAAAAGGATAAACTATTGGCCATACCAACTCTAAATAAATGGGTTCCAAGAGTTGAGAGATTGAAGTTAATTTTACTGGGAGCTGGCCAACATGAAGATAAGTGCCCTCTAGTTCTTCCAATTTATGACTTTCTATGTGAGTTGAGCGAGTAGAAGTTTCAGGGATATGCAGTTCCATTGGAGCAAAAGATAATAGAGTTGATAGCTCAATATAACCACACAGATTTGGCACCACTACCAGATATTGAGGTGGCTAATTATGAAGTAAAACCATTGCAAACATGGAAGAGGGAACTAGATGAGGTTATTGATTCCAAGGTAAATAAAATTTGCAAAGAAGTTGATATTGATGTCTTTAACAACACCCTGGGGGGGTTAACTTTCCTTATTAGTGTGTTGGAGGATTTTGATAGGGAATCTAATGCAGTTGTAACAAAGTATTCCCCTTACAAGAAGGCCATGGAAAAAATAATGGACTTTGATTGGCCATCTGAGGAAGAGTAAGAAGAATAGGGAAGGTTATATGCTGGTAAGTTTTCTTTGTGAAACATATACTTGGTCATGTATTGTATAGGTCTGGCCTTGGAGATTACAAAGTTAAAACATATGTTTCATAGAAAAGTATCAGCTATTGATGATATAGAATGTTGATTGATATGTTGAATCACCTATGGCCTACATCACTTTGTCATTTTTCTTGATGAATTGGACACACTCTTTTTTATATGCATTTTGAAAAAGAAAAAGCTTCTCTCTATTGCAAATGTAAGTATTCTTTGTCTTGTGTGTATTCCCTCCATTTTTGATGATTGCAAATATAACTAAATTTGGAATATACCTTCTAGCGGTCCAATTCGATATTGACATGTGTACACTTGGCCTAAGGCTTGTTTTTGCTAACTTATTCTCTAAAAGGGAATTTAGGGCCATTTGTGTGGATCTTTTGTTGAAATTCTTGAGCTACATTGAGAGAATTAGAAAAACACAGATCAGATATGTTGAGTCTTTATCTAATTTTTTGAGTCTAGATGGTAAATTTAGTTAAATGTATGGTTTTTAAGTATATTTAAATGATAATGGAGATTTTCTAAGTCTATAGTCTCTCTCTTTTGTTTTGTATTAGAATTATTAATGAAAATTTTGATCAACGATCATTTCATTAATTGTCATCGTGTTATGCTTTGATATGTGATTTGGTTTTGGCTCTTGTTCATGGAATGAGTTAAAATACTTGAATTAGATCATGGGTTCTTATATGAAGTCATTTATATTTGATAAGTAGTCTTTAGTATTCAATCATTGATTTTTGAATTGCAAGGTGATATCACTATATCATAATTACTCAGAATTAAACATGTCTTATGTTTCAATTTGTGTAGACTCCTAACCCATAGATAAATTGACTAATCTTTAATCCATTTAACCTTTCTTGGGGTTTCATTCCTTCAACTTAAGAGTAATATTTTAAAATAATCATTGAATTGCCTATTGTTTGTTGTTGTTTTGCATTCTCAACTTAATATGCATAATTAACTCAAAGAATTGAAACCTTTGTGGTTGATTTCATCTTATTTGCAATAAATGAGAATATGGCTGCCTTGATTTACACTGTATGTGTAAATTGTTGAAATGAGTTATCTATTTGGCATTGTGGGAACACCCTCCTAGGTCTAGCAAAACCTAAAGTTTAAGAGATAAATAAATATAATATTTATCTTATTTGTTGGCCACTCATTTGGTACGTATTCAAGAATTGAGTTTGGCAGACTCATAGGTATCTGCTAGGGCCTGCTTGGTTAGTTAAAATTAACCAACAGAATGACGACTTTGCTGGGGAGCTTTCACAAAATTTAGCATCTCAAGTGCAGATATGGTACAGTAAGAGTCAATTATGTAGAATCATTTCCAAACTAGGTTGCCATTCACTCTTAAAAAAATTATAAATCATTTTTTGTTCATGCATCAACTTTTGGTCAGTCTTGTCACTTTATGTTGGGTTATGTTTAAAATTCTCTTTGAAGTTGCAAATAACAAGTATAGATGTAATCAAATCTTATTTCCCAGTATCCTAGCAAGTGAATTTGAATTCTCTCACACTATTGTGACAAGTACATCTTACAAAGAACTTGATAAGGAGAAATTTATAGCTCAGAAAGCATCATGAGGAAAACCAGAATTCAGCTAAAGAAAACTCCTAAACAAAAAGTAGAATTTGACACTACAAAGGATAAACAACCTCTATGGAAGAAGAAAGATGCAGAAACTCGTAAGTCCCTCGATTATCTTCATGGAGCATATCCTACTTTTAATAATGAAGTAATTAGTGCAAATAATACTAAAAATTCAAGTAATAGTGGGGAAATTGAGGGAGGACGAGGTAGTTTCCCTACTAAACAAGTATTTGATAATCTCAAAATTTCTAGAGAAGATAAATAGGAATTATGTGGTAAAACTAAAGTGCCTTCAGATCCACCGACACCTAGGATGGGATATGTGTTTCATGGGAAAAATTTTAATCCTAGAGGAGAAAATACCAATCCACTAACACTTACCTTCCTTTGGGAAGAAGTTGTGGATCAAAAATTCCATACTCTAGTTCAAACTGAGTATGGGGATTTCCTCAAAAATGAGGAAGATATCAACAGTGATATTAAAGCCTTGGATGAAGAGGCTAAATGGTTGGTTGAACAAGTGGAGAAAAGAGCTCAAAGGGAAAATGAGGATAAAATTAAGGCTAAGTAGCTTAAAAGGGATGAGAAGAAAGAAAGAGTGGAGAAAATGAGAGAAGAACATACTAAGAAAAGAGCCTTTGAAAAGGCTGATCAAGAAAAAGTAGCCCAAGAAAAGGCTACTCGAGAAAAGATTGTTAAGGAGAATGTTGCTAAAGTAGCAGCCCACATTGTCCCTAAAGCCCCAAAAATCACAATCCCAATGGGAACTTCTGCTACTAATACTTATACATCAACCATTGCTACTTCCAAGTCTTTTGACCCTCCTAAGAAAAAATCCTTTATAGATCATGGGAAAAGGATTGTTGATCATTCCCACCAAAATATCTCAAGTGCTCTTGATACTAATATCAACACAAATATCATTACCTTAGCTACCAAGACACCTATTATCAGCCTTGTAATCAATCTTGATCCATCTGATGCACCTATATACCCTGACACTTTGAAGTTGTAGTTGAAGAGTGGGAAATTGCAAGAAGAATTGAGGGAAAAGATATAAGAATGTAATGCAGAAGTGTCTAGAAGAATTGCTTTCCTCAAAATGTCAATCCCAACCCTAGAGCCTTTAAGTTCTGGGAAAAGTGATAGTGCATCTCATGAAAATAAGCCTAGGGGATATACTCCTAGTGGAGGTGGTGGTAGTGACAAAGGAGGTGGAGGAGGTGGCAATAGAAGCACTAATTCTTATTCTGATGATGAGGAAGAAAGTAAGAATAAGAATTATAGTAGCAAAGGAAATGGGAAAGGTAAGGAATGTGATCAAATGAATAGCAAGGAAAATGATGCACAAAAGGATACTCATAGGGATAGGTGTCTGGGGGGACACCTCATACTAATCGATATAGGAAATTTTGTTTTGACAACATCCCTAGTTACCCAAATCCTGTTCCAAACAATGCTAGAAAATATCTCCCTAAATTCATTGGAAATAATGGCCTTAGTGGAGAAGATCATCTGAAAGCCTTCTAGAGTTTTTTTGAGGACTTCAAATTGTGGGAAGATGATGTAGCAATGAAATACTTTATGCAATCCTTGGTTGAGGATCCAAGGGATTGGTATAGAGGATTACCAAATGGAAGTATTGATTCAAAGGAGTAATTCGACTGAGCCTTTAGGGAACACTATGGGGATCAAATTGATCCTAGATTCAAATTGAATGATTTAAGTAACAATTCCAAAGGACATAATGAATTTGTTGTTGAGTTCAACACAAGATTTCAAAAGTCTATGAACAAATTACCTGCATATTTGAGACCTAACCCTGATGCATGTTTTGTAACATATTGCAATGCTTAATCCATGAACTTTTCCTAAAGCATATAAAATGGTTGTGAACATTGAGAATAATAGGAGGGATTCTGGTAAGGTAGGAAGGAGAGATGACCCTAAACTACTAAAGAATTCCAAAGCTCAAAATGAGAAGTCCAACAAGGCTGCGACTCTTGATGATAAGTGGGATCAAGTTCTCAGTCTTTTACAAAAGCAAGAAAAAAATGATAAACCTCAATTTCAAAGAAATGATGGGCCTCCTAGACTTCAGGATTTTCCTTATCATACCAATTGGAATAATGGCAAGCCAATTCAAAATAATTAGAAGAATTATCAACATACACCTAATCCTCTACATAAGAGTACCACAAGTAGTCGAGGATTTTCCATGGTGCAAAGTATGTGAGATGCCTCACGCATCACAATAGTGTGTTGTAGCTAGATCTATGTTAGAAAACCAAAAAGATCAAGGGGAATCCCATTCACCACACAATCTAGATGAATCAACAAATGTGTTCCTAACTAAGTCAGATTTGGAGTATGGTGGTTATTCTTCTAGTGACAATATTAACACAAATGATATGGATACATAGAGAAAACAAATAAGTATGTATCATCAATAAGTATTGTCAGATGAGGAAGGGGAAGATGAATATATTGCTTACAATATTGAGACATCAAAATTTTCTGTGAGAAGACCTTCAAATGAGGAGATAGAAAGATATACAATTGCCTTGGCTACAAGGGCTCAAGCACAAAGTGATCTCCAATTGAGGAATAGAGTAGTAAATGGAAATCAAGGCCATCTTGGAGGTTTATTTGTGAAAGAAGGCAATGCATATAGTAAAGGAGTTGAGGAAAAGAACAAGAATGAAGAAACCAAGCTTAAGGAGCCAAAAGAAATAAGAATTTGTGCGAAGAAAGGTAGTAAAGGAAAGGCTAATGTTGAAGGTACACATCATGACCCAAAGACCAAAGAATTGGAACTAACCTTTGAGGTGGCTGACAAGAAAAATGACAAAGTGGCCCCTTAGGAAATAGTATATCTTGAGATTCCTAATTATTCTCCCATTGATATGTTTCAAGTCTTATCCCAAATCTGGGTCACAGTCCCACTCCTTGAGATGATGAGGATTGATGATCATAAAAATAAAAATGTGGTTGTCATCAATAGTATTGCGGGAGGAAATAAGCAGAATGAAGAGGTTGATGTACTCGACACAAGTGTTGGCCAATCAAAAGGTACTAAACTGGAAGCAACTGTTAGTGAAAACCCTAAGATCCCCCTAGGAATTACTATTACAACAAACCCAAGTTTGGTCAATCCTTTCTTTTTGAGTCTAATTATTGATGGAAAGATACTCAAAAATTGTATGATTGATTTTGGGGCTTCAAATAATGTCATTCCTATTAAGATCATGGAGGAAATGGGATTGAAAGTTAATAGTACATATGGAAAATGTTATGCCATGGATTCAAGGGAGGTCACTATCATTGGTGTGATCTATGAGGTCCCATATAGACTGGTCGCCTTTCCTGAAAAGGAATTAGTTATGAGTGTCACAGTAGCAAACATTCCCCTGACTTATGGGATGTTGCTATCTAGGAAATGGTGTGCCTCCATGGGGGGAAGTATGAAATGTGATTTTTCATTTTCCACTTTTTCCATTAACCAGAAGGATGTTAAAATTACTAGAGAATCAAGATTTTGACATATGATTGAGTTAGTCAAAGAATCAAAGGAGATCATTAGTGTTGTGGATACAAGTCTTGGTACTTTTTGTCTAGAGGAGTTGAAGCAAGAAGAAGAAGAAGCTAAGCCTACTCCAATTGCTAAGGAAATCATACAAACATCTCAGGAAGACGCTCTATGGATGCTCTATTTTGATGGAGCATGTCCAAAAGAAGGTTCAAGTGTTGGGGTCATTCTTATCTCCCCTCAAGGTAAGACGTTTAAATACTCCTTGTTACAGTTTGCATGTACTAACAATGTGGTTGAATATGAAGCCTTATTACTCAGTCTAAAGTTAGCTTCTAAGCATGGAATAAAGATGTTAAAAGTATTTGGGGACTCTGAATTAGTGGTGTACCAAATCAAGTCCAAATTCGTTGCAAAGGACAAAAGATTAAGGTAGTATAGGAATGAGGTATGGGGTACTATTGAATCATTTGATGCCTTTGGGATAGATTGGGTAGAAAGTGGACAAAATGTCAAAGTAGATATATTATCCAATATTGTTGTCAAGCTTGATGATGTAACTTTCAATGGTGTCTCAAGGATTGAGATATAAACAAGGCCAACAATGCCTGACAATATCTGCAACTAGTAGGTGTTCAATGATAACAATGACATATTAGATTCATGCATTGTGTGGACAGATATGAGAACCAGGAGATTGATTTCAATGCATATGTGGTGGAAGTGGATGGAAAAGAGACACTGTTCAGTAATGAGATAATTCAACTCAAGACCAATAAAATTCCTAAGGGTTTAGTTGCACTTGAAAGGGTCTTTGATGGCCTAGATATATCCAATGTTAAGCAATCAAGTGAACACAAAGAAGACCTAGATGAAATCAACTTGGGAATAGATATTGCCCCTAAAAAGGTATATATAGGGAAGAGAATGAAGCCACATGTGAGCACCATGTTGATTGCATTATTGCAAATATACAAACATGTGTTCGCCTAGTCTTATGATGATTTGAAAGCCTACAAGGAGGACTTATTTCAACATGAAATTCCACTAAAGCCTAATACAAAACCTTTTACATAGAAACAAAGGCATATTAATCCTACCTTAAGGCTCAAGATGCATGAAGAACTCACTAAATTAAGTGATGCATGAATTATCAAAGCAATAAGGCATTCCTCATGGGTGTCTAACCTAGTTCTTGTCAGAAAGAAGAATGGATACTTAAGATTATGTGTGGATTTTAGGAACCTAAATGTTGCATCCTTGAAAGATAATTACCCTTTACCCAACATGGAATCAATGCTACAAAAGGTCACTGGTTGTGAATTACTTTCTATGATGGATGGATTCTCTGGATACAACCAGGTCATGGTAAGGGAATCCGAGCAATACAAAACATCATTTACAACCCCCTGGGGGACTTATGTTTATGTTAGGATGCCATTTGGTTTGATAAATGTTGGTGCCACTTTCTAGAGGGCTATGGATGTAGCTTTTTCCAATTTTATAGATTTATTCCTGCTATCTACAAGGATGATCTTACTACCCATAGTAAGAAAGAGGACCACTACTCACACCTTGAGCAAATATTTGTTAGAGCCCTAGAGTATGGCATCTCATTAAATCCAAAGAAGTGTGCTTTTGGGGTTAACGAAGGAAAGTTGTTGGGATATATTGTCTCAAAGGAAGGAATCAGGATTGATCCTGAAAGAGTAGCGGCCATTGACAAGATCACACCACCAAGGAGTGTTAAAGGTATTCAATCTTTCTTTGGGAAAATAAATTTCTTAAGAAGGTTTGTCACTAATTTTGCAGAAATAGTTAGACCTATCTCAAAGATGCTCAAAAAGGGAGAAAAGGTGGCATAGTCAAAAGAGCCTCTTAAAGCTTTTCAAGCTATCAAAGATTTTATTAAGGTTGCATCTATCTTGAAGACTCCAAACTACCCCAAGCCTTTCCAATTATTTACATTTTCCTCTTTTCACACTATAGCTAGAGTCTTGTTGCAGAAAAATGATGAGGGTTATGAGCAACCAATCACCTTCTTTAGTAAATACTTTCAAGCAGCCAAGATGAAATATGATACCACTAAGAAGCAAGCTTTTGCTTTAGTGAAGGCTATTAAGAATTTCAAGACATATTTGACTGGTTCCACAGTGGTGGCTTACATCCCAAGTGCAGCGGTCAATGACATTTTTACTCAACAAGAGACTATAGGAAGAAGATGTAGGTGGACAAACAATATTCAAGAATTCAACATAGATATTCAGATTACAAAGCTAGTAAGGGGCCAAGGCCTAGCTAAACTTATGGCTGAATCTAATCTTGAAGCTAACCAAATCAATGAAGTAGAGTGGGAAAATGTCTCTCCTATTTGTGATATGCAAACATGTGGTTGGTACCAAAGAATTGTTGAATTCTTGCAGACCATGAAGTTCCCAGATGGAATGCCTAAGAATGAAAGAACTTTGAGGTTACATGCAATCAGGTACGTTATCATTGATGGTGAACTCTAGCAGAGAAGCCCAAAGAGTGTGCTCCTCAGATGTGTGGATGGTGACCAAGAGAAAGACCTTCTTATTGAAATGCATAAAGGAATGTGTGGAGGTCACTATATAGCCAAGACAACAACAAAAAAGGTCTTGAGCTTTGGGTTTTGGTGTCCTACAATATTTAAGGATGCACACTGGCTTGTGCAAAAATGTGATTCTTGTAAAAAATTTACAAGAAAACTAAAATTCTTAGGTAATTTACCACTTAGACCAGTTCCAACACTAGCCCCCCTTTGATCAGTGGGGTATCAACTTTATTGGAGAAATGGCGGTAATATCCAGTGGAGTACATTTTTGGATCTTAATTGCTACTGACTATTTCACAAAGTGGGTTGAGGCCATTCCCACCAAGAAGGCTACCAGCAAAGTAGTCATTTATTTCTTGATGAAGAACATTTTAAGCCAATTTGGTGTTCCTGAAGGAGTTGTCACAGACAATGCAATGTGCTTTAGGTCAAAATAATTTGTGGACTTTTGTAATGAGAATGGTATAAATGTATCATATTCATCTCCATATCATCCATAGGGAAATGGACATGATGAATCTTGTAATAAAAGCATCATGAAGATTATTAAACGAGCTCTTGACAAGAATAAGAGGGCTTGGGATTCAAAATTGCAATTAGCATTGTGGGCAGATAGAACCATAGTTAAGAAATCTATTGGGCATTCCCATTTCAACTTGGTACATGGAGTGGAGGCTAGGATCCCACACAATAATTTGATGAAAATGTATAAGTTTGTTCAAGAATATGATACTAAAATTTATGATGAAATGCAAAATAGGATGAATGAATTGGCCGAGCTTAATGAGTTGAGGAGAGAAGCTCACAAGAAAAATGAAAAGATGCAACTTCAACTTAAATATTTACATGACAAGTGAGTTGTGCCAAGGAAATTTGAGGTAGGATGTATGGTATTGATGTGGAATTCCAGACTAGAGGATAAAGGAAAACATGGGAAGTTTGATCCCCTATGGCTTGGCCCTTACTTAATCGCGAACATTAATGGGGAAGATTCTTACTTCTTACAATCACTTGCAGGTGAATTTTTGGAACTGACAGTACATGGAAAGTTCCTGAAACCCTATTTCTCCTGAAATAGGTTTGTCTCCATGTACATTGTATAGTTATGTAAATTTTGTACATAGGGTTTGGTGTGTTTTCTTTCTATTGTGTCTGCTTTCCTTGTCTGGGCAAGTTCTCTCCTTTTGATCCTTTTGCATTTGGTCTACTCCACCAAGAGATCTATTTCTCGCTATACCCACCAGAGGTATGCATCCTTAAGCATGAGCCACTATTAGACCCCCAAAAATCCTTGATATTATTAGGTCTTTTGTTCTCAATATCAACATTGTATGTTGATTACACATATGGTTTAGGGTTTTACTTGAATAGACTTGTCATTCAAAGTCCCCTTCTAGTCTTTAGATGTTCTATTCTTGTACTGACTTGTCAGTCGGGTTACCAAGAATATGAGTTGCCTCTTGAGTCATGGTTTTACGTTTCTTACCAACCCCTTCATTTTGAGTTGTTTAGTTATTCTTGGTCACATGATGTCTTGAATATTCCCAAAGATGACCTTTAATCATTGCATACAAATGACTTATGCCTAAGTCATAAATACCCAAGGGGTAAAATCTTGTCGGCCTAGTCAAGGCCCCTTTTTTAAGATTAACTATTGTATGTCAGGTTGGATGATCACGAGATCACGTGAATCAAAGTAGACCATTCCCCACTGGCCCGTCCATTTGAAACAAATGCAATTTAATTGCTGCGGGGTTAGCGAAACAACACCACATGTATGTGGGCCCGGCTAATATGTCCCATCTCAATGCCCAAGACTTTGAGATAAATGGTGCTAACCAAGTAAAGAGAAATGATCATAGTCATTCCCCACTAGCTCACAAAGGAACGCTGAAGGCTCTTTAAAAATAGTGAGACCTGTGAGATTTTTCCACATGCACTCTACGACTACCAGTGAGTGGGACCCTCTCGTCCACAAGGAAAACCCTATTAGCAATTTTCTATTGGTTGTTCATCTGAGCTAGAATGGTATTGTAAATTCAAATTAGTTTGACTGAATCTAATTTGTTGAAGATTCCCATCTCAGCTATGGATTAACGATGTGTATTCAAAAATGCAAGTATACCCATTGCAATTTTTTTCCTTCATACGAATGAACATTAATGGTGGAGGTGGCTTGTAAACCTATTCAATTCCCTTCAAAAATTGTGTATGCAATCGATGCTTGCTTATTTAAGATTTCAAGACGTGTCCAAGACAATATAAGGAGCTAAGAAGTGAATTTCAAAAATTATCTAGGTCGGTATTAGGGTTTGTCATAGTTGAAAGAAGTAAGTATCATAAATGCAATTTTATGTCTTTTCAGTTTTCTAAGTTAGGGCTTGCTTTTAATTTGTTTTAAAACAAATCTGTTTTATCATTTTTCTTTCACTACTTTAAAATTAGGGTAAATATTTTCTTTTAAAATTTGTAGCCCTATAAATTCCCCATATTTATCCCTCATCCTAAGTTGCAAATTTCAATTAGGATTTGAGTAGTTAAAATTCCTCAGAAAGAACTCTTGCATATCCAAGCCTATGTCTCCCAAAATTCAAGGTGCTTCTTCCTCTACCTAGTCTAGAAACCTTTCACAAGATGTAATTGATTTGCTACCCTAGTCTACTAATAAGAAACTAGAGGGAAGGGTCTTGTTTCATGGTCCCACTATGAAGGAGGGTTTGATAGATAAAGCTTGCTTGATCAGGGATGTTGAGGTACCTTACACAAGATGGCAGATGTTTCAACATTGGTTTGGAAATAGAAACCTTGGGTCCTGTTTCAATAACCCATGGGATTTGAATATGGGGAAACTAATTATTCCAAATGTATATATGGATGTGGACCTCTTGAAATATATTGCATCAAAGTATGATCCAATTTCTAGGGTAGTCAGAGCATATGATGGGGTGATTATGGTAAAAATAACTAGTGAAGAAATTGAAAAGGTTTTTGACCTTCATGAAAGGAATTCAAATATACTACCTTTGGCTATGGATACTATCAAAGAAAATTATAACAATACCAAGGTATTCATTAGGTCAAAAAAATTTCCTCTACATACTGCAGTGGTTGGAATTGGGAAACAATGAATGAAGGTTAAGATTGATGATAGAGAGCTCTAACCATTCCCAATGAGATGTTTTTCCAATTACTTCAAAAAGATTATATACTCTTTTTACCAAATTGTAGGCACCAATCCACTTGCCACATTACAAAAGGAGTATAGCTACCTAGTTGCACATATGCAACATCCACCGTACAGTATTGTTTATGATTACAAAACCTATTTGGCTAAACACACCCATGAAGGCTTAGTTGATTTGCAAAGAGGAAAATAATGGGTGAGGTTCTGGTGGTACTCATTGTTAATGCATATGTTCCTGTATAAGGGATAGAAAGCCTTTGAGAAGGAGATTGCATTAGAAAGGAAAAGGGATGGTATCGACTTACCTATTCAGTGTTGGAACTATATCCTAGATAAAGATGATAAAAGCTACAATTTTGTAATGTTTAGAAATTTTTTTACATTAAAGATAAGGAGGATCTTGGTATTTGAACCACCTAGGATTCCTAAAGAAATCCATGAATTCTTGAGACCTAGGGAGCTAAGGCCAAATTTGAATTTGATCCATAATTAGGGAGATTTGATTTTGTATCATGATAAGAAAATTTTTAGGATATATGGTAGTGGTTTGGGCCCATATGTTCTACCTATAGATGTTCCTTTGAGAATAGGCTTCCTTGAAATCACGAGATAGTTGGGAGCTACACAAGAAGCACATCTACCTGAATCAATAAGGAGGGGGTCATTCTTCCCATAGTGGACAATATTTGAAAATTACTTTGTGTCAAAAGGGACAATGAAGGAACTAGAACATTTTCTAACTCCTTATGAACTGATGACTGTGAGCCCAAGGAATCATGATCTTGAAGGCTTCATCAATAAACTCAAAGCAGATAAGAAAATGGGTTTCTTTGTACATGATTTTCATTACTCTAAGGATATTATCAGGAATCTCTTCAACTTTAAGGAACAAGATGAAAGAAAATCCAAATACTTGGCTTATAGAAAGATGGTGGAAGCTAAATAGAAGAATAATCCTCAATATGATCCTCTTCCAAATATACATGGTGTTTTCAATAGGGCCATGTATTTCATGTAATTTTGAGAATGTTGTTGGTGTTTTGAGAGAGCAGTGAGAGATACCTGATAAAGGAAAGGCTATGGTGGTTGAAGAAAGTGTTGAGGTGACATTAGAAGAAAGACCTACATATCAACCACCCAAACAATTAAGGATTTATTCTAGGAGGAAGAAAATGGCATGTGAGGAAAGAAGCTCAGTGGCCCCTATTCCCTCTGAAGAACTAAAGGAAAAATCTCCCAAGAGTGTAGTGCCAACTTCCCCTCCATAGGCCTCCTTACCTGTAATTGATATTGGTTCACCTCCTAAAAAAAATTTCCATCCTAAGCAACTACCTCAAAAGAGGTAAAGAACTGAAACAATAGGAGTGGTTGATTATTCTGACATCGATGAAGATGATATTTTTGTCACCCTTGAAGAAATGTAGATAGGAATGCCTCCTCATGAAAGAGTAGTTGCTTCAAGCTTAGGATAGAGCATAATTAGACTAGGGATGCTTGAAATTTTTGGATTGAATACTATAGATGACTTGAGGGTAGAGGCCAGTAAAGAGTTTATGAAAGATGACTCATTCATTGAAACCTCCACATTTCTAGACTTCTAGTGGAAATCCAAGATTGCATATTATGCAGAGAAGGTGGCTATTGAAATAAGCTTGCACCCTAAATCACTTGAAAGTGTCATTAAGGAAAATGTAAGAAGCATTATGAAAGATTAATTCAAAAAGATTGATGCCCAGCAAGGTAGAGAACTTGTAAAGAAGAGTGGTGTGTTGTTATTGCCAGAGTGGAATATTGTTGATGCTATTGTTTTAGATGCCATAAAAAGGGTTGAGAGACCTCTTGTACAAATAGAAGAACAAGAAATGTACCTTTGAGGTTCATCCTTCAGTGAGGATTGGGATGCATTAGCAATTTGGTCATTATCTTCGGCATCTAGGAAACCAGTCCCGGTAGAGCCATCAGAGCTATGTGTACAACTACTTGTAGAAAGAGTTGTTGATACTCAAGCCATGGAAGCTGCAGACATGGTTATTAATGTTTCTAGGTTTACTCGGTCAACTATGGAGGGTCTCACCTTGGAAAGAGATAATCTGAGAGTTAAATACAATGAACTCCTGAATGACTATGACATTAGCCAACAGAAAGTGGCTACACTTGAAACTGAATTGGCATTCTACAAACAAAGAGATGAAGTACAAGGAGAATGAGGTCATCCTAGCTCAATCCACCCATCTTTAGTTTCTCCAATGACATATGTGCAACACTTGTTTCATAGCTAGGCTCTATCAATAATTCCATATAATTAGGGACAAGAATCAATTGTAGAGGAAGAAATAAGTAAACCAAGCTCTAGTTCATCTGACAAAGATCAACTACTTCTAGAAATCAAGGTATATAAGAAGTTGCTAGAGAATGTTCAAGATACAATGCATGAGAATATATCAAAGGTTGTTTTCACTACCTTAAAAAATTTGAATGAGAAGATTTAGGAGAGACTCAATAGTGTGCATCTCAACTATTCTTTGATGGTGTGTGCAATGAGGTTGTCTCAAAAGGATAAACTGTTGGCCATACCAATTCTAAATAAATGGGTCCCAAGAGTTTAGTGATTAAGGTTAATTTTAGTGGGAGCTGGCCAGCATGAAGATAAGTACCCTCTAGCACTTCCAATTTATGACTTTGTGTGTGAGATGAGTGAGAAAAAGTTTCAGGGATATGCAGCTCCATTGGAGCAAAAGATAATAGAGTTGATAGCTCAATATAACCACATAGATTTGGCATAACTACCAGATATTGAGGTGGCTAATTATGAAGTAAAACCATTGCATACATGGAAGAGGGAACTAGATGAGGTTATTGATTCCCAGGTAAATAAAATTTGCAAAGAAGTTGATATTGATGTCTTCAACAACACCCTGGAGAGGTTAACTTTCCTTATTAGCTTTCTAGAGGATTTTGACAAGGAATCCAATGTAGTTGTAACCAAGTATTCCCCTTACAAGAAGGTCGTGGACAAAATAATGGACTTTGATTGGCCATCTAAGGAAGAGTACGAAGAATGGGGAAGGTTATATGCTGGTAAGTTTGGTTTGTGAAACATATACTTGGTCATGTATTGTATAGGTATGGCGTTAGAGATTACAAAGTTGAAACATATGTTTCACAGAAAAGTATTGGTTGTTGATGATGTAGGATGTTCATTGATATGTTGACCCACTTATGGCCTACATCATTTTGTCATTTTTCTTGATGAATTAGACGCGCTCCTTTTGATATGTATTTTGAAAAAGGAAAAGTTTCTCTCTATTGCAAATGTAAATATTTTGTATTATGTGTATTCCCTCCATTTTTTACGATTGCAAATATAATTGAATTTGGAATATACCTTCTAGCAGTCCAATTCGATATTGACATGTGTGCACTTGGCTTGCAGTTTGTTTTTGCTCCCTTATTCTATAAAAGGGAATTCAAGACCATTTGTGTGGATCTTTTGTTGAAATTATTGAGCTACATTGGGAGAATAAGAAAAACACAAAGCAGATATGTTGAGTCTTTATCTAATGTTTTGAGTCTAGATGGTAAATTTAGTTGAATGTATGGTTTTTGAGTATATTTGAATGATAATGGAGATTTTCTAAGTCTATAGTCTCTCCCTTTAGTTTTGTATTATAATTATTAATGAAAATATTGATCAATGATCATTTCATTAATTGTCATCATGTTATGCTTTGATATGTGATTTGGTTTTGGCTCTAGTTCATGGAATGAGGTTAAATACTTGAATTAGATCATGGGTTCTTATATCAATTCATTTGGATTTGATAAGTAGTCTTTAGTATTCGGTCATTAATTTCTGAATTGCAAGGTGATATCACTAGATCATAATTACTCCTAATAAAACATGCCTTATGTTTCAATTTTCGTAGACTCCTAACCCATAGATAAAGGCACTAATCTTTAATTCATTTAACCTTTCTTGGGGTTTCATTCCTTCAACTTAAGAGCAATCTTTTAATATAATCATTGACCCATACATTGTTTGTTGTTATTTTGCATTCTCAGCTTAAGATGCATAATTAACTCAAAGAATTGCCACCTCTGTGATTGATTTCATCTTATTTTCAATAAATGAGAATTTGTCTACCTTGATTTACAATGTATGTGTAAATTGTTGAAATGAGTTATCTATTTGGCATTGTGGGAACACCCTCCTGGGTTTGGCAGAACCTAAAGTGTAGGAGATGAAGAAATATACTCTTTATCTTATTTGTTGGCCACTCATCTGATAGGTATTCAAGAATTGAGTTTGGTAGACTCATAGGTATCTACTAAGGCCTGCTTGGTTCATTAAAATTAACCAACAAATCAGACAAAAATAAACATATTACAAATCAAGAGGAACCACAACACAGTATTTATGAGTGGAGAAAAAACCACTCTGAAAATTTACTTCATTAAGCCTCATTGGCAAATCAAAATCTCATTGGTTATGTTCAATGTCTCAGTGACACTGTACAATGTACATACACTATATAAACATAATACTCATATTTTCATATACTTATATTGTTTTCTCGTTCCTTAACTATAGTCCTTTTGGAAGGGTAACAACCTCCTATGGGGGATTGAACCATTTAATCCCCTTGCAAATCCACAACTTTCCTGTCGCTATTGGTTTTGGCTCCTCCAAACTCTTCCTTGCTAGTATTCACCTCACTTTTCCAATTTGGAGTTGCAGCCTGAAAATAAGGTTTCAAATTTGCACATCAAAAGCTCAAAAAAGTAAAATAATAAAGAGGATAAAATTCAAACATTTTTTTTTTCCTTTTCCAACTATGGCACCTTAAACTTAGGCGCTAGATATAATGTTTCCTAGTTATCTCTTACAATTTTTAAAATGATGAATTCATGCAAGACAACAAAAAAATAAACAATATTCAATTAGTGATATACAACTTCCTTATTCTTGAACATATGATCAATAGCTTGATTATTGATTGTAAATTTGTAATCTATACGCTTGAAAGTGTCCTTTCTTGTGTGTGAATTGGAGCTTTGGATGAGGATATAAACATCCATCAAAAGCATACTTGGAAGTATATTTTTATCATATATTGTAGTTGCAAGTATCACTAATTATAATAAAGATAAATAGTTTTACCTTTCTACATCAAATAATGCAATTCTGATAACTTTTAGAGGATCGACAAATACTAGCCTTTATCGTATCAACATACTCACCTACAAGTTGCAACACAACATTAAACTTATTAATTAGACTCAACATCTAAGAAATAAAAAGAAACTTCAAACATTATTGATGCAAGAGCATCCAGTGGTGTGAGGGCAATCTTGCATCACCCAAAAATATGTTTTCCATTTATGTTTCTATTGTTTTCTTTTTGTAGATGTTTTTGCATTTCTAGATACCCTTTTTGTCGAATAAGAGTTTCCAACTTTCAAAACTGCTTTTCTACTTTTTCTACTCAACTGCTATTTTTAGCAAGTGTGAATTTGAAGGCGTGGCAAGATAGAAATTTATGGGAAGGTTCAAGATGGAAAAATAAGCACTTTGGTGAAAAAATCAAGTCAAGATCATTCATGGTTTGAAAGTTATTCAAGTTCCTGTTTCTGCTTTTTGCCCTGAAAAACCTTCTAAGTCCAATTTGAGGCACTAAACGGCTCCGGATGGGTTTGAAAATTTGCAAAAATCCCAAAGTAGTTAGCCATAAGCCTACTTTGTGGAACATCATCTTTTCGAGATCGAGAGCTTTCCGAAAAGGTATTATCATTGAAGATCCGATGGTTGGATTAAAAGCTATGGCTTCCGAAAGTTGGTGCATATTTTATAAATGTGCTAATTTTGAATGTGAGTTTAAATTTGAATTTCATATTGTAAATTTTGGCGCCAAACCACCAAAACTCATAACTCAAATGTTGTTTTTGGCTCCAAACTGAAAAGGGCCTATTTATGGGCTAATTTCTGATTTTTGGGTAACTTTTTTTGGGAAAAAGAATTTGCATGCTGCGAAAAGGGGGATTTTCTATAATTCTGTAATTTTGCATGTATCACAGAGCTCAAGGATTTGAGATCCTCTACATGTAAGAATTTCATAATATTGAATAAAATATTATTCTCTATTTTGTGAGTTTTTTTTCTATGTCTCGGGTCTGCTCCCTCATCAATTATCAATTTAGTAAAAAAATCATCAATTTCAAAGATCAAAATAGCCAATGCTTCACTCTCTACATCCTCTGCTACAATCAAAAGAGGCCTTTGTTTCTATGATAAATGCAACAAGAAATTATATTATTTGTCAAAACTTATCACTATGTACTTATGGACTCAAGATAATTCAAATTGTTAAACTAATATAAATGACTACCTAATTTATTTCTATCACATACACTTTGGGTATACAAGATCATTGAGAGTCCCAATTATTGAACCATGAAATTGAGCAACACAATGAAATTATATCTTAAGTAAAATGTAAATCAAATCAACATTACATGTCTCGGCTTATCAATTGATCTCAAATTGTACATACACCTTTGTCATATAGCTTAAGGACATCTACAATAGATATGCACAAAACTTCCAAGTGAATACAATTCACAAGTGTAAAGCCAAATTCCACAACCTTTGCCAACATCCTCCCTGCCTGTGCCAAAATGGGAGCTTTGAAACAAGATATGAATATCCATCAATGCACAGATAATACACGACAATATCCCTATAAGAAATGTGGTCTATGGATTGCAATATTGTAGGATATGCACAAAATGGATTTGTTGAAAAGGCTTTAAAAAATTTCAAGCAAATGCAATTGGCAGGTGTAAATCCAGATTCCACAACCTTTGCTAGCATACTCCCTACTTGTAATAAAATGGGAGCTTTGGACAAGGCATGTACATCCATCAAAGCATAAAATAAGTTGGATTTTTTTTAGATATTATGGTTGGAAATGCTCTAGTAGATATGCATGCAAAATGTGGAAGCACAAGAAATGCATGTGAATTTTTTGACAAAATGCCTCAAAGAGATGTCATCTCATGGAATGAAATGATTGCAGGTTTTGCATAAAATTGTTTTTCAAAAAGGCTTTCGAATCTTTCAAACGAATGCAATTGGCAAGTATAGAGCCAATTTTTTTTCCAAAGTCCTCTCTACCTATGCCAAAATGGGAGCTTTTGGACAAGCTATGAACATGCACCAAAGCATAATGGTAGGGGAATTTTTGTCAGATGTTATAGTTGGATATGCTCTGGTAGACATATATGCAAGATGTGGAATCGTAGACAAAACACCTAAATTGTTTGATAGAATACCTCAAAGAGATGTCATCTCATGGAATGAAATGATTGATTATAAAATGTGCACAAAATGGATTTTGCAAGGAACCTCTCAAAATCTTTGAGTTAATGAAGCACTTTGGAACACATCCTAAGAATGTAAGCTTTGCTTGGGTTCTAGGTGAATGCAGTCATGTAGGTTTAGTGGATGAGGGCTACACATAATTCACACAAATGTGTAAAATTTATTTATCTGAGGGCAAGAAAATCTTTAAGGAAATGCTAAGAAATAAAATTCTAAACAGAAATGTGTAAAATTTTTCCTGGTAATTTCACTTGGTCATGATTACCCCCATTCGTTTGATGGTTTAGATATTAAGTAGTTTTTTGTGAATATAATACCATGTTACCTTCAACATAAAAAATATGTTATAAGAATTAAAATCCACATTTTTAGATGTGTGCACTACCTACAAGAAGGATCTACAACCATAAATATAATGATAAACAAGTAAATTGTCTGCATGTACATCATGTTCTTTACTTTGTATTGATATATTAAAGTCAAATATTATTTGGAAGCATCTAAGAAGAATTCAAATGTCTAATGATGCTTAAATTAAGTTGGGATTATCATCTTACATGGGGCATATTTTGAAAATATTTCTGATGGAGATGTCGACACATTAGTAAACTCCAAAGTGTTTTACCTTGAAGTCAACAACTTAGTTAAAGGAAACCAACAACTTATATTTTAAGTGCAATAAATAAAAGGAGAAACTAAATCAATGCATGATGATCCTATGTGGAGATTTATTTGCTATAATTCTATTTCAAAAGTTAAAACTTAAGATATATAGCAAAAAAACACTATGCTCTATGATAGCATGTCCAACAAACAATCCTTGGCTTCAAAACAATAATTGTTGTATTAAGCATGCAATAAATTTTTGGTTCATCTTTGAAAGATACTTGCCATCCTTTGAATAGAATTTTATGCAAGAGATAGGTGGATTTGAACAACTCAAGCAAAACAAAAGTTGATCCAAACAACTTAGTTCACAAACCCAACTTAGGGTGCCCATCACACAATCAGCTACACTTTCTAGTAGGTCTACAAACCTATTTTCTCAACTTTTCTCACATATAACTCACTCAATCAACCTACCCAATACATTTTTAGATACCCATTATTCCCAACAATAATATATCTCAAAACAATAATAGGTTCCTTTGAAACAAAAGCTTCAAAATAGCACTCTACTACTGTCCTAGACCCCCAAATCGGCCTATTTTACAAAGAGACTAACATTTAAAATTTTCCCAAGCTTAAAAATTCAATGGGGAAGCACTAAATAGTCACCCAAACCACAAAATCCACAATTATTTTTGGAAGATACGCTTCCCAAGACCCAATTTCAATAAACCCTCATTTTTGGCCATTTTCATGAGGTTTTAATGGAAAACAATGTTCCCAAGCTTCCCACTCTCTAAAAAATCATCAAACACATCTATTTAAGCCTAAAAAATCTTAATCTAGCCTTAAAATTTTCTTCCCCCAAGTTTCATAGACATTCACTTACTAAAACCACCATTTTTCATCTAAAACCACTCATTTTTTCCATGCATGGCAACACACAAACTCACTTACAGTCCTTTCCAGCTCTTAAAAACTCACAAAGACACATTTATAGACCTACCTACATCTAATCTAGGTAATTCCATTGATTCACAGTCTTAACAATAGATGGAATGGCCTTTATTCATGTTTAAGGCCTTAAAAACCCTTGTTTCAAGCTCACAGAACTGCAATCAAAGATTTAGCTCTCAGTAGCTTTAGATTTGATGAATCAGCACAAGGGTGGAGTCAAAGAAACCTTGAATTATTCCTTCACAATATCCAATCAACCTTTGATCCAAATAGACCTGTACGGCTACGTATAATGGCTGGTAAAGTGCAAATTTTGAAGAAAATATAGAAAATTATAAAGCAATTACAGAGTTTTGCAAACAAGATTCACTATTATTCAAGTGTGTCCTTCCAAAAACATCTACAAAGCCTTTAAAAGGCATCAACAACTTTCTCATGCAAAAAGCCCACTACTTTCAACATTTACAACATGAAAACCCTTGGTCTTCCAAACTGAGACATGCAACCAATGCATGATTTTGCATGTTTTAGCAATTATAGCACTAATATTCTTCTTCTACCATTGACCTCCTTCTTTGTGGAGCACCCAAGTGACTAAATAGTAATTAAAATGAGCATAAGTCAACATATAATGAATGGACAAGCTACAAATATTTTCACCCTTTATATGAATGATGATATATCAACACACTAAACCACACATTTGTATAGAAATTTTTCAAAATCTTTAATTCCCTATGCAATTTAGAGCTTACCTAAACATTACTGACTTTTCACCTTTCTCACACATCTTTTCTTCATATTCTTGTGGAAAATTTGTGTAAAAGAATCAATGGTAATCATACCAAAAAAAATTAAAGAAATGCAAAGCCAAAAAAAATCTTTTTTTTAATTCAATAAGAGGAATCCATATAATAATGAAGAAAATTTTGGAATTTTAATGTTGGAAAACTAAGATTTAAATATTGAGTGAACAAATATAAGATTTTTTTTTCTTATTTCTTGAATCAAATATAAATTTACACTTCTCTTATTTCCATAAAGAAGGTCAAATAAATCTCTTGATAAAGATTTTGTGATTTATACAATTTCAAATGGCGCTCCTAACATAGATCTTTTCCTACCAATTGTATATTTGTTTTTCTGTCATTACCACATCAGTCAATCATCAAGCCAATTCTCAACTTTGGATTTCCCTGGTCTAAAGAAAACAAGAACAATGATATCTTCTTCCATGTATTAGAAGAAAAAGTAAAACATACATTTGGCCTCTATTTCATAAAAATCTTCTTCCTTGCTTTTCTCAATCTGTTGTACATTTTTAATCATAGAACTCAACATACTAGGATATATATTAGTCTGATGGAGTGCTAGATGGTGAAAAAGACTGTGCAATTAACTGTGAAGAGGAAGACAAAAATATTGCCAAATGAAAAGCCTGAAATGCCAGTTTTTAAGCAGATTACACCAATTTGGTCAATACGTTGAATTTCCAGTTATGTAATGCACAAACTGGAACATAATGCAAATCTCCTACTAAATGAAAATAATAAACAGTGACAAGCACAAAGAGTGTGAAGTCCTATGAATGCAAATAAAAAAAAATCTTTGCAGCAACTATCAAATAAATATAGAGGTAATGATTGGAAAAATGCAACCATTGCAAGATCCTTTACAGGGGCATCTATAGCCCTGACTCATGAGGAGGCCACTCATGACAGCATTATGCATAGTTCCATCATAGGGGCTGCTCTGTCCACGGTTGTTTCCATGCTCAACAAAATGTTTTAGCCTTCGAGTTTGGAATATTGGATTAATTAATTCAACTATTCATTCACCAAACCTTAGTTTTATATTTTTTTCACTCATATAGTTGTCTACAATTTAGTTGTAATTTTTTTGTAATGAGTATTTTCTTACTTGGAATCAATAACTCTATTATCATCGGTTTCTAGTAAATTCAATAAATTAATCCTTTCTTACTTGGTATTGGATAGTTCTAGTCCCATCATTTTTTTGGCTTTGACCATGATTATAAACTTTTCCAATCCATATTTCATGTGATGCCTTTTTGAAGATGAATTTATGGTTCAAGTTTGCATTGTTGTAAATTACTATTGAGGCATAAATCACGTGACAGTGATGTAAACTAAGTAAGGGTGTGACATTTCCCTCTATATGGAATGCTTATATTCATAATGATGGATGGTATATGTTGTGAGTTAAAAAATAAAGAGGTAATAAGAAAACTACTATCAAATATAACTTTAAGATGAATCAATTGCAACAACTTAAATATTGCCTTCCTCTTCTTTAGAAAAGGGTCCAGTGTATCTTCAAGTTGACGTTTTTTATGTTTTCTTGCTTTGCCCAATGCCCCATCAACCTCTGTGGAATTTCAATAAAAAGAATGTAAATACTTCATTATACAAAGTAAAGTGAGTACATAACTTCAATTTTTCCATTCAAACAAAAGTCCTCTTTAGATGCCTTGTACATGACAAAAGTTTAGCAAAACCAATCAAGTAAAAAAGATTAAAAAGATAAGATAAATAGAAGAAGCCATTTTCCAAAAACCCACATTAGGACATACTCATCATTTCTAGCATATCAATCTGCTCCTTTAGAGTATTAGGCTATTGTCATAAATATGAAATGAAACATTACTTTAATATCAAAGGAATCTTATGAAAACATAGTATTTGGCTGAAATTCATCAAACTTTATAAATCATCTTACTACAAATGCAACATAAAAATACAACTTAGCACATAGAATTAAAATAATAATACAAAACTGTTAAAGCAACCATCCAAATACACTTAGAAATATAATAATTTAATTTGAAATGTAATGCATCTCTTAAATGTGGATTCAAATGTTAATTGTCCAAAGATCAATAACACTATTAAAAATATACAACACATTATCTATATATCAATGAAGCATGTATAAACAAAACTAGACACCAATATGCCAGTGCAAGCAAAACCTCAAATATGTCTGAATACAATTGAAATCATGAATAGTAAATGTTATCCAAAACATAATATTCATTAAAAAATAAATGAAAATCTATCTCCAAATGCTATGCAAACACAAATACATTGCAATTCCTAAACATGGACACATATTTGAACTATGACAATTGACACAATCATACAACAATATCATTTTGATAATAAAAGAAAGTCAAGAACCAAAAATCAGATGTCAAAAATGAAATCATTTCATAAAATAACAAATCAAAATAAAGAATTAGAAAACATACTAGAAAGGTAAAACATGCACACAAAAAAATCTGTAATCAAATTTCCCTAACTTTTAAAGAATAAGTTACATGTATACTCAAATCATATCAATCCACCAGCCACCAAAGAAAATTGTTGTTTGCAAAAGGACACATAAAAAGTGCTATCATAAATCTTGCTTCAAAAATTGATGACCAACTTATGATGGCATTAGATCCTTATTTTTTATTTTGTGGTTATGTAAGATATTCTTGTTATATAGACATGTCCTACATTTCTAATATTAAATACTAAACTAGTTCTAGGGAAATTTAAGTGCTTTATAGTCCAAGAGGTCATGGTGAAATATGAATTGAGTACACATGTTCCCACATTTACATTCACCTTTTTTAAGTTTTTTATAATTTTGAAACAATAATAAATGACAAAAAACTTCCATACAAACAAGGAAATCAAAGAATATGGAAGACATTGGCCAAAGTAAATGACAATAGATATGAAAACAGATGTTGTTGGTTTTATTGAACATGGACCCTAGAAAAAATTCTAGAATTATACATCAAAATATAAAACTAGAATTTCACTCAGATCATAATTTTAAGTAACTCCACCTCCTTAGTAGAAAACACTTAAAGCAAATTGAAGAGAGAAATAAAATTAGAATTTCACTCAGATCTTTTATTGAGAATCCCCAAGTTCATACTTGAGGTAGATATAATAATTATAAAGCATTGAAATTGGTAAAATACCAAAATTTAACTTATCTATTGTCATAAAATCATCTTAAATGGCCTGTAGACTGGACTAACAGGCTCCTACAAAAATATTTATTAATTTGTAACATATCCTATAGGGTGTAGTTCAAATCACATTCACCTATGTTCTATGTAAAATTTTAGATCTTTTTCATCTTGTCTAATGTGATATCAAAAATAAAAGTGAAAACAAATGTCAAAAATTTGAAGGTTCTTATTTAAATTAGCCATTATCAGAACTAAACTGCTTGTGTATTCACAGTCACACCACAATATAATGAAATAATTAGGAAATATGAAACAAGAGATGATTAATGTTACCTCTTCATTTCCATTCCTAGAAGTAATCTCATCCTACAAAATAGAACAAACATAAATCAATTTGAGTAGAGTTTTTGTATTGTCTAATTACGCATGCTAACTTGTAAAGTAGATCAAGATGACACTAAAGAGAACTGCAAGGATCTAAATCTAACAAATTTGGAGTTATAAACAATATACTTACCACTTTCCCTAATACTAGTATGTATATGTCACTAGGTGCATCACTTTGAATAACAATGTCCTCTTTTGGAGGGGAGTAGTATAAGGAAAATCCTTAAACTATAGAAAGTACTTTCAAATTTTCTCTTGTACCAATGATTAGACTTCAAAAAATGTATTGTACATGAAACACTATATATTTATAAAACCAAAAAGTAGGCAATGAATAGTGTATTGTATAAAACTAGTTATCTTTCAAAACTTACAAATGGGATGTCTGCTGATGGAATGTCTAGTTAAATTCCAGTATAACTCACTTTTGTGGAGTATTTAACAAGAGAAAAAGGGAAAAATATGTTTTGTTTTGAAGGAATTATCTTATAATACAAATATATAAGAAACTAGTACTTAAAGACTTATAAGTTAATATTGAACATTGATAGAAGCATTATAATAGGAAGTTTAAGTAACTTAAAGATTAAACTCTTGTAAATCGTGTTGGAGAATAATAAGTTAAGAAACCAAATTTAATTAGAGTCTTTAGATCAAAAAATGAAGAGAAACTATTAAGGAATTAGAGAATATGTGTATATATAATTATTAAATGAAAGGATAAATAATATTGAGGGTGGATTTATATAACACTAAGAGATCTTGAGATATTTGTTTCCCCATTTATGTAAACACTCTTAAGTTGAAGTTCAATATAAATATAAACAAAAACTTTTGAAACCTAATAGGAGTGGAAAAAATTATACATTTGTGAAAGAAAGGGGTGTGGGTTTAGTGAACCCTAATTATAATTCCTAATCTTGTAAAAGATGTTCTTATATAAATCCAATATTTGAACCAAAGATCAACAATGAAAATACCTTTATTTGAACTAAGTAATGTAGCAGCCTTATCTAAAGTATAAGGGTATAATACTTCTTAATCATCTAACATAGGTTTATATATCCCATGAGTTTAGGATGCTGCAAATTCCTATCCATAGGTTTATATATCCCAAGAAGTTGTTTGACAATTCACTTTTTTCTAATCAAGGTCTCCATGACCTAGGAAGCTAGAGAATCATCCTTGAATGTATTCCCTTGGTGGTTTTTGAAGAAATGAAAAACTCCCTCATGCAAACTATGTGTTTAAAGGAAGTGGAGTTAGTTGTGTTCTATATGAAGGGTGAAGCCATTATAGTGGTTTACAATTGAAGTGAGGAAGGAAAACTCACATAAAATGAATGCATGGCAACAAAATTGATTTTATGGGTTCGTACGAACATCCTGGTTTGACTGAACCCATTAGGGGTTTGCTAGAACCTAGGTTCGGATGAACCCTTTTAATGCTTTCCTACTAAAAATTCCAACAAAAACCATTATAAAAGGGTGGTTCGAATGAACCCTAGTTCGAGTGAACCCCTAGGGGTTCGCTCAAACCCCTAGGGGTTCATTCGAACCCCCCTTATTCCTCATCCCTCCTCCAAGACACAAAAAAACTTGAATTTTGACACTTCAGAGCTCGGGTTGATGATGAAAATGGAGTAATCTTCATAAAACCAACTAGAATTGGTAGTCCTCAAAACAAGCTATCCAATGAATATAATCTTAATATGTTTTAGTTTTATTATGTATTTGTTTTTTTACTTTTATTAAACATAGGTTTTTCATCAAAAATGAAGGTCTATTTCTGCACATGTGAAAAAATAGTAGATTATCAAAAAAAAATTGAAAAATATAAGTGCACTAGATATTGAGGTCCTTTATCCAACAAAAAAAATAAAATTGAATTTCGATATATACAAAAAGAGTTATGCATTATACGGTCGCGCTATGTCGGAATTGTAATTAGTTTGACTTCAAAACTTGATTAAAGAAAAATATTCAATAAAAAGTTGTCTAATCAAGTGGAAGCACTAGATATTGGAGTTATGAATCTAAATTCAAAAGAATTATAATTTTATCCTTCATGGAAAAAAGGTTATGCGTTATACGGTCTGTGTCACTTTTTCAAAATGTTATTTTTTTAAAAAAACTAGTTTTCATGGGAGATGGAAAAAGAAGTGTAAACTAATTCCAACAATTCTAAAAAAAATATTTTTAGAATCTACAGACAAAATGTGACGAGACTCTATTTTGCATTATCTTCAAATTCTTCACGGTTTAGCCGCTATAGCTGCCCAAATGTGAAGATTTAGTTAAAAATAATAATTTCAGTGTCCAATTTGGCCAAAAATTGTGGGATCACCCAAAGAAAGAAATAATAGGATGTAGCAAGGACTCTATTCTGGATGTCACATGCCATGCTTATGAGATAGCCAAATAGAAGGTCAATGAAGGCTATGAGACTGCAAAGGACACCATAGTTGTGTTCTATATGAAGAAAGAAACAATAGGATGCAGCAAGGACTCTACTTTGGATGTTGCAGGTCATGCTTATGAGACAACCAAATAGAAGGTCAATGAAGGCTATGAGACTACAAAGGACACCACAAGTGAGTAGGACAAGCAAAAATATGAGGCTACTAAGGAGACCGCATCCAAAGCTGGAGATCTTGGGGAGAAGCTTAAGCATACTGCATCTCAAGGTGGGAGTAAGAGTACCATTTCTAACAAACATGGAAATCATGAAGAGCTATAAAATGGAGTGGGATTTTATAAGATGTAAATAGAGTCTAAATGATATCTTTTTCAAGTCTCTAAGCTATTTTTTACATTGTAATTTCATAGTATTTGGCTCACTAGTTGCGGATCTGTACATGAAAATTCTTTAGAGTATTCACTATTTCTCTCAGGTTTATAGCTCTTGCACATTGTAGATCAACTGGGAGGAAATTTATTTTGTTTCAACAATAAAATTTGCATTTTGGTCAATCAGGGGATGGGACACCTCAAAATATATGCAATTTATAGTTATTTATTTATATACTTGAGCATTTCTTAATATTTTTTAGAGTTGCATTGAAAGAATGATCATAGCATTCCCTACATTGAACATTGAAAATGGAAATGAGTTTGATAAATACAAACACAAAATTTTAAATATTTAACTGTTATTTTATCATGAGAATAACTATAAAGATAGTATACAAAATTTTGAATGTCACTGTGATTCATGCAAGATCTATTCACAAGCTAGAGGAAGCTATCAACCATCAATCTTACAACATCAATGGTAAAATCAAATTAAGAAAGATTCAAATATATCTAGTAGAACATTTTGTTACTTTGTTTGAAGACATCCATCAAGATATAGATTACAGAATCCCCTTTTCGGTTTTCATTGCAAGTTGGCTTTGGGTAATCACTGATCAGGCAAATTATTAGCCTTTGTTATAAACTCATCTAATCACACCATACTTCAAACTCATAAAGGCTGGTTTGCTATTCATATTTACAATTTTTCTAAGGATCAAGGGTGGAATGGATATTGGAAATTCTCTAAATTTATTATGCAACATAAAAAAATTTGATAAGAATCCATTGATCACTAACCAGACCTAATTTTGAAATGTCAATAAAGATGTCCTAACATAATCAATGTTGTGAATGAATGAAGCAAGTGAAATAGATAAAAGCTAAAAACCTCTAGCAACAATAGAACATAAACCCAACACTTCATTTGATGTGCCATGTACAAGCATACATATACAAGCTAAAAATTGTCAATATTTATTATCTATGTTCCATGTGCAAGCAAGTGAAACAATAGTGTTTTCTACCAAAACCTCTAGAACACACAAATCAACACTAATACCTAACACTATTTCAATATTTGTCATAGGGTGTGTGGCATTTCAACCAAAATTTTTGAAATCCTATGAACTTAAAGAAAAACTAAAAATTTCGTTTCAGTTTATCCTAAAAATTTTATAGAAAGGGGCTTAATGATTTTTATTAGAATATAATTTAGAAATGTGTTTTCTACTAATTTTTTTCCCTATAAAATCAATACTAACGACATGCAAAAGCATATTGTAGGCTTCCCTGTTTATTTCTTATTTACAATTCATAGGTGCTTTGGTTATTAGCAGACTTCACTCTTTGTTCTGCTAGTGTCTTTTTCCATGAGTCTTGTTGGTAAAAGGATAACCTTCTATTTGTGCAAACCATTCTCATCTTGGTGAACAACACATGAGGGAAGAGCTTGGAGGAGGTGAAGTGACCGTATTAAGATTGACTCAATCACTGATCGAAATCTTTTACCTTTGCTTCCTGGTGTATGATACTGGCCAATGCTGGTTGGAGGAAGTTGAAATAAAAGCACATTGTTGGTCATTTCTTTCATTGTGCATGTTCATTTACTTCTCATGTTATCATAGAGATGTATGTGTGCTTAGCTTTGTGCACTTAAATAATTTCCATAGAACAAACTTAAGAAAAATATAGGAAACAGAAAATAGAGAAGCAATGGGAAGACAAACCCACTTTTTTGTGTTACCCTATTTCTGGTATGCCTTTTTTGTATCCACTTTACCAAGCAACAACGCCTCCCCATCATAGATAAATGCTAACCCCCACCAAAACACGCGACCTAAAAAATGGTGCCTTCTGCTTGGGTGACATTGCCCCCAAGCTTAGTAAATACTACACAATGCAGCCTCCAACACAAAAAAGAAAATGCATTTCAAGAGGGGAAAGAAAAATGGCATGGGAAGGAAACTATAGGGAGTGAAAATGAAACTAGCAATCGCACCTTAGTGTGCAATAGGTACGCCGAAGAAGTGTGTAAGGCCAATTGGGATAATTTTTTTATTTTTATTTTTTGATATATCTACTAATTACTAATTTTGATCATAATTTAGTTTTGTAAAATATAAAATTATAACAAGAGTTGCAGGGCAGCGAAGTTCCTGATAGAATAGTTATGTTTTAATTAGTTGTAATAAATCAAGAAGCCTGTGCCTAGAATGAATCCATTATTAATAAAATAATTTAGAGTGATAAAGTTACTAGCATGTTGGATCTATCATAAAAAACCCTCAACATGGTTGAAATTACTCTCATAAATCCTCACATTTTTTCCAATTATGTGCTACTTAAAATTGTGAAGTATGAATTTTTTTCATTTATCTAATTCAATTGCTTCTATTATGAATTGAAGAAAGATAGGGGGTATCCCTATAATATTATTTAAAATTATGGGGGAAAACTTATAAGTCCATGTCAATTTTTATAATTGGAGACAAAAATAATTTTTTACCTTTGATTGAAATCACCCCATTGGTTTTCATCCAAAGGGTAGAATTAGGCAATTTCTCTTACAAAAAGGTCAACCTCTTGTAAAAAATGATAAGAAAACCTTCTAATTATAACTATAATTTATATGGGTTGTGTGATGACAATTTTATGCATAATATCAAGGATAATGGTTTCTTGATTATGGATAATGATTCAAACAACACTAAAGGTTTGAATAACATTATCAAATATTTGAAAAGAAAATTCAAAAATTAAAATTAAAGTAACAAAACACTCACATGATTTATAAATTGAAATAAATTAAAAACTCTCCTAAAATATTTGCATAGATTCAAGAATAACCCAATTTGAACCATGCTTATCCCACATAGTCTTCAAGGGGCCTATAATCTTATGAAAGATTTACCAAAAAAAAAATCATTAAAAAAAATAGATAGCATGATTTAATAGATTGAAATGAATTAAAAAAATTCTCATAGAATAACTAAAGAGCTTGGCATAACCCAGGTTTACAAGTCATAAGAAAGTGAGTCCAAGATTTACAAATTAAAATAAAAATTAAAACAATTTAGATAGCATGATTTAACAAATTAGAATTAGGGTTAGGTTTCACGCTAAGGTTATTATTAGGATTAAGGTTAGGGTTATAATTAGATATAGAATTAGGGATAGGGTTATAGTTTAGATTAAGGTTTACTTTACGATTAGAGATAGAATTAGAATTAAGGTTAGGATTAGGATTAGGATTAATGTTAGGGTTATAATTAGATATAGAATTAGGGTTAGGGTTATAGTTCAGATTAAAGTTTACTTTATGATTAGAGATAGAATTAGAATTAGGGCTAGGTTTCAAGTCAAGGTTATAATTAGGGTTAGGCTTATAATTAGATGTAAACTTTATTATATAACTATAAATACATTAATTTAGATATTTCTTTTTCAAAGATTTTAAAGATTTTTTAATTTTAAGTATATTAAAATAGAAACTTGTAAATTTAGGAAAGTTCTTCCACTCTTAATTTTCTAAGTTTTAGAAACTTCTTTTTCGAGGTAATAATTTAACATATTCTTTGTATATCTTATCTATATAAATAATGTTATAGAAATTATTTAATTTATATGGTAAATAAGCTAGTTTTAAATATATTAGTTTAAAAACTTATTGCCTCCCACCCACGAATGGACCATCCATATTATGCTGCAAAATCAAAATATTATGTTACAAAATAAAATCAAAATTAAATAAGATACAAAATTATAATATTATTATTTAATATATTAGATTATATTTTAGATGGTATAAATGTTACATATATATTGTATATCTATTATAATATTATAATAATGTCAAAATTATATATTAGATATTATATATGTTACATATGTACTATATTGTGTATTTATTACAATATTATATGTTGTTAAAATTAATAATATAATATATTATTTATTTGAATTCATTATTAGATTATTTTATATATTTGATTTTTTTTTAGACTGCATGAATCGGGTGGCAGCACTGGCGCGACACGCCCTCCAGTACCACGGGGGTGCCAGTGCCGCCCTCCAGTACCACGAGGGTTGGGGAGACTAGACCTTGTGACCAACCTCCTGCAACAGGAAAGATTTAGCCAACCAAGCTAGGGCCCCAACCCCTTTATATATTTGAATTTAATAGAATGGAAAATATAATAAATAAATGAGTATAAATAAATATATATTTATATTTAGTATTAAAAAAAATTCACATAATGTATTATTAAAAAGAATGTTGTAGTAAATATATTGACTTTATGGTTAATCATATAAATTAACTTGTGAAGAATTTTTATAAATATATCTATTTTATCTAACGAGTATATTATATGTAATGCTCAGGATTAGATGGTGATTAAAAAGAGAAAATAGAATAAAATAAATAAATAAAAATAAATGGCATGAAGTTCAACCATGCTCTCCATATGATCTATTGTGTTTTATTTTATTTTAAAGAAAATGAGATTTTCTTGGTCATCGATTGACTACCAATTACCTATGTGTTCTACATAATAAAAAAAATCCTAAAAATTAGTTGAATATTTTTTTATTACCCACCATTCCATAATAATCAGTAATGGAAGTAATGGAAGTGCCAAAATCGCTTATATTGGTGGTGCCTATAGTTCCCTGGCAAGAACTAATAATTATTAATTATAAATTATAATAATTTTATATATGTATTCAATAGTTTAATTTAAAAATATAATATATAATAATTAATAATTATATTATTTCTTTTTTATTATATAAAATATATTGTATAATAATTAATAATTATATTATTTCTATACAAATCAATTGGTCATGGTGAGATGGAGCTCGCAACGGTCATGGCGGTAAGCAACGAAAAGTTTAGAGTGGTAGCAGCGGTTGTGGGGGTCCCAACGAAGTGCAGGGATCTTGAACATGTCCGAGAGGGACCGGGCCGTCCAGTAATCATGTCACGCGTACTTGCTTTTAGCGTGGGTCAGGCATCTTTAGAACAAGGTTGTGGGTCCCTCTCGTGGTAGGAATAAGTATAGGAATGAAGCTTTTCGCAGACCTCGTTATCAGAATGAAGAAAAACTCAGGCAGAATATTCCATCTTGGCCGAGCAAACCAACTTCGCAAAAAAACCCTACCTCCAGAAATGGGAAGGGAGGAATGGAATGGCAAAAAAAGTTTTCGTCCAAGGTATGGGAGGAAGTGAGGGAAGAAAGCTCAAAGGAAGAACAGAATAAGCATGTCTCTTCCATGTCCAAAGAAACTAAAAGTGGAAGAACCAAAGTCGTTATCAGCTCTTCGTTCTTGCAAACAGAAGTCCTGAGGCTAGAAAAATTAGGTTTGATTGGAAAGTGGTTTGGGAAGAATCTAAACTGGGATTATTTGGTGAGCTGGTGGAAAGAACGGTGGGGTGAGGAGCTGCAGTTTAAAATGCTCCAAAATGATTTTTTCTTAGTTGTTTGCCCATCCTACACTATCAGAGATAAAATAGTAAATGGGGTTTGGGTCCTCGATGGCTGCGGCTTTTATTTAAGAAAGTGGTCTATGGGTTTCGATCCTTCAACCCATGAAATGGAATATATTCAAGATTGGTACAGCTTACCAAATCTCCCACAGGAGTACTAGGTGCCCTCCATTCTTGAGGAAATTGCAAACCAGTTGGGCACATTTGTTTGTGCAAAAGAAAGGAAACTGGCGAAGAGAAATCAGACCTATGTGCGCATTTGTGTGGAAAACACTGTGGATAGACCGTTCTGGAGTGAGATTGAGCTCATCACGGATTATGGAGTTAGGGTTCAAAAATTAGTAAGGGACTCTTTAATGCGCAATAACCTGGTACGCACGCTAGGTTGCAGATCTCAAAATGAAGTGGCAGGTAAATCTAGCTTGGCGGAATCCCCCTCAGCAAACCTTCGAGCAGCGGTAAGAATCCCACCCAAAACTCCAAAATCACCAAAGCAAGGGTGTGAGAAGTCACCGACAGAGGACTCTAGGGTCTTTCCAAAAGCAAATAGTGACAATATGGTCCCCATGGGGGGAGCTACGTTAACTGGGACTACATCTCTTTCCCCCATGGATGAAGATGCATGTAGGAAGATCACTCAAGAAGGGCAGGCGGAGAAGTGGGTCCAGTTTGAAGAGTTAGACGACAAAATCTCGGAAACCCTAGCTCTTATGGGGGATAGTGGCATGAATGTGGAGCTGGACTCTCTGATTGAAGTAGGAAAGGAACTTGTGGAACTCGCAGAGGCGGCTAAATCAAGGACAGGATCAATTGAGGTGGGTTTTAGTCTGGCAGGAATGGAGGATTATTGGGAATCAGACGATCAAGCCACAACAGAATTGCTAAGCCCACAATCAGGTAGGAAGTGGAAGCTAGCAGAGGATCTGCAGGCAGCGAAATATCGTTTAGGCATTCACAGAAGGGACATCCTCAAGTTAACTCCAGATTGTGGGGAACAAAAAAAGAGGGGTAGAATCCCTAATCAAGAGAAAAGAAAGATGGACGGGGAAGCCAATGGCCAAAAAAAAATTGACACTATGATAAAAGTAGGGAAGGGTGGAGCCCTTCCTGAACAGCAATGAAAATCTTAACCTGGAATGTTAGGGGCTTAAATGCCCCTAACAAGTGGAACCTAATTAGGCGCCACATTGAAGTGTGTCAAGTAGAAATCTGTCTTCTTCAAGAAACAAAACTAGATAAGTCGGATCTGGAAAAATTTGAAAAGAAGTTAAGATATTGGAAATGGCTTGGTTCGGAAGCTGAAGGCGCATCGGGAGGCTTATTGATTATTTGGAAGCCTCAGTCAATCTTTCTGGAGGCTTTGAAGATTAGTAGGCACTGGATGGCGTGCAAGGTAAGAAGTTTAACCTCGAACCTTCAATTCAATTTAATAAATGTATATGGTCCTTTGCTGAGCACTCAGAAAAAATTAGTTTGGCAAGAGCTGGATGTTGTTTTGCAAGATTTGCACCAAGAATGTAGTTTTTTAGGAGGGGATTTTAATGCCATTCTTAAGAAGGAGGATAAGTTAGGGGGAGTTGGGAAAACTTTACAGTCTCAAAAAGAATTTTGTGAATTCGTGGAGAGAAACTCTCTTCTGGAAATTCCCACAGGCAATGGCCTTTTCACTTGGACAAACCGAAGGAAAGGGTTTGGAAGTATTGCGGAAAAATTAGATCGTTTTTTCTTCAAAGGAAATTTGGGCTCCTTTCCCTTTTCTCTAGAAAGCAAGATAAACTCTGGTACTGGTTCTGATCATCTCCCAGTGCAATTGCTTATTACTGGTGAGAAAGGTCTGATCAGATGCCCTTTTAAATTTGAAATGATGTGGTTTACGGACCCAAATGTGTTAGAGCTACTTGAACAATGGTGGAAGGAATGCTCTCCGGGTGGTTCAAGTCTTTTCAATGTAATTAAAAAGTTAAAATACCTGAAGCAACATCTTAAATAATGGAATAAAGAGAGTTTTAAAAATATTTTCAGAGAAAAAGAGCAAACAGAGGCAGAATTAGGCTCCTTAGCAGATGAAATTATGAAGAATGGCATGAATGAAGAGTGCTACATGAAAGAAAAGGCTTTATCCAAAAAGTTGAACGACATCCTTTCCAAAGAAGAATTTTTTTGGCGTCAAAAATCCAGAGAAGTTTGGTAAGAATCTAGGGATAGGAACTCAAAAAAAATTCACAACTCCACAAAGGCTCGAAGAGAATTCAACAGAATCACTTGTCTGTATGACGAGGATGGAAGAATGCTGGAAGATGCAGAGGAAATCAAGGCTTCTGCGGTCTCTTTTTTTTAGAATTTGCTTAATGATTGGGAAGGTTCAAATTGGCAAGCGCAGAATGCCTCTCTGCAATCTATTCCGAAATTGGTTTCCCCAAATCAAATGCAAGCACTGAATGCACAGTTCTCTGAAGAGGAAGTAAAAGAGGATATCTTTGGGATGCAGCCAGAGAAGGCCCCTGGACCAGATGGGTTCCCCACTGGTTTCTTTCAGAAATGCTGGCACTTTTTGGGTAAGGATATTTGGGAAGCTATTGAAGATTCTAAACTAAATAACAGGGTTCTTAAGGAATAAAATAATACCTTAATCACTCTAATTCCAAAAAAAGAGAAACCTGACAGATAGGAAGACTTCCGCCCAATCTCGCTTTGTAACATAATATACAAAATTTTGGCTAAAGTTGTAGCTAACCGTTTAAAGAAAATTCTTCCCACTATTATCTCTGAAGAACAAACAGGCTTTGTTCCTGGGTGTTCTATTCTAGATGGGGTGATCATTTCCCATGAAGTCATTCATTCAATTCAAAAATTAAAAAAAGCAGGAATGCTGTTGAAGCTGTACATTAAAAAAGTGTATGACAGAGTGAATTGGAGATTTCTTTTTAAAGTAATGGAGGCTTTTGGTTTTCAGAAGGAGTGGTTGAATTGGATCTTTGGTTGGGTAGCCTTCCTGCGTTTCTCAGTGCTTGTAAATGGTTCACCGGAAGGTTTCTTCACTGCTTCAAGAGGGCTGAGGCAAGGTGACCCTCTATCTCCGTTCTTATTCATAATAATGGTAGAAGCATTAGGGAGATCGATTGAAAATGCAAGACGGACAGGGGAGATTCAAGGTTTGCAAGTCACCAGCAGCCTTCCCAATATTACACATCAACAATTTGCAGATGATACAATGTTGTTTGGTGAAGCTTCAACAAAGGAGGTGCAAAGGTTAAAACTATTGCTCGAGGATTTTTCTAGGGCTTCAGGTCAAGAAGTTAGTAAGGCCAAACCAGAGGTCTTTTTCTTTAATACAACCTGCCCAAACGAGGTGCTAATATTGAGAATCCTAGGGTTCAAAATGGGGCAATTGCCTTGCAAATATTTAGGCCTCCCATTGCATAAAGGCATCAAAAGCAACAACACATGGAGCTCAATAGTGAGCAGATGTAAAGACTGAATTTCTTCATGGAAGAATAGATGGCTTTCTTGGGCTGGTAGGTTAACTCTGCTAAAATTAGTCATTTCAGCCCTACCAATATATCTGATGTCCTGTCTCCAGTTAAACAGCGGTGCAAGCAAAGACCTAAATAAAGTAATGAGGGACTTCTTTTGGAAAGGTAGCTCTAAACAAAAAAAAATCCCTCTTATTAACTGGCAAAAGGTTTGTGAGAAGAAGGAAAATGACGGTTCTGGGCTAAGAAACATTTTAAAACAAAATAAAGCGTTGGGGGAAAAATTGGCTTGGACAATCCATTCCAGGCCAGATCTCAAATGGGTCAAGATCATTAGGGAAAAATATCTGGAACCTGATCCGAATTATTTTTTTTATGCAAACACTCTTCCATCTAGGTCTCGAATTTGGAATTTCATTAAAAGTTGCAGAGATTTGATAACAGATTTTATCACATGGGAGGTTAAGGAGGGGCAGGAGGCCTTATTCTGGGATGATTCATGGGAAGGGTACCCAGTCTTAGCTGACATGCCTGAACTCTCAAACATAATGGAGCAGACTAAACAATCCTGCGGTTTTAAAGTCAGAGATTACTTTGTTCTTGAAGAAGCTGAAGGAGGTAGTCTTGTGAAGTGGAAATCGGTGCGTAACTTGAATGTGGAAAGTCATGAAATGGATTTATTTGAACACGTAATGGAAGCTCGTAGGATCTGGGTCAAAAAAGGGGTAGATAGTATTCGGTGGGACGCTGCTTCAAATGGTGCCTACTCGACCAAAGTTGGATATAATTTGTTAACTTCTCATGATCCCTCTGTAGTACTTCCTCTAAATCTGTGTTGGAATAAGGTATGTCTCCTGAAAGCAGGGCTCTTCACTTGGGCTGCTTCCCAAGGCCGAATACTGACAGGGGACAGGTTTTTGAAGTTGGGTTATCTTGGTCCAACCAGATGCCCCTTGTGTAAGAAAGCTGAGGAGAGTGTGAATCACTTACTTTTTAGTTGCAACTTTACTTATCAAATGTGGACTTGGCTATGCACTAAACTGAAGTGGTCAACTATTTTTCCAAACACTTTGCTTGAATGTCTAATCTCATGGCCAAGCAACAAGCACAATGCCATTTTTGGTGACCTTTGGGTAATGAGTCCCTCCATCCTCCTCTGGGAAGTCTGGAAGGAACGTAATAGATGCTTATTTCAGGATAAAGATTTATCAATCCCAAGGCTACAATGCAAGATAGAGGCTTGCATCGTAGAACTTTTTAACTCTCAGCTGCTGGTGAAACAGAGGAAATCCAATTTTACTAAATGGGATGCTTGGATATTGAAACAATGGTTTGGTATCAAGTCCCCTCCTGTGGCTAGTTCAGAATGTGCAGCTTCTTCAGAACAACGTAAAATGACACAGTGGCTCCCTCCCGAACCAGGTTGGGCCAAATTAAACTTTGATGGTGCCTCAAAAGGTAACCCGGGTCCATCAGGGGCAGGGTGCATTATCAGAACCAACACTGGTGTGGTTCTTGGTAAACTTGCTCAACCTCTTGTTGATGGTACGAATAATGCGGCTGAGTTTCAAGCTCTAGTACTTGGTCTCAAATTCAGTAAAGAATTAGGTATTAAAAAGTTGGTCATTGAAGGGGATTCAACATTAGTTATTAATGCTTTGAGGTCAAGAGAGATTCACAACTGGAAATTAAGGGTGTATTTGGAAGTGGCTATTGAGTTGATGGATTGTTTTGAACAAGTAATGCTAAATCATACCTTAAGGGAAGGTAACAAGGAGGCAGACCTCCTATCTAATTTGGGGGTTATTGGTCTAGGTTTAAAAGAATGTCTTTAGCTTTGCTCAGTGGGCGGATGGGTGGGTCCCTCCCCTGCCTCTCCTTTGACACCCAATATTGGGGGTGTGTGAGTTGGCTACGGGATAGTGGGAGAGGATACTGAGGCGACACATCCACGTCATTTCTTGGATATCCTTATTTCATAGAAGGGAATGTTGGCCTTCTTAATGAGAACGGCTCGTTTGAAGTGGGGCTTTAATGATCGTCAGAAAGGAGGATTGGCTTAGCTTTCAAGTCTTCCATTCTGTGACACGTCGCGTACGACATCCATTGACAAGACTATAGTTTAGCCGGGTGGCGGTTCATTTCACTTGAAGTGATTATAGTTATAAGGTGTTCGGACTGCGTCCGTAGCCATCCTTCATAGCAAGGATGTGAAGATCGTCCTTTCATCATTTCGGCATTTGTGCGATGGCCAAGAGGATTCTCACGGGTTTATTTTTGGATCCGTTAAATTCATTTCGGCGCTTGGTTTTTGCATTCTGGTTTTGTTTTCTTCTTGTGCAAGGTGTAGCAATCATCATGGAGGGGTTGAAAAAATCAAAATTCACCATACATATTTCATTGGATGGTTTGGAATGCTTCGGTGTTGACACGCCGGTCTCTCTGGTCGCCATGGAGAGACAAATTGCTTTCAGGGAAATCACAGATCAAAGACTGAAACATATTTTTCTCGAGGAAGATCCTGTGTTGCTGGTTGCGGTTAAGATGATTCTTGGAAATGAACACTTGCATCGAAGGGAATATGCCAGAGACAATGCTCACATTTCCTCGCGTTTTCTCGTAGTGTTATTGGACCTGGAAACTTCGAAGAAGTTGGCGCGGGAGCTAATGGAGCGTTTGTTCCACATGGATTTACTCGGTGGCCTTGAAGATACATTGAAGGCGGCCCTTTTGGGTAAAGGTATCCTGCGCCCGGCTGATTTGCCTCTCTTATGGCACACGGAGGAAGTTGTCAAGGTGTATCCCTTCCTCCTTGATCTCAAAGGGCCAGCTTTGTCTCACCACAGAAAGCTTGCGGACGTGGCCGTGGAGTTCTTGAAACGCAAATTAAAGTTGTTGCCGTTGGAGGGAATTGACTGGTTGGAGGGCTTTGTTTGTTTTGCGGAGGTCAATGGTTTCATGTAAGGGTGGCTCTCTGTCTAAAATCTTTAATAGTCATTTTTTCTGGTCTTCTGCACTTTTTTGGCTGCCATGTTTCAAGTGGGTTGTGGGTCGGTCTGTGAACCCTCGTCTCTATCCTCAAGTTTTCATGGGAAGTTGCTGTTGCATGTTCGGGTTTAGGGAATTCTCAGTTTTGAGTCTCGGTTGGGCTGTCATCTTGCCCGACGGTGGTGGTGGATGGTTATTCCTATGTTGCAGACGCTTGTAATCCTCTTTTATTTCAATATAAATTATCTATCGTAAGGTGATCAATTTTTTTTACCCAGAATGGTGAATGAGTCTCACTGCTTCCAAAAAATAAAGATCAAAAGCATTCCAAAGGTCATTTCTAGTCTCCATCAAGATCCCAGGTGCACACTTTTAGTTTCATGCATTTTTATTGCAATTTGCATTCATTTCTAGGTGTTTTTGCATATCCTAATGTGTTTTCAAACAACTAGCATTTCTTTAGTTTTAATTCAATAAATCAATAGATTTCCATTAGTTTCCTACATTTAGATAATTGCATTTCTTAGTCATAATTTCATCATATTTGCATTATTTGAGTGAACCACCTAGATTTTGGGTGTGGGATCTATCTCTTTCCATTAGGTGAAAGACCCTAAATGAGCAAAAGAGAGTTATAGAATCTACACTTCATAAAATATTTGGTTCATTTTGGTGAACCTACTTTTAGAATACTTTATTTTCTCTGATTTGGAGTCTATTATCATCCTGAGCAAATAGCTTGCATTTACTAGATTTTACATTGTTTTGCATTCTAGTGTTTCAAAACTTGCATTAGTGAAAACAAATACTTAGCTTAAATTTTTGTATATACTTTTAAAAATTTATGAAATTATACATCTCATCTTAGGTCTTCCTATACAACATCAAAAATTTCAAAAATTCTATTTTTTTGCAAAAACCCCTAATTGGGACTCATTAACCATTTTGGGCGAATCGGTCTTAGTTCAAATTTTTAACATTCTGTTACAGCAACAAAAACTTCATTTTTGTGCTTCCTCAGCCTCCTAGTACCATATATTATAAGTTTGGAAAATTTTGGGAACATTTATTTTATGGACCTAGCTCAAAAATATCATTTTAGACTACTCATTCTTCAAATCACTTCAATTGCAAAGATCCTTACATCTGAAAATGCTTAGATTTCTAAAATTTTGCATAACATAGATAAACGTATTTTTCACTTTTTCTTACACAATGTTTCTATTCATAAAAATTTGCATAAGATTGATAAAAGTGCTTTTCATTCTTGCATATACATTGTTTACATTCTTAAGGTGTTGCATACATTGGATAAAAGTGTTTTGTATCTTTGCATATACATTGTTCATATTATTGAAACATTGCATGCAATGGTTACATGTGCTTTTCATTCTTATTCAAGAAATGATAGTACCTCACATATTTAGAAATGTTAAGAAACATTTCCTATCCCCTCCCTATGAGAGTGTTTTAGTGAAAGAGACTACAACTTGGGCCATTCCTAATGATCATGTACTTGTTCTTCTCATAATATCTCTCCTCTTGGCGACAAAGATATTTTAGTAGAAGAATCAATTAATGAGAGTTTTGAGAATCCTAGTTGTTTCTCTCCTTTTACCTCTCTTAGTGGACAAAAAATTCCCAACCAACATAACACAACCTTAGATGATCATGACACTACAATTTCTTCTTCTCCTAGTATTTCTCATTGTTGTGAAGATGATACTTTGATGATAGAAAACCTATTCCATGAAGGTCATGAGAATCTTGGTTGTCCCTCTTCACCTCACCAAACCCTTCTTGGGAAATACAATTCAACCATTGATCATTCTCATACTTGTGATGAAGTCCTTTTCGACGAACCAACCTTAGAATGTCATGAAAATTTGGTTTGTAGTTCTTCTCAAAACCCTCCTCCTAGGAAGGATATCATGATGCAAGACAAGAATACCAGTAATGATATAGACTCTCACTTGCTAAGGGATGTTAACATTATTCAATGTCAACTCATCCTTTACCCCCCTTCACATAAACCTCCAACTCAAAACAAACCCGTACTCATCCTCTACCCACCTCAAAATAATGTAGCGCAACAACTGAGTCATAATACCATTGCTCATACATATAACACTCAAAATAATCCACAATAGCCGCAACCAACCCCAACACCCTTACCTTTTCCTAATCCTATTACCTCTAAACCTATCTTACCATGTCTTCCTAGTGGAAATGAGTGCAATCTTGTTGAACAACTAAAGAATACTCTTGCTAAATCTCATTATGGGACCTTATTCAAGCCTCCCCTTACTATCACAACATGATCCAATAAGCTTTGTGACAAGTTCGTATCCCTTCTAATACTCAACCAGATGATATAGCAGCCATGATTCAAGCCATGTTTATGCTAACATTGTTTTCCACCAAAGTGACCTTCCTCCTTTGAAAGTGCAAAAACAAAATGAAGCTTTTATGATTATCGCTCAATACAAATGAAAAGGGATTAAGAGAACTCTTGTAGATATTGGTTCCACTCTTAATTTATGTGGAGTAAACCTTCTCAGTAGACTTGGTGTCAATATTGAATCAAACATTCGACCCAATCCTTTGTCCATCAGGGGATTTGACAATATAAGTAAACAACTGCTTGGTGTGATCACATTACCTATTACAATTAGAGTGGCCACATTGGAAACACAAATCCATTTTATGCCTAATGATCTTGCATATAATCTTCTCTTAGGAAGACCGTGGATTCATGCAATTAATGGTGTGCCTTCTACTCTTCATCTAAAAATGAAATACATCTACAACAACAAAGTGTACACACTTGAAGTTGACCCTCATCCAAACTGTTGTTTAAACATTGAGAAAAACATATAGAATCCCTTGAACACATTAACACCAACCACACAAGTGGATCCTATCCAACATCTTGAACCAGTTTCAAAGCTCTTAGATGATGATTGGGGTTCCTTAGACTTCACACCCACCTCCTTCAAAGAATACCAGATCATACACAAAGACTCTAGAAATTGAAGAGAAACCATCGTTTTGTCAACACAAAACTCGAGCAACCCTTCACAAGCATCCACCTCAACCACTTTATAACAATAGACATCAAGTTACACAACAACGTTTGATGAACTTAATCATGACCAACCATTGATTTCAAAAGTAATGAAGAAGCTTTATGGAAAAGGTTATGAACTCATGAAACAATTTGGCTATAGTGGAAAAGTATGTGGTGCTTGAGAACAAGGTATTCACAACCCTATAGAGCCTAACACACAACAAATGACTCATGGTCTTGGTTATTTTCCTTTGATCAAGATAAAAAATCCATCCCTTAACATCAATACTATCACAAAACATCCTTCTAAACAAACCTTAACAGTAGTACATCTTGAACTCATCGACACTAGTGGTCTTGAAAATCATCCTTTAAAAAACATGAAACAAACAAATACACCTTCACTTAATGTCAATGTCATCTTGCAAACTATTCATGATTTGAATTCATTAGATTTTATACCCTCCAATAATCGAGAGAACAAAATCTTGCAATCTAAAGAGTCTTGCATAGATATGACAAATAATACTAAGCAAGGGGTATCTTTGTCAAAAACTATAGGACCACCTTCTACCATTAATCAAGAGGGTATCTTGTCGAGACTCCTCCAAGATCACTTGATCACCCTCCCTCCCAGAACTCGAAAGAAATGCTCTTACAAGACTTCATTTTGTGCCTAGCGTAGAGTTCATGGTCATTCCACTAACAAATGTAAGGATTTGAGTTGTAAAATCCAACATCTTAAGGAATTTGGTGTTATTCCTTTAATGGGGGCACCTAATCCCTGTAATTGATATTGATTTTCACTCTACCTTGCATCTCATCAATCATTCCAGGCTCACACTTGTCCTGCACTAAGTGCCACGGGCAAGGGGTTAGGAAGCCTTATCCCTGTATGTCACCTGTCGTTGTCTCTTTTGGCTAGTCATTAACCTTTCATGAATATATAAGAGCAAGCTTGAGATGTGGACGAAATGCCTTAAGTTGGCTCACTTGTGACATAATCCCCTTTTCATGACGAAGCTTATAGAAACATATGACATGAGAGTTTAGGTGTCTCATGTCCTCTTCTTCTACTTTAAAGAAATTTCTCATAGTATTGGTGTTCTACAACAGCTTTAAAAGTCGGGGCATACATCACCACTCACATTTCATTCGTAGATTTTCTTTTCTTTTAATTCCCTCTCTTGGAAGCATTAGGTACAATGTTGTTCAAGATGAGATCTTGCACTTTCCCCTCCCTTGGAAACAAGATGAGATTGTTTGCACTTATCCTCTCTTGGAGACATTGAGAATGATGTTCCCTAAGATGATACATTGCATGAACTAAGCAAAATCCCTTTGAACAGTCCTTGCACTATTCTACATTAACAATGTCTATGAGTGTCACTTGCATACAAAGTTTTGCTTACCTCATAGAGCTCAAGTGTTTTCACTTGTGGCCTGCTATTAAAAGGATTATTAGGAGGCCACAACTTTGGTATGGTTGAGTGGGAATCCCATTTCATGGCATGAATTTCCCCATAGCCACCCATGTGTTTGTGAGTGTATACTAGTCGAGCGTATGTTTCTCACCTTTTGGGATTTCTCACCTAGCGGGCAACCAAGAATTTCATCGCCCCAGAGTGAGTATAGATTTTCTTTTTGGACAAACAACCTAAATTTGATCCACAACTAGCTGGACAAATGATCAAATGTTGATCCACCTTTTCATTTTCATCTTTCCCTTCCTTCTAATTCTTGCCATTGCATGATCATGTATCTTGTTTTGCCACAAATCAGTCACCTTGTGTATGTCCTTTTGCACTCATGTTAGCTTGACTTAGGATCTTGGATCCTGGGGGCTTGGCCACCTCCTCTGATCTTTGTTGTCCTTTGTCATTTGCATGGTTACGATTGGACCCCTCTTGAATGTCTACTTTAGTGTGAGTTTGAAGCAAGTTCATCCTGTCACTAAAGTGGGGGCTAAATGTATCGTAGACAAAAGACAACTTGCTTGATTTGGGGAATAATTGATGATAAATTAGACTTAATTCAAGGCCTTGATTTGGTGTTGTGAGGTGTTTTTCACATCCACAGTAGGTCTTGGACCCTTTCAAATACATTTAATGATGTCTTGTAAAGGAGTTGTAAAGTGTTGTAAATGACTTTCATGCTTTTCTAGACTTAATGAACCCATTTTCCCTTAATTCAACATTATAAAATATGTTTAATGACATTATCACATCAATCTAGAAGGCTTGTGAATTAAACTTAATGTTAATATAGTGTTGTAGACTGTCCTACACATTCACATTGGATGGTGTGCCTTCCTAGGCTAAGTGGACCCCATTTTAGTGTTGTAAAGTGTATTTATTCACACTTTGCATTGAATAATGTGTCCCAAACCTAATTGACTTTCTTTACATCATCATTAATAGGCCCCTATTGCCTATTGTGCATCTTGAGGCATAATTTGATAAAATACCTGATAAAATCATCATATAAACCTAATTTATGCATTTCCCAACAACCTAGCTAGAAAATGGGCCCCTTGGTACTAATTCGCCATCTATGGTGAATGAGGCCCTACCAGGTGGGACTAATTCATGGAGTGGCGAATGAGTCCCATTGGACCATTTTGACTTTTGAGCGAGGAAAAACTCGGGTAAGTTTATTGTTCTTCATTCAGCCTTAGGGATCCGCCGAGTTACGAAAATAGGTGAATTGATTATGCTCTAGTAAGTCACAAAAAAGTCCCGGGCATATATTACCACTCACATTTCATTGTGTGATTTTCTTTTCTTGCAATTCCCTCTCTTGGAAGCATTAGGTACAATGTTGCCTAGGATGAGACCTTGCACTTTTCCTCTCTTGGAAACAAGATGATATTGTTTGCACTATCTCTCTTTGAGACATTGCATGAACTAAGCAAAATCCTTTGAATAGTCCTGCACTATTACCATTAATATCTATGAGTGTCAAGCATACAAATTTTTTCTTACTTCATAGAGCTCGAAAATCATTTTCCTTTGTGGCACCTTATTAAAGTTATTACGAGGTATAACTTTGGTATGGTTGAGCCAGAAGCCCATTCAACAACACGACTTTCCCCATAGCCACCCATGTGTTTTGTGAGTGCATACCTAGTTGATATTATGTTTCTACTTGGGATTCTCACGGCGAACAACCAAGGTTTTAAATCACCCGAGGTGAGTATGCATTTTCTTTTTTGAATGAGGAAACAACCTAGATCTAATCCTGACTGGGTGAATGAATGATCAAATCTTGATCCACCTTTTCATTTTCATCTTTCCCTTCTAGTTCTTGCCATTTCATGATCATGTATCTTGTTTTTGCCTATTGAGTCACCTTGTATTGTATCCTTTCATGTTAGCGATTTAGGATCTTGGATCCTGGGGGCTTGGCCACCTCCTCTGATCTTTGTTGTCCTTTGTCATTTGCATGGTTATGATTGGACCCCTCTTGAATGTCTACTTTAGTGTGAGTTTGAAGCAAGTTCATCATGTCACTAAAGTGGGGGCTAAATGTATCGTAGACAAAAGACAACTTGCTTGATTTGGGGAATAGTGATGATAAGTGGAGCTTAATTCAAGGAATTGATTTGGTGTTGTGAGTGTTTTCACATCCACCACTAGGTCTTGGACCCTTTCAAATACATTTAATGATGTCTTGTAAAGGTGTTGTAAAGACTTTCAGCACTACAGACTTAATGAACCCATTTTCCCTTAATTCAGCATTACTTAGTATGTTTTAATTACATTATCACATCAATCTAGAGAAGCTTGTGAATTAAGCGTGTGTTAATCTAATTGTTTGTAGTGTGTCTACACATTTCATTGGATAGGTGTGCATTCTTTAGGCTGAGTGGGCTCATTTTAGTGTTGTACTGTGTATTTATTCACATAGAACGTTTTGTGTCCCAAGCCCTAATTTACCTTTACATCATCATTAATAGGCCCCTATTTCCCCATATTGTGCATTCTGAGTAATAATTTGATCAAATACTTGATAAAATCATCATATAAACCTCATTTCCTCATTCCCCAACAACCTAGCTGGCAAATGGGCCGCTCTGGGAGTAATTCACCATCTATGGCAAATGAGTCCCTACCAGGTGGGACTGATTCTCCCATGGTGGTGAATGAGTCCCATTTGGACCATTTTTGACTTTTGAGCAGGAAAAACTGGAATTTAAGTTTATTATTCTTTCATGTCGGCCTTAAGGATCCAAGTTACAAGAAAATAAGGTGAATTGACTATATAAAATAAAGTCTCACAATGCCTAATTTACATCTCTTAACTCATTCAAACATCTCTCATCATTCATTTCATCATCCATCTTCTTTACCAAGTTGAGCAATCTAGGGTTTCATTTGCAAGTCATCAAGAAAGCTTCCAAAGACATTCAAGTGTTGAATACTCATCTATTGCTGCAACAAATCAAGATCAATCATCAAGGAAAGGGTTTTATTCCATTGTCGCATATTTTATTACTTTATTTCATCATTATGGTTTAATTACCTAAAAGGGGTTTGGCCAAGGCAAACCCCCATGCCTTAACATTCAATATTTCTCTTTCTTGTCTTGTGTGTTTGTAGATTTAGGCATCTTGGAGGCTTAGAAATCATTGAAGATTGAATTGAAAAGTTGTTCAAGTCATCTCTTCATTGGATAAGGAAAAATAACAAGAAAAAGTCACCTTTAGGCCTGAATTTGACAGTTTCAGAACCAAACACCTAGAGAGGTAGAAAGTGCAGACTGAAGGCTCCTGTTTCCACCTTTGAATCTTCAAAAATTCAAAAGTGGACTCATTCGCCAGCCATTCGCCATGAGTGGTGAATGAGTCCCACTTCCAAGCTTGATTTTGGTTTTTTTGCATTTTTGGATACCCATTTGTCTGAAACAGGCTCTAGAACAGTTTCACAGATTTGGGATTAATTCACCTAGAATGGCAAATGAGTCCCACCAGGCCTAAAAATCAAGATCAACAGCATTTCAAAAGTCATTTCAAGTCTCCAAAAATTTTATAGGTGCACTTCTTCAGTTTCATTCATTTTTGTTGTGGTTTACTTTCATTTCTAGATGTTTTTGCATTACATATTGTGTTTTCAAACACTTCATATTTCCTTAGTTTCTATTCATTATTAATCAATCAATTTTACCAATTAGTTGCATCTAGATCATTACATTTAGTCATAATTGCATTAGTTTGAGTGAACCACGTAGATTTTTTGTGTGGGATCTATCTCTTTCCATTATAGGTGAAAGACGCTAATTGAGCAAAAGAGACATAGCATTTCACACTTCATAAAATCTATGGTTTAGTATGGAAATATGTTTATGTGTTATTCTGTTCTTCCATGCACAATTATACACACACACACACACACACATATATAGACACATATATAAGAACAAAATAATATAATTGCATGGTATAATATCTTTAAAATGAAAACAAGTGAATCCATTTTCATATTTGGGAATAGCAAACATTCATTAAAGGTAAATTGCAGAGTTAAAGTTTGTCCATTTTCAAAGAGAGGAATACAAGTGCATGGCATAAAACCCTGTAATTTTGAACTAGTGAAACCCTTTCCATGTATGCTAGTAACAATCAAATAAAAAAAGCATTTTGTAGACATAGCTATTGTTAATGGAAGAACAAAATAATACATAAACATGCCAAAATATATTTGAAATGAAAACCAGTCATATACCATTTTCACATTTTAGAATAACATGAGAATAGCATATGCAAATTGCAGAGTTAAAGTTTGTGCAATGAGCAAGACACGAATGCAAGTGCATGGCAGAAACCCTTGAAATGATAAACATTAAAACCCTATGAATATTTCCTAGTAACAAGAAAATATATTGTACAACCATTTCCATATTTTGGGATAACAAACAAATGTAAAAAGAAAAGTGCAGTGTTAAAATTTTGTGCAATGATGAACACACGAACACAAGTGCATGGCCGAAAACCATTCAAACCCTTTCCATATTTCGTCGAACAAGTCTAATAGTAATGAAAAACCATTTAAACCAGTCAAAACCATTTCATATTTCGTATAAGGAAGCAAATACGAAAAGAACAATGCAGAGTAAACATTGTGCAATGGAGAACATAAGATTAGGAGTGCATGGTTGATTGTAGAAGAAAATAAAACCAGTTAAACCCTCCACACATTTCATTTTATTAATCTTTTTGAAAGATAAAATTTTGCAATGAAAATTTATGCAGTGCATGGCAAAATACTGTCATATTCGAAGACACTGGTACAGGCTAAGTGAGGTTAGAAACCTCGCCTGAAAGAGAAAGGGAGCTCTTGAGAGTGCAGAGTTGAACGAAGAAGCGTGAAGAGCCAAACAATGAAGCATGGAGACCCAAACTAGTTTCGGTGCAAAACTAAATGAACACTCGAGAATGTTTGCAAAGAAAAGGAATAAGAGTGATCGAGATATGTGAGAATGTGGAGCATTGAATGAACCTTGATCTCTGAATTACGCGCATGATAGTTTGAGTAAATGCGAAGGGACGCATAAGGCAAGTTGGTTAGTGGAGGTAACGAAGGAGGCGACGAGATATTAATGCTCTAAACTGTCCATTGAGGGTGGCGAGGCTATCATGGACACATGACTGTTCATTGAGAATGGGATCCACTTTGAGGTGGAGGGAAAAATGGGCCCATTTTGGATAGGTTAGAGTAAATGGTGCTTGACAGGTGGCATGGGATAGATTTAAAAAAAAAATAGTAGGCCCGATGCACAAGTGGCAAGGTGACATGGCATACAGTTTTTTAATTTTTTTTGGTCCACACGGACTACCACGTGGACCTCCAAAGTTGACCTACCCTACTTTGGGCCCCTCTCCCCTATGGATTTACAATAATTTTCTTTCTTCTACATTATTAATTGAATTATTCTCTTGTTTTAATTTTTTTTGATCCATTTGCACTACCACGTGGACGTCCAAAGTTGACCCACCCTACTTTGGGCCCCTCTCCCCTATGGATTTACAATTATTTTCTTTCTTCTACATTATTAATTGAATTATTCTCTTATTTGGTTATAAATGTTTAAGTTATAGATCAATAGATAGTTGTCATACACACTTTGAGTGTAAAAGTAGTCATCTCATCATCTTATCTAATGAATGGTCTTTGATTGCTTACATAGATTAGCCATTTTTTTTCTTCAGTTCGCTCTCCCTTTTCTTAGTAAAGTGTTTGTGTGAGCTCATTGAGAATCACATAAACAATTGACTTCTTCATAAGAATGCAAATTTATAATTTTGAACATCAACACCAATATTTAAAGACATTTAGTGTCATTCTTCCACACATATCAAGCATCATTTAGAATCCTATCATTCTAGATCGTTAATGAAAAAATCAATATTGAAACATTTAGATTTGGTGCACTAAAATGTGTAAGGAATCTACATTCTAAGGTCCTTGGTTGTTGTCTTCAATTTTTCTACACTTTCTAGAGTTTGATCTTGGATAACTTGTCTCCTTGTGACCAAATTACAACCCTATAAGGCATTTTTAAATATCGTCAATCTTCAGATCTTCAAGAAGATTAGAGAAGAATTATCCACTAGAAAAAGCACAAATATATACTCAAAGAATGAATCCATGACTATAAACTCATCCTACATTTTTGAACTTATCCTTTAATTTAGTACAAATCCTATGCAAATTCTAAGTCACTATAGTAAAATAGACATTATTTTGAGTATACAACAATTTGATTTCATAAAATATAGTTACATTAGAGAGAGTGAGAGTGTGTGTATTTAACTTAATTAGTTTAACACAATTGATAAGGATGATGGTATGTTTCTTGATTACACCATCCACAAAAAAAGAAGCAAGAAATTTGAAATAGATATATACTTGCTCATTATGTTATAATCTACATATTTAAAAAAGATAGAAATACCAATATTTATATAATCTAATTATTTCTATAAAAATATAAGAATTAATAAAAACAATAAAAATCTATATATCATAGAATCTAAAAATACCCTTAATTAATATATTATTAAAAATAAAAATATAAAATATCCTAAACAATTGTGTAAGGAGATCAAAAGCTAAATATTGATCCTTATTAATGTACTAGTCTCAGGAAAAAACAGACTTGTATAATAAATTCACTGGCTTCCAAATTACCAGCTTTAAAAGCCTCGCAATGCCTGACATTTTAAATTCAAAGTAACCAAATAATTTATTTTGATCTTAAAGATTGCCAATACACCGAAGCGCTGAATTCGAGGGCCATAATTTAAGAAGTTTAAATGAATCACCAAACCGCAACCTGCTTGTCAGTGATTTCCGGTGATCATTTTGGGGATGTACATGTGCATTGGAATATCATTCACTTCGTTGTTGGTAGGTTAGCGTGCAAATGCTTCACGCGAGCATTGGGAGGGAGTAAAGCTTATAAACACTGCACTGACAGTCGCTTAATTGCTGCACTCCGGAGTGATTATTATCATCACTTACAGGATTTAGTTTATCTATCTTATTACATAAGATACAGTGAGATATAGCAATTTAGATATTTAAATATAAGCATAATTTATAGTTTTTTTTTACACATTATTTGTTTAGATATTTCTTATTAAGAATCCAAAGTACAATATTTGATTATATGACCTTAATTTTACAACTTGTTTGATTGCTTATTTTTCTTAAGTGAACTAAAATAATCCGAGTTAGTCAATCTACCAGATAAAAACCTACCAATAGAACTTTTATTTTAGAGCTTTTGCCATTTATTTAAAACAATATTGTTTCCTCGTTCCCTTAATGCAATTCCATTTCTCGGCTAAACTTTCCATATACCTTGTACAAGATAAAAATTTAATAGTTCAAACCATCAACAATGAAGAGTGACATTACTTAAAGAAGCATTTTGGGATTCAGGTTGGACGTGCAGTATAAAATATTAAGATGATTCATTCAAAAGGATATAACTCATTTTTATGACTTTGGATGCATATGCAACTTGCTATTGCTGCTATCTCTATTAGAGGTATTTGATCTTAATGACAAATCTTTAGGACATTTTGGAAGATTTATTATGATTTTTTTAATTGTCTTGTATTTGAATTTTAATTGCCTCCATGCTCTAATAACATTCATATCTGGCTTTGCTACCTCCCTAACAACTTAATACACCAAATGAGGCAGCTCTATGCTGTATACTTGGTTGGAGAGGGCTTTGGATAACACTTGGGTGAAAACCTTTGGAGGGGAGCTGATAAAAAGTGTATGTCACCTTGCTTTTTCTATAATCGGTGGCGAAATATCACTCTTCCGATTGGGCTTCGCCATGCATGCCATAGGTTCAAAAGATCATCTAAAAATCTCCCAGATTAACATTAAAATTGCCCTTAATTGTGTTAAATACAGTTTTTTAAAATAGGGCTAGGGAAATATCTACAGACCACCATTTTGGAAGCCATTTGTACTGGAAAAAAGTGAATAAATGCTTGTAATGTGCCTCAGATTGAATCAGACAAAAATGAAGTGATTAATAAAATGTACCTTGATAATGGTTTTGATCTACGAGTAGACGCAAGTAAAGGCCTCCGATTGCGTGTGCAGTAGAAAAATGAAGTAGTTGGCTTCAGTGGTGAAATCACCATAAAACGGAAAAAAATAGTTCTCTAAGCATATTATCATTTATTCCTAGTAATGGTTCTGTATGGCCACTATTTATTCCCTATATAATGTGAGTATTTAATTAATGCGATTTAAGGTCACGGTGAAGATTTGTTAGGAATCCAAGATTTAATTTTGAGTTTTTATGTCCACGGAATATTTTAGCTACTACTATGTTGTTATTGTAGGAAAGGCCTTAGACATAAAAATATATTAATTGAGAGTAAAAAAAATATTACAAAAAGATTTTCAAATAGGGGAGAGGGGCTCAAAGTAGGGCACGTCAACTTTGGAGGAAAAAAAAAAAAAATTTGCCCACCACGTCACCTTGTCACTTGTGCATCGGGTCTAATATTTTTTTTAATAAAATCAAGCACCCCACCACATGTCAAGCACCATTTACTTCGACTTGTCCAAAACGGGCCCATTTTTCCCTCCGTTGGAAAGTGGAGCCCATCCGCCTCCTTAATTGGCGAACGCATCTACATACACTGGATCGGATGGTCGTGTGTCCACGACAACCTCGCCACCCTAAACAAACAATTTAGAGCATTAATCGCTCGTCGCCTCCTTCGTTACCTCCACTGACCAACTTGCCTTACGCGTCCCTTCACATTTACTCGGATTGTCAGGTGCGTAATTCAGAGATCAAGATTCATTCAATGCTCCACATTCTCGCATATCCCGCTCACTCTCATTCTTTTTGTTTGCAAACATTCTCGAGTGTTCATTTGGTTTTGCATCGATATTGGTTCAGCTCTCCACACTTCATTGTTTGACTCTTCACGTTTCTTCGTTCGGCTCTGCACTGTTGAGAGCTCCCTATTCTCTTTCAGGTGAGGTTTCTAATCTCACTCAGCCTATACCAGTGTCCTCGAATATGATGGTATTCTGCCATGTACTTATTTTTCAAAAAAATTCATTGCAAAATTTTGTCTTTCAGAAAGATTAATAAAATGAAATGAGGGAGGGTTTAACTGGTTTTCTTTTCCTCTACACTCATCCATGCACTCCTAATCTTTTGTTCTTCATTGCACGACATTTACTCTACATTGTGCTTTTCGTATTTGCTTCCTTATATGAAATATGAAATGGGTTTGACTAGTTTAAACGGTTTTTAATTACTAGTAGACTTGTTTGACGAAATATGTAAAGGGTTTGAATGGTTTTCTACCATGCACTTGTATCTGTGTGTTCGTCATTGCACAAACTTTAACTCTACACTTTCTTTTTACATTTTTTTGTTATTCCAAAATACGGAAATGGTTGTACAATATATTTGACTGTACCTAGGAAATATTTATAGGGTTTTAATGTTTATCATTTGAGGGTTTCTGCCATGCACTTGCATTCATGTCTTGCCATTGCATAGAATTTAACTCTAATTTGCTTATAATATTCTCTCATGTTATTCATTATATGAAAATGGTATGACTAGTTTTTATTTTGAAGATATTTTGGCATGCAATCATATTATTTTGTTCTTCCATGCACAATAGTTTGTCTCGAAAAAAATTGACTTTTTTCATTTGATTGTTACTAGCATGTACATGGAAAGGGTTTCGCCAGTTCAAAATTACAGGTTTTTCCTCAGCCATGCACTTGTATTCCTCTCCTTTTAATAAATGTATAAACTTTAACTCTTTGGTAATTTTCCTTAATATTTGTTTGTTATTCCCAAATATGAAAAATGGATTCACTTCTGTTTCTCATTTTAAAGATATTCTCTGCCATGCAATTATATTATTCTATTCTTATATATGTATTTGTATATATATATATATATATATTGTGCATGGAAGAAAAAAATAATATATAGACATATTTCTATACATATAGATATGGAAATATATATGTATTTGTCTATATATTGTCTATATATATATTTGTATATGTATATGTATATATGTAATTCTTTATGTGATTGTTACTATGAAATATGTTTTATATATTTATGTTTGACTCTCCCTGATTCATTGTTCGGATCTACACTCAAGAAAGTTCCCTTTGTCTTTCAGTTGAGGTTTCTACCTCACTATGCCTGCACCTGCATTGTCTTTTGTTTTGACAATGTTTAACCAATGTTTGTTCATGTCTCACTAAATAGATTTGCTCTAAGTCATTTCAATTCAAATAATAAAATTGAACAAACTGTTAACATGCATATATTCAATAAAAACAAACTATTCATGCACATTAAAGACAATTGCATTACAAAGTGTTCATAAAAACCAAGCATTGAATTATGAATCGGTTAAAATGAATATTAAAGAAAAAGGAAACTATATATATATATAGTTTTCTTTTCTTTAATATATATATATATATATGTTTATAGAGAAGAGTATATATATATATATATATATATATATATATATATATATATATGTGTATATATGTATTTGTATTTGTATATGTATGTACAGTTTATGTATATATGTAATTGTTTATGTATTATTCTATTCTTCCATGGCAATAATAGCTTTGTCTACTTAAATAATTTTTTATTTTATTGTTACTACTTAAAACCCCTCTAAAAGGGACATTTGTGTGGACACCATCATGGATGGCCAAAATCTCCACAAAAGAAAGATAAAGGAAAAGAGAAAGAAAGATCTTCCAAATCTTCTGATTCTGACATTATAACTATCTTCAAGAAATTTGATCTCTTACTAAATGATGTTGCAGATCTGAAAAGATTGCTGAAGACTCAACAAAAAGAAATACGCAATCTCTCTGCTGAGGTAGGTGAGATTAAAGATCTTTATTTGAAGCCGACAAGTCCGCTTCAGAGGAACAATCGGGCGTAAGAATCAAGTAAGCGCCCTAGCAATAGTGCGTGATTAACAAAATACATGACAGAACTTGCTCCCTATTTCTTGCAAATAATGGAAATTATATCCGCATAAATTTTTGTTTCCTTGGATATAAGAAAATTCCTCTTGATGCATTTATAGACACAGGATCTTCCAGATCATTGGCAAAGACTAATGCTATTCCTCCACAGTTCTGGAAAGAAAGACCTGATCTGCCTCACAGTTATGCAATTAATGGTGAAAGGATTCAAATGGGCAGGTATGCACAGGATGTTCACATAGAAATAATGGGTAAAACATTCATTACTGATTTTATTGAGTATAATGATTTAGAAGATGATGTTTTATTGGGATTTCTGTTTCTCACGAAATATGAACCTCTTCAATTTTGGAAGCATAAAATTGCTTTAAGACATGAAGATGGCCAAATTGAAATTCCTGCTTTAAAAATTGTGAATCATAAGTTTGAACACAGTGGGAAAAAGAAACAGAAAGAATCAGTCAAAGAAGCTGCAGAAAAAACTCCTGGTGTCTTCAATGAAATCACCCAAAGGTTTGAAAAAGATTGCTGCAGTTTGAACCCATTACAGTTCTGGTCCCAGGATCATGAAGAATGTGAGATCCAGATACGGCCGGAATGTACATCAGTCATACCTCATGAACCAGCCTATTTGATGAGCCCTAAAGAAGTGCAAGAAATGGATGAGCAATTACAAGAATTACTCAGTGGACATTTTATTCGTCCTAGCAAAAGTCCATTTGCATGCCCTGCTTTCCTTGTGAATAAAAGAGCAGAACAGATAAGAGGTAAAAAGAGATTATGCATCAATTATAAGCCTCTGAATGATATAATCCTTCCTTTCAATTATCCCATTCCTTTTAGTTCTGATCTAATCAGAAGAGTTGCTAATAAAAAAGTGTTTTCAAAGTTTGATTGCAAATCTGGTTTTTGGCAAATCAAGGTTAAAGAATCTGACAGGTATAAAACAGCATTCTCAGTTCCCCAAGGACTATATGAGTGGAATGTTATGCCGTTTGGTTTATGCATAGCTCCTGCTTATTTTCAAAGACGCATGGACCAAGCACTCAGACATTTGAAAGAATTTTGTGCTGTTTATATTGATGATATTCTCATATTTTCATATTCAGTCACTGACCATTTGCAGCATCTAGAAGAACTTTATGCAGCCATAAAACAGCATGGGATATGTTTAACAGCCAAAAAGATGGTGATTGGTCAAAGCCAAATCGACTTCCTTGGCTTACATCTGAACAATGGCCAAGTTCAACTTCAGCCTCACATTTTGCAGCGTATCCAAGAATTTCTTGATATTCTTACAGATAAAAAGCAGATTCAGAGATTTTTGGGTTGTCTGAATTACATAGCCCCTTTTTACAAAGGACTTGCTAAGGATCGTAAGGCTATTCAATCTCATCTCAAAGAAGGCAATGAAGGATGGTCCCTCCAAGCTACAGAAGCAGTACAGCGAATCAAGGCAAAATGTCAATATTTGCCATCACTGCAAAATCCTGTTGTAGATTTACCTTTATTTATGTATACTGATGCATCTGATAACACATGGTCTGCTGTGTTAATACAGGAACAAGAAAGTGGAAAAAAGAATATATGCGGTTATCGCTCAGGGACATTTTCAGACGCTGAAAGCAGATATCATATTTATGAAAAAGAGATACTGGTAGTTAAAAAAGGATTAGAAAAATTCAAGATTTTTCTCAAGCCAGTACATTTTACAGTCAGAACAGATAGCCAAGCCATGAGAAGCCTGCTAAAGAAGAAGCCTAATAAGGATATTGCACAGGGTAGAATTGCAAGGTGGTATTTTGAATTTCTCAGTTACGATTTTGATATTGAATGGATTAAAGGAGAAAATAATCCACTTGCTGATGCCCTGACCAGAGAACTTGCAGGATCAATTTATACTGATTTTGAGTATAATTCTCCTGATTGGTATAGACCAGATGGTACTGCCATGTATATGGTAAATTATGGTAATGGTAACTTAATTACTCTTCCTACTCTTCCTAAGGAGATCGTTATTACTTTGCTAGAATCTTATTTTCTGAACAAATGGTTTAGAAATATGCAAAATTTGATATATTATCATCATCAACAAGGTTTGATAGATCCTAATGAAGAGGAAGATTTCAAGGCAACTTTTGATCTGTTGAGAGCTCCAATTAAATATTGGTGTGGACGTAATGCTATCCATATCAGAATCAAAGGATTATTTGGCATGAATTGGTCAAAACAAAGTAAAATGAATTTGCTCAAATGTTTAAAATTTAGTTTTATCACCAGAATAAGTTTTGATCAAGATACATTTGAAGAATATGTTGATATAGTTGGTGCCAGATTCAATCCTGATACGGAAGAATTTTTGAATTATTTATACCCACAATTGCATATAAAGATGCATGAATGCATGTGTCAATATCTGACGCATTATCCACGGACAGGCTACAGATTTCCTAGAATTGAGCTATATCCTCTTGAAGACAAATGGAAAGCAGAAGTCAA